>CM071937.1:35710537-36166634 GCA_016081115.2 Rehmannia glutinosa | reverse complement strand
TGGCTCATAATAAGGTCATCCAATGATTTAGATGCCTTGTAAATGAGGCAATCACATTTTGAGATCATTTTCCTCTTTTCTGTAATAGCCTATCTCCCTGCCTTATTAATTTAAGATTCATCATTCAGCCTTTTTGTTCTCATCACTATGTGACTTGTAGTATTCAAACTTAGTCACCTGTGAGTTTTGACTTTGAGTCAAGTAGCTCTCATTTAAAGTGTGTGAGGATTTAATGTGCTCAAAGTCTTTCATCATTTTGCTAATGAATCATAAAGATCGGTAGGTGATGAAGTGCGTGTATCGCAATCACTATCACTAGTATCTAAATGAGATGAGTTGAAGTGTACCTCATATTGATGCAGTTTGGTCTTGTTCTTTCGCCATGGGGAGCGGATCAAGGCTTAGCCTTCAGGAATCACTTGAGTAGTCGGCCTCATTTCTTCTGCGAATCTTCTTCAGCTTTGACTTTGTCTCGGCGGCTAACATAGCCTTTTTCTTTTCTGTCTTCTTTCTGCGAAGACTTTTCTTCTTTCTCTTCATTCTGTATTTATTGACTATTGGATAGGGAAAGTCAATAGCAAAGTGTCTGGTTGTCTGCGGTTCAACCACGAGATTCTCGGCTCTTTGATGCGGCTCTTCCCGATCCTTAGTTGTCGGCTCTCTAATATTCAATCTTTTGATTCTCCGCTCTCTTGTGTGGCCTCTCTTCCCTTGACTTGGAGGAGGTGAATGTCTCCTGGAGGTTTCACCCTTGTTTTTCTTGTAGTTCTTATTAAAGAACTTGTTGAATCTTTTAACCATCGGCTATTTTCTCCTCAACTATAACTTTTGGATTTAGCTCCTTTCCTTCCTTGATTATTAATGCAAAATTGCTTTGGGTAATGCAAATGCCTCCTCTGATCCTTTCTTCTCGGCTCAAACTCATAAGCTTTGAGGTCCGAGAATAGCTCATGATTGGATGTTTTTGATAGGTCCATCGCAGTGCCTTAGAGCCATGGTCTTCATTTCCCATTCAGTCGGAGAGCTCCTCAAAATCTTCTATACACATCTCTTTGTGTATTCCTTTCCAAGTGTTGAAAGCTCATTTGTGATTTCAAAGTGAATCCGCATCCACTCAATTGTTTCAATTCGCAAGCATTTTAAAGTTTTCAAACTTTGAACATCAACGAGATAATTTGTTTTTTTAATTTGCTCTGGATCCTTCACAAATTGAAGTAAGTTTATCCTGCATTTCTTTTCGCTGTTTTGCAGATTTGACTTTATTGAACATTGCTTTGTCGATGTCTTGTGAGAATATCCTTGGCCACATTGTCCAAGTTGTATCTCTTTTTCTCGTCATCATTCGTCCATTCGGTCCTTGTTTTTCAACTAAAGCTTGTCTTTCTTCTTCGCCAGCTGACTTCGTCTCCTTCCAACAGAATCTCCCCTTCTTCTTTGTGTTCACTTTTAGTATTTGTAGTGCCCATCCTCTATCACAAGCCACATTTCATCATGTAAAGCAGAGATAGATGAGCCTACATACGGATTTTCCATCATCAAATTCCTCAACAAGGAACATGGGAATGCGTGTCAAATTTGCTTCCATGATAGTAACTTTGCTAATGATGAGAGATTTTGAAAATAAAGTGTTTAAAATATTTTAAAAGATAAAGATCTAGTTCAAGAACCAGTGCGAAAAGGCTCAATGAACCAACCGCCTGATACAACTTGTAGTCCCGATAAAGGGTAAGTAAGGTTTAGAAGGGGGTTGAATAAACCTTACCAACTTTTTCGATTTTAGCCTTTTTAAAATATTACGAGTTAATCACGCAGCCTAAGTCCTTTGGGACAAAGTTAGTTAATCAAATAGAGTTAGCACTCAAATCAGACTCAATAAAATTTTGATAGAATAACTCGGATGTTTAGCCTAAACCTTAACTTGGTTGTATTGAGTTTTATCAATAAGACGAACACCTTTGAATTTTATTTAAACTTGTTTTAACACTTGATTTTAGCTCTCCGTTAATTATCGAGTTGGATAGCAAATTATCGTGAGATATAAGTAAGAATGCGAAAATAAAAGTCTTTGAAAATGTAAATGACAAAATGATTTTTATAGAGGTTCAAGACGGGGTAATTCTTCTAATCCTCTTCTCCAAATCCTGGAGGAATCCACTAAGTAATGATCGAGTTCACAAAGTGGTTATCGCCAGAGACAAGTCTTGATCACACAACCGACTTGCTCCTTGAACTCCGCCTAGAGATGCCTGTCATACAAATTGGCTTCTCTTCTTCCGACTCAACTTCTTCACAGTAGTCATTTTGCTACTTCAACTCACTTTCTCAAGCTTCTTGATTTGATCACGAAGCCCTCCAATAAGTTGAGACTGTTGACCTTGAACCTTCCTACAATCCTCATTGGAAAGTAGACCCCTTTTGATTCTTCAAAGTTTCCTCTTCAATAGTTGAAGTTGTCTTTCCTTCACAGTTTGTGTTAGATTGATTTCCCTTCTAGTTCGTGGCTTGAGGAGTTTGCTTTGAATGTCTTGAGAATAGTTTGCGGTTACAATTCAAATATTTTCTTGCTTGCTCTTGGTCCAGGTAATCAAGGTAACCCATTCTCAATGAATTTCCTTAATTTATAGTAAATTTTCAAAAATCTTCCGTTGAAGAGATAGGTTGATTTTCAAAATCACTTATGTTCGTTGGCTTGTCTTTCTTGGTCTTCGCCTTGAGATGTAGACCTTTCCTCGTATTAAATGAATGTTCGGCTTTTCAGGTTCGACGGAGGTGCAGTGGCTTCCCATTGGTTTATTCCTTTTGCACGCTTAAGGACGAGCACTTTAAGACTGGCAGACGGGTGCACATTTATTTAAGTAATGTTCTTGACTTTCAGGTAACGGATTCTTTTCTTAACTCTTCTTGTAAATTGGGTCTTTTCCCATGTGACTGAGTCCCGCTTCAATCATTGAAAGACTCATCTTACTTCAACATGTGACATGGTTTTCGATTTCTTAATCGACTCTTCCCACAACCGTCCCTTTAGTCACATGCGTTTCGAGTCCTTGATTTTCTATCTTGGCCATACTCACTGCTTCTCAATGAGTCTTCACCACTTCTCCAAATTGACTGCTTGTACTTCCGAGGCATACCGACTTGACCAGCTCATCCAAAATTTATCTATTATAATGAAAGTTACAAGGAAAATGGGGTGCCAACATTCTAATCTAAGTTTTACATGGCATTCATCAAAATCTACAAAATAATTTCCCAACAACTCGATCAAGGTACAATGGAGATGTTATGGCGAAAATGAAGCTACTTGGGAGCGTGAAGAGGAGATTCTGTGTCAAGTACCCAAGTTTTCAATTCCGGGTAAGATATCGAATTTCGAGACGCAAAATTATATTTAAGGAGAGTAGAATGTGATAACCACTAATTAAAGTAGGTTACTTAGGGTTATTTTAGACTTAGGGGTATATATATTAGGGCCTAATTTAGGTTAGATGTTTAGGGGTTAGAATTAACTAGTATAAATAGGGTAATTTCATACATGATTTTGCACCCAAATTTCAAATAATTAAGGTAATGATATTTTTTCTCTATTTATTATTCAAGTTTCATATATATTTATATATATATATATATTTATTTACAATTCACAAGCTTCTTTCAATATTTTTCACAAATTCTTTCATTAATAAGTTTGATTTATTAAAATCACATATTAATTATAATTTTATTTAATGTAGAAAATGAAGGGTCGAGGATTAGGACTTTCTTGTTCATTTTTCTCGTCGAATATCTCGCGATTATTAAGGTAGGGATTTCTATATTATTTGTCTTTATTTAATGTTTCATGATTATACTTCATTGATTGCAATATATGTCAAGAGGAAATAAATTCATATAAGCTAGGGACCATGAAAAGAGTCCGGATCAAATGTATCTTCGGGTGAACCCGCAATGCTATATGCAGAACTGGCGCTTAGAGGAAAAAAGGAAATTAATGAATTTATTGTTGTAATTATGTGAATGCTTTTCATGTTATATTAAATATTGACGGATATGTCCCCTCGAGCGAGATGAAGCTCACCCTATTATTATCATGTGACTTTTTCGTGTTGAGGAATCAAAATGTGAGGATATGATGTTGTGGATGGTGGAATAAATCATGCTATATTTATATTTTAAATAATTGTGATCGAACTAAATTTTAGATTTATGTCTTTAATATTTTCCGCTTTATGCTTGGAACAATCGTTGAATATTTAATTTGGAAGATGTAATATTACTATTACTATTATTATTATTCTTATTATTATTATATTTTAATTTCATAAAGAATTAAAATTCTAAATCAAATTTTTGATCATTATTGGGATCACTTTCATTTATAAATTTATGTTTTCTTAAAAATATTTTAGAATACTTTAATTTTAAAAATTAGTCGTTACAAAACTTAACCAAGATAAATGCATATTTAAGAATGAACACATGCCCAAAATGCAAAATGTAATGATTATATATTTACAGCTACATTAACCTATATAAGCAACATTCCAATGTTATATAAGCAAACATTAATCAGTGTAAATGCATATTTAGGAATTAGCACATGCAAAATTACCAGTTCATATGTATACAACTATATTAATTTACATAAGCAACTCACTACTATACAAGCAAAATTTAATCAGTATAATTGCATATGAAACTACATATTTACGCATCAATGCAATCTTTGTATAAACAACTAACCGATCTTTGTAGAAGCAAAATGTAATTATCATAAATGCATATTTAAGGACCCAAAACTTAGATTCTTCAATTGTTATTACAGAATTCCATAACCGTGGAATTAAAAATCGAAACCCAAAAAACATCTAAAATCGCCAGAAACAATAGCCAAAAAATAAATAAATATAAAAACAAAAACCGAACCTTCAAAGATTCTTCTCCGTTGTACTCGAATAAGCAAATGAATACGTACTCAAGCGGTGGGTTCTGTAGAAGAGAGGAAACCCAAAAACCGATAGTACAGTAACAAATGGTATTTGCCAAACAAGACTGAGCATATTTCACTTAAACATTAAAATATTCAAAATACAGAAAAACGGGAAAAAAATTATTTGAAGTTACAACAGACATACATCATCTTCAAAATCGCTGTAATATTATTATTATAATTAATATTTTTAAACTTCTTTTGATCAATCAGTAAAACCTGTTTTCTGAAACACGGCATTGCGGACGCAGCGCAAATCCCAGCCTTTCATCGTCCTCCCAACGCCTTCAAACACCGAGAAATTCACGTGAAACGCTACGATAAATCAGCAAGTCGAGGGGTAAATTGCAACAAAAAGGAAGAGAAGTGGGTTCTGTAGAAGAGAGAAAACGTATTGCAGAATGGTGGTTCTGTAGAAGGAGGAAACATGAGAGAAACGTTGTGAGAGAAAAAAAAACCTGTAAATCCGGAACATACCACTTCCAACAAAAAGATAAGATTTGATTCGGTGTGAAAAGAGGGATTGAAATTACACCATTACCCTTAATTTTGTTTTAAAACAATTAAAAATAGGTCAAGAGTCAATTAAATCATGACCATTAAAAAAATAACCAAGGATCGAGATTTGTTCTCACGTACTCACCCCAAATAGGTGGACTTACAGATCCAAATCCTTATACATAAACCTATTTCAATTATTATGAACATATATTCTTTATATTTTAAATTATTATATTAAAGTATATATTTATATTTGTAATTATATTATAACAAATATATAATAAGATTTTAACTCAAATATGAAAACGTGTATAAATCTTTTTTTAAAGATCATAACAATATTGCATTTAAAATAACATATTTCTAAGAGTAAAATGATTGTTTCAAAATTAAAAAGAGTAAAAGGGATAATTACCATAACTATTCATGAGGTCTCGCAACAACAAAAAATCCAATTATTTTTTAAAATTACAAAATGTTCTCCTTAAAGTTTGTTTTTACTTAATAAATGCAACCTCTCAACTCACTACAAGAAAAATGAGAAATAGTGAGGACATTTTTGCAACAAATTTAAGATTTGTCACCAAAATTACTATTTACGAGGAAAAAATCAATTTCCTCTCTAAACTTTGAGTGAATTTGATAAGATTCCCTTCTAAGTCCATCTCGCTTTTAAAATAAAGATTTTAATTTTTTGCAACTAATACTTATAATAATTTCCCCTCTAAAATCCTTTCCCCATAAATGAAAAAAGATTTACTGGCAAACAAAATTGGTGCAAATATCATATTCTTTTATGATATGAGAAAAATATTTCCACTTCCTCGAGTTTATTCACACTCAACCCAAATTCTCACAAACCCTACCCAAATGGAGGAATCAACAAAAGATCATATTAATTTGAAAAATCGAGAAAAATCGGACGGTGCAATGCAATAGCGTTGGTCTTTGGGGTTGAGCAATGCGCTACATTTTTCCTTTATCTTCACATTCGTGGGACTTAGATGATCGGGCGACGTTGTGATTTGCGAACACATTACTTCTACCGATATTTTTGATTGTGCAGTAAGTTAATATTTTCCTCCTAATTCCTCCTAAAATCAGCCTTTAAGCCTTGCAACCCAGTCTTTGCAATATCACATGGAAATTGGTTTAAAGAACTAATGATTTAGGACCTAACTTTGACTAATTTTTAGTGACTAATTATTTAATTCTAGAGGAATTAAATATTAAAATAATAATCTATGTTTCGAGTAGATGAATGTGGTATATTTAACTTCTCAAAACCATTTTTGTGGTGAGTGAGAAATAAAATACACAAAGTAGTCACTTGGAAATGGGATAAATTATGGGAAGGTGAAAAGACACCATCCTGCATAAGAATAAAATGTTAATTTTATTTTATATATCAATAAGTGGGTGTGCAGAGTGTGTAAGATGAAATAACTATACACATGAGAGTGTGGTGGGCAAGGCGCGGCGCCTTGGCCCGCCCGCCAAGATTTCTCGCGCCCGTGTCCCGGGCCGGGAGCTAGTTTTGCATATAAAACATTTATTTTTATTTTTTTGAAGAATAAAAATAAATAAGCTGGCACAAAAAGTTGAAACTCTGACTTTTAATAAGACACCACTCGCCACTACTTGGAGGTTACAACATAGTGGCGGTTGAAGAGTGCCCACTACCCGGAGGTTACAACCCATTATCTCTCGGTTACCGCTGCGGAAAGAGACCCCCGACCTGGTTGGAAGTCATATATATAGGTGCATTGTTCTTTGTTCGTAATCACAACTTCATTCTCTCATTTTATGTTCCGTATTTTGCATAGTGTACTAAGTTTTACATATTATAGTTCGAAAGGTGCCTTGAAATTTGCAAAGGTCTTAGCTATTTCAAGGACGTAGCTGATGTATCTTTGGTGATAACACGCTCACTCCGTCAAGACTTTATGGGGCGTGTTTTTATCTTGCGGATAGAGTTCTACTACCTCGGCTTTTCTCGTGCAATTTTCAATTCTCTCACGTAATAGATAGTTCTGTTTTCCTGGTAATCTAGTTTAAAATAAACACAAAATTTCAACAACGCAAGATAAATAGTCTTTTTAAAACCATGGTGTCTACTTCAGGTTAACATTCCTACTACTCTGGCGAGAAGCCAGAAAAATTTTTCGTCATGCGACTTCAAGAGATGGAAATCCAAGATATTTTTCTATCTGACTACACCGAGCTTGGCTAAGTTCCTGAAGGAAGATCCACCAAAGGTGGAAGAAAATGAATCCAACAATGAAAACGTGTTTCTTTCGATGTTTGGGGACAAAGTGTGATTTCTGGCGCGCTAATTACGTCTCGAATCGGACGTTGTCGATTCACTATACAATGTGTATAGTGAAGTGAAATCTTACAAAGAGCTCTAAATTCTTTGGAAAAGAAATACCGAATCGGGACACCGGTTCCAAGAAGTTCGTGTTGTGTTTTCTAGATTTCAAGATGGTGGATTCTAGAACTCATGGATCGATTCAAGAATTGCAAATGATTATGCACGATATTCATGCGAAAGAATTCAATTGAATGAAGCTTTCCAAGTGGCGTGCATGATTGAAAAATTGCCGCTTCTGATGGAAGGACTTCAAAAATTATTTGAAGCACAAACAAAAGAAATAAATCTTGAAGAACTAATTATGCGTTTAAATTGAGGAAGGTAATCGCAAATTAGATTCAAGGTTTGAAAAAGGTCTTTGTTGATGCAAAGTCGGATTTGCTAGGACATGGCAGTTCTAGTAACAATAAAAGAAAACGTGACAATAACAACAACTACAAGGAAAAAGCCTCGTAAAAAAACCATTTACAGGAAATTGACACAATTGTGGTAAGCCCAACCACATGGCTAAGGACTATCGGCTTCCTAAAAACCAAAATATAGATAGCCTAACGCTAATGTGGTTGAGCACAGTGGTGTGATCCAAGAGTCGATCGATATGGATCTGCATGATGCGGTGGTTTTGAGGCAAACCTTGTGGATAATCCAAGAGTGGTATATTGAAACGGAGCCACTTTCGACATGTCCGCTCGACGGATCGTTCTCTACCTACAACCTTGTACATGTTAGAAAACTTAACACGGGTAATTCTTCCTCTTCCGATGTTGCGGTTTTGGCAACGTGGTTCTAAAGCTCACTACTGAAAAGAGTCAGCTTTTGAAGGATGTTCTTCATGTCCCCATCGATGTTTGAGTCTCAAAAAGTTTATTTTAACTAAGTTTGGATAGTTCCTAAGAAAATGTTAACTATATAATGGATTCAAAATGAATGTAATGACAATTAATTGTAAATCCGATTCAAGCAAAAAGAATAAAATTGAGCCTACTTTTATATGCTTGAGTATTCTGATTTGTGGTATGTTAGATTAGGATATGTTAATCTAAATGCTATAAAAAGATTAATGAATTTGGAATTATTTCCTACTTCAAAAATTGATTCTCAAAAGAGATGTGAAATCAGATTGAAGAAGCTAAAATGGTCAAATTACCTTTTCATTATGTGGAAATAAATATAAGACCTCTAGAATTGATACATACCGATATATGTGATCCAAATTTATGCAAACTAGAGGTGGTAAAAAAATATTTCATCACTTTTATTGATGATTGCACACGATTTTGCTACTTATATTTATTAAGAAGCAAAGATGAAGCTTTGGAAGCCTTCAAAATTATAAAATCAAGTTGAAAATCAACTTGGCGTAAAAATGATTAAAATTATTTGGAGTGATAGAGGTGGAATATGTTGCACATTTTGAAGAATTATGTAACCAATGGGAATAATTCATCAAACTATCTCTATATTCACCACAATCTAATGGCATTCTTTGGCAAAAAATCGAACTTTAAAAGAAATGATGAATGCCATGTTGATTAGTTTTGGGCTACCTCAAGAACATGTGGGAAACTGTTTTTATGAAAAAACCACATTTTTAAATAAAACCCCACTTAATGGAAAAATAAGACACCTTATGAATTATGGAAAAATCATAAGCCATCTTATAAATATCTTAAAGTGTGGGGGTGTTTGGCTAAGTAGCAATACCTAAACCTAAACAAGTCAAAATCGCCCAAAGACGGTTGATTGTATTTTTATAGATATGCATACAAACAGTAGTACATATCGTTTCTTGGTATACAAATCAGAAAATACCGAAATAACTGAAGGTACCATAATTGAATCAAGAAATGCGATATTTCTTGAAAATGTATATCCTTGTAAAGAAAGGGTTGAAATAAGTTCTAACAAAAGAACCTATGAGAAAGCAATAATTCTTCACAAGGGAGTGAAGAACCAAGACGAAGTAAAATAACTAAAACTGCTACGTCATTTGGTCCTGATTTTGTCACATGTTAGACGGTGATCCAAGTATAGTTAAAGAGGCTCTGTCTAGTCCAGATGCTCCGCTCTGGAAAGAAGCCATCAATAGTGAAATAGAATCCATTTTACAAAATCATACCTGGGAGTTGGTTGACCTCCCTGCAGGTAGTATGCCTTTAGGGTGTAAATGGATACTAAAAACGAAATATAAGGCAGATGGAACTATTGATAAATATAAAGCCAAGTTAGTGGCTAAAGGCTTCAATCAAAAAGAAGGAAGTGATTTCTTTGACACATATTCGCCTGTAATAAGAATTGCATCCATTTGAGTGCTTATTGCGATTATTGCTTTGCACAATCTCGAGATTCACCAAATGGATATAAAAACTGCATTTTTAAATGGTGAATTTGAAGAAGAAATATACATGGAACAACCTGAAGGATTTATAGCACCTAGTCAAGAGAAAAAGGTGTGCAAATTGATATGATCGCTGTATGGACTTAAACAAGCTCCTAAACAATGGCATCTTAAATTTGACACAACGATGTTGTCAAATGGTTTTAAAATCAACGAATGTGACAAGTGTGTTTATGTCAAAGGCACATCTAATGCATTTGTAATAGTTTGTCTATACGTAGACGATATGTTAATAATGGGTAGTAGTCATGATATAATCATAGACACTAAGAAAATGTTAAAAATAAATTTTGACATGAAAGACATGGGAATTGCTGATATGATTCTTAATCAAAATTGCGTAACATCGAGGAATTAGCTTGACACAATCCCACTATGTGGAGAAAGTGCTCAAAAAGTTCAATGCTTTTGATGGCCCACCATGCAAAACGCCCACTGATTTGAGCATAAATCTGGTAGTCAATAAAGCAGATCCATTACCTCGCTTGAATACTCGAAAGTGATAGGAAGTTTGATGTACATTACAAATTGTACACGCGTCTCAGATCTTGCCTATCCGTAAACAAGTTGAGTAGTATACAAGCAATCCAAGCTAAGTGCATTGGAAAGCACTAACTAGGGTACTAAGATATTTAAAATACACCCGAGTTAGGGCTGCACATTCGGCTCGAAACCGAACACCGAATGCACCAAATGCTCGGTTCGGTTCGGTTTTCAACTGAAATTTGTTGATTCGTTGATTCGGTTTCGATTGACCAACTTCAATGAAAAAAAAAAAAAAAATTCATGAATCAAATTTGCACGATTGAATGATCGTAAGTGGTGATTTATTAAAATTAAAAAATTGTTGTATCAAAGTTTCCATAATTGAAACATTCTTAAACTTAATTGAAATTATCAAATCTCAACCCACTCTCGACGATATAAAATGAAGAATAAGCCAAAAGGTTTAAACTCAACTTTCAACAATCAAGAGGTGATTTAGGGGCTAGGGTTCGAGCAAAGTAAGAAAATGAAATTAGAGACTAACGACACGAAAGCTTTGGTTCGCTATTGACGGAGAAGGAGGCCGCCCCTGACGCTAATGGGAACGTAAATCCCCTGCCTTTTTCTTAGACTTTGAACTTTCTTTCTTCTAGCCTTAGAGTTTGAACGGAAAAAAACGACTTTTAATTAAAAGGGGAAATGTTTTCGCTCTTTGACTATATTTAATTAAAAAAATAAAAATATATAGAAACTTCCAGCTTTTCGGTTGATTCAATCAATCGGTCCTCCCCACATAAACCGAAACCAAAACCGAATTTGGCCAAACTAAAAACCGAACACCGAACCAAAATTTTTGGTTCATTTGGATCCAAACCGAAGGTCGGTTTCGGTTCGGTCTGCGGTCGGTTAACTCAACTATGTGCACCCTTACTCGAGTTATAGAATTCACTACTCAAAATACCCTGTAGTACTTGAAGGGTATAGTGATGCTAGCTGGATTTCAGATTCAAAGGACTCCTACTTCACTAGTGGATATATATTTACTATTGGAGGAGGAGCAGTATAATGGAAATCCACAAAGCAGACTTGTATAACTAGATCCACCATAGAATCTGAGTTTATAGCTTTTGATAAAGCTGGCGAAGAAGCTGTATGGCTTCGTAATTTCTTAGAAGATATTCCATGCTGGAAAAAGCTAGTGCCTCCTGTGATGATTCACTGTGATAGTCAAGCTACTATAGGGAGATCACAAAGTAATATGTATAACGGTAAGTCTAGACACATCCGTCGTAGATATAATACCGTAAGATAATTGATCTCTAATGGTGTTATATTAATTGACTATGTAAAGTCAAAGGATAACATAGCGGATCCGACTCACGAAAGGGCTTAACATAGATCAATTGAGTAAATTGTTAGAGGGAATGGGACTAAAATCCACAATTTAAAGAACGATTAAAGTGGTAACCCAACCTTGGTGACTAGAGATCCTAAGAACTTGGTTCAATGGGAAAACTAAACTTTAAAAGTTCAGTTAAGCACTTGTAAATCAGTCAACCCATCCCTAGAAGGCAAAACAAGTGCAATAAACTTGTTGGTTGTGGTAAAGGTTAAGTCGTAAGACTTCTAATGATAATTGACTTTGGCCAAAAGAGATCACCTATATAAGTGAGAAGTGAGAGCCGCTTCATTGTAGCACTTATGAATCCAAAGTATTGTCCATGGCCAAAAAAAAACACAATCAAGAACGGAATATGACCAGAGGTCATATTGTGTAAATGTCACCACCAGGTATATACGAAGGAAAAATAGTTCAGCGTATCATCCCACTAGCCGCCGATATATCCGATGATATTTACAAAGGAAGGTTCAAAGTCACAAACTACCTGTTCCAATACAATATGGTTTCAATTAAACCAGTACAAGAGTCCGATCTTCATGTGCATTTGATTTCCACTCATGTGGGGATTGTTGGAATTCGGTTTAAAGAAGAATGGTTTAGGACCTAATTTTGACCAATTTTTTAGTGCCTAATTATTTAATTTGATAGGAATTAAATATTAAAATGATAATCTACGTTTGAAAGTAGATGGATGTGGTATATTTAACTTCTCAAAACCATTTTGTGGTGAGTGAGAAATAAAATACACAAAGTAGTCACTTGGAAATGGGATAATGGATTATGGGAAGGTGAAAAGACACCATCCCACATAGGAATAAAACATTAATTTTATTCTATATATCAATAAGTGAGTGTGCAATAGTGTGCAAGATGAAATAACTATAACATGTGAGGTGTGGTGGGCAAGGCCACACACGCACGCTGCTGCGCCCCGGCCCGCCTCTCAGGTCAAAATGGCTGAGCCCGCGCCTTATTTGACCGACTAGGCCTAGTTTTGCCTGGCTAAAATATTTGTTTTTTATTTTTGGAAGAATAAAAACAAATAAGCTGCAGCTTAAAAGCTGAAACTGCAGCTTTTAATAAGAAACAGATATCACCCTGCCCACTACGTGGAGGTTACAGCATAGTGGCAATTGAAGAGTGCCCACTACCTGGAGGTTACAACCCATTATCTCTGAAGTTACTGCCCTGCAGTAACGAGACCCATGGCCTAGTTGGAAGTCCTATATATAGGTGCATTGTTGCTGTTCAGAATCACAACTTCATTCTCTCATTTTATATTCTGTATTTTGCATAGTGTACTCATTTTTACATATTCCAGTTCGAAAGGTGCCTTGAAATTTGCAGTGCTACTATTTCAAGGACATAGCTTTTGTATCTTTGGGGATAACACGCCTGTTCCGTCAGCACTTTACGGGACGTATTTATCTTGTGGATAGAGTTCTACTCGCCTCAGCTTTTCTGCAATTTTCGATTCTCTGTAACAGATAGTTCCTGTTTTTCCTTGTAATCCAGTTTACAGAAATGAACACAAAATTTCAACAATATCAATAATCATAATTTAGATTTTCATGGAATGCAACTATTTTTTTGTTGTTTAGTAGAAATAAATCATGTGCTTCTTCAGGGACGGAGCTAGACGTGTAATTTTGCGGGGGCTAAATCACTAAAAAATAATTATTTATACTAAAAATTAATATTCTAAAATAAAATATACATAAAAAACCAATTTTCAACATTTTTAGCATGTACTAAAGAGGGTACACCCCGTGCTTCTTCCAAAATTATCCCTATATCATTTTTCCGATAGTGAAATGTCACTCGCAAATTTTTCTTGCTCGATAAATTTAACTTACTCAAAGAAATGAATGTCACCTTTCTCAAATAGCACTAAATTTGTGCACCTAAATTTGATGTTCGGCGCATGCCTGTTGCGAATGCATCAATTTGCGTTGAGATGTAGGGATGTTGGCTGCCACGTGGCGAATGACTGGCGCATATGGGCAGCCATTCATTTAATACAAATTAAAGGGATTGTTGGTCTCAAGGATTTGAACCCTAGACCTTTTACTATATCTTTATGCATGTTCACCACTAGAGAATTATTTGTTATTATCCCAACATGTTTTCTATTTATGTAGAAGTTGGATATGAAGTTTTTGTTTTTTGCACGTTGGGACGCTTGAATTTTGTTTTGTGCATTTTTTTTTGTTATAGTATTAATGCATGTATTTTGCGCAATTTAGTGCTTGCAAAAATTATTTTTGCGCATTAGAATGCTTGCAAAATTATAATTGTGCAATATCATGCATGAAGAATTATTTTTGTGCACATATGTAGCAATGCCATTTTTTTCGCATTAGGTGCATGAAAGAAAAAATATTTTTGCGCATTAAGATACTTGCAATAAATTAATATTTTTTTTGGTGCATTGTGATGAGTGCGAAAATTATTTTTGCACATTGATGCATGGAAAATATTTTTTCATAAGGTGCGTGAAAAAAATTATATTTTTTAAGCATTGAGGTGCAAGCAAAAATATTCTCTCGTGATTTTCTTTATTTATGAGTTGCATGCTTTATTAATTGCTTATGTATGCAATTTATTTTGTGTGACAATTAATTTTGTTGATGTGATATGAATTATCATGTGTTGGGAATGAATGGACATTGACATACAGGTGCTCATGTATGTGAATGTTTACTGTTTTACATTAATATTATTTGTGGGAGTTAATTTTTGACAACGGTGGTAATTCGATATCCTCATTTATTAATTTTTTTTAGATTGATGTAGTAGTCCTTGAAAACATGTATTTTTTTTGGAGGCATGTATTTATTGAGCCGTTTTATGGAGGCTATGTAGCATCAATTTTACATTTTTTGTTTTACCACCATAGGTCTAAATTATCTCCACATGATGCACCATATGTCAATGTCGCCCATGGGGGCTATTTTTTTCCGCAATTACTTATATCACATGGTTGCATGCATGATTTATTAATGGACATCGATAATTTTTTCATGGATCAGTAATTTTTATTGTGATATTCAATTCGGTGGGAGATGATTACTAGCATTTGTGGCAAATTTCCGATCTCATTGAATTGAAGAAAATAATAAATATTACTTGGGTCCGAATAAAAAAATTAGACCAAGACTTAATTGTTTGCGCAATTTATTGAAATGTGTTTAGATCAAACTCACCAACTTTAGTTTAACCAATTTAGCAAGAAAATAGACAAAGTATTCAGTATTGTCGCGACTTAGACGCAGACAACATATTTTGTGGATTAAAGAAAGAATTTGCGCTTTATTTGTTTAAGCCGCAAATGTAAGAACTTAATATTGCCCGAAATAATCACAGTTGGAATGCTGATGATATACTTATGGATCAAGAATTAATTTTGCGCTTTAATTTATTTAAGCTGCAAATTTAATAAAAGAGTTTAAGCTCTATTTTTTTGGAATATGAGCTTACTCCCAAGTAAATACTCTAGTTATCAAAATTCGTTATTTGAGTTGAATTAAGGATATTAGTAACTTGTGTTATTATTAATGAAAATCGCCTATCTCGAGGCTGATTATAAGAAGTTGAGAAATACACAAGTCAGTGCACCTGTCGCTTGTGCTGACTGACTTAAACCAACTCGGGTGAATGTTGGAACAAACATAATGTAGCTTGACGAGATCAAAAGCTAAAACTAAAACTATAAATTGATCCATAAAGTGACAAGAAGTCGTGTCACCGTATTAAATGAGGCAATTAAGTATCAATAAATATTAAGTGCACTTATGAGATTAGTAACTTCGCTCGTAATTGTACTGAGATGAAGCTTGATTATTTAATTGCTCTCTTATTTTTTCGCTAATATTTCCAAATCTCTCCATGAGTGGATTGTAGATATTGGTTGACTTAGCATGTGATTTTGAGATTGAGCAAACGTGTATGACTATTATCAGGTTGTGCAGCTATAGAGCGCACAAGAGGCTAAAAAGAGTCACCTCAAGCTCTCAACTGGTGTGAACAACTTGATGTGTCGATATAGTCTTTCTCGATAAATGCACTTGTAAGATATTTGTCGAGTGAGAAGACTTGTCTATCTTTTCTTTGTGATGCTTGGCTTTGCATGATTTCTTTTAGGTTTTCTATTGATATCGTGACACGTGAGGTTAGGAGGACGACTGTATTAGCTCGAGGATGCTTCATTGTCTAACTCGCTAAGGTCAATCTCCCCCTGCATATTTTTTTCCATCGGGATAAGCTTGCTGGAAGAATATAAGATGACTACTTTTCCTTTAAAGCTAAGTCCACTAAATTGAGTGCAAACTAATGAGTGTGAGGCACAAAATTAACGATTATATGTTCTTTCATTGCTATTTACGCTATAAGTTAGTACATTCTCACTCTCATCAGTTAGAAGCGCCAAATTGCTTTGAGCAATTCTTAACAGATGAATATGTGTTAATAGGGAGCGGGAATAGTGTGTCTAGTTAGTTTGGACACACAGTTGAAGGAAATAAACTTGCAAGTTGAATGATGGTTCCAAATACTTTGCAGCTATATGAGCTTGCGAAGAAGGGACAATCACTTCAAAATGGTTAGATTTATGATGGCGCAAATTGATTTTTGTATCTTGTTGTTGCCTATATCATAAAATTTGTGTCTCCAAATAATTCTTCAACCTTGTATGAGCTTTAGTTTGGTAACAAGCCCAAATTAGTGGGTTTGTGCCTATGTAGTTCGAGAATATGTGTTCTCATATGGAGAATCAAGTCGCACGATTTAGTTTTCCCTCAAAGGGATTTATTGAGCATTTGTGAAGTCTAAAGAGATCTTAAAACTATGTGAGTTGCAAGATCCTTAGGAGGTGCTCATTTCTCTAGCGAGGATGTTGTATTTTATACTCATCTAGTAATCGCTGGGAGAGTGGGAGCGACACTATGTCGGTGGGAGCTAGTGTCTCACACGAAAGGATTCTCACATTCCACGAGTAAAAAGGAGTGAATATGAAATATTTCCCATCATCTATATGAGATTGAGTGGGTATCCCCGCACAATTACTTTTGTGGATGTTGATGAGTCGATAGAATATGTGACTTCAATTGATGCCCTAAGTGGATTGTTGTTGTGAAGGAAAAGATGAGTCGAATGACTAAGAATAAAGTCTAAGAGCTTGTTAATCTTTCTCTTCTAGATGCAAGACCATTTGAAACATGTGGTTTTGGAAGGTCAAGTGCAAAATAGATGGGTTGATTTACATGTGTGTAGTTCGACTAAGGACAAAATATTTATGCCTCGTTAAAGAGCATAAAGTTTTTGAGATGTTCTCCCTAAGTGGTGAGATTGCTTCGATTTGACGAAATATGTTATCTATAATTGCCACTTTCGTCTAGGTTTGTCCTGGATGATTGATGTTGACATAGTTCAGTGAAAATTGAATCAGGAGATCTATGTGGATCACCCAATGAATTCAAGAAGTGGAGTAAGAGCGCATTGATTGTTGATCAAGAAGCTCTAGCTGTGACTTGAGTCATCATTGATATCATCGAGCTATCATTTTGATAGGCCTATAATGGTCAATTAATTCACTGAACAAATGTAATAGTTGTATCTCATTGTATATGGCAAAAATGTCATGATTGGAAAGGACATGGAGTTATCGCCACTCAATTTTGGATGTCTTTACACTCCATGGTCAAAGATCATACTCTTAGTCATGAAACGATATCTTCAGAAGAAGAAAAGAAATGCTAGCTAGTTTATGTAAAGACTTTGCCGAATGTCCGATGTGCACTATGTGCATACTCGAAGTCATGTACTTAACAAATGTGATTGGTGAGTGGATATCAAAGTGATCCATGTGCTATTTTGATAAATGGATACTTAGATATCTTAACGATTGGTCTATGATTTGCTAGAGGAAAATTTGGCATCTTGAAATGATGCGCGCACACACATCCATGATGTATTTTGTTATCTTTGTGATAGTAAAATCACTTTGGTGTATGGTTTGGGCGCCAAACATGGGTGGTAGACCAAACATATTTACTCGAGGCTTTACTTAAGAGTTTTTGCACATAGTTAAGATTGTTCTCAGGCATACTTCTACAAGCGGTATGGGCGCTCATCCCTTTTACGAGCCTTTTGGAGATATGCTCCAAAGGCATGTGAGTCATTAGGGATTAAGTAAAATTGATTATGTGGCCTTTGAGAACATATTGTGATTAATAAGATATGTTGGATTCTCATTATGTGTTTAGTACTAAACTTGTGAGTTATCACCAGGCTTTGATTGGTCCTCTCACACAGGCAATCGCCCTGGCCCTAAGAGAGCGAGCAGGATGAGACTTAAAAGATTGTGTCGCATAAGGAGGTTTGCGAATGAGTAGTGGGGAAGGTTAATAAGTATAATTAACAGTCGCCTTAACTAGAGGTTAAGATGAGATATGAGTTGATCGATTATAAAGTATGTCCAAACTTCATAAAAGCATGTTTGTAGCCGAATGTGCGAACTATCGTATGACACTTTAGGAGTGACTACGAGTAGTACACAGGTCGGGCGCTTGAATAGCAACTGGACTAAGATTTGTATGATGTCAAGAGCTTGACATGCCTAAATTGAGTGGGAGCTCCATCATAACATGTATTTACATGTGCTTTGAGGCTACCGCCTATGGAAAAGTGACTGAATGGGTCCCTGCTTTGTCACTGTGTGAGCCCATATTATTTACTTGTACCCTTTGGGACTTTGAACCATGTCATGAGGTGTAAGCTTGATGATGCTACTTTAGCATGTATCTAATGACAACGTGTGATTCGATTTGTCGAGCACGCCCAGAAAGTCGCAAGACCAAGCTAATCGGCATGTGGGGCCAAAGGAAAAATTAAGTTGGTAACGCACTTATGTTCTATGATTCATAGCTCGGGCGACTATGTCAAAATATGTTTGACTAGTCATGAATATAGAAACATATTTGAGTGAGTTGATCATGCTCTACTTATATTCATTGAGGGATCTAAAGATGCTTGACATGGTACGACCACTTGGTTTGTGGTACATAGCAAGTTATTGAGTTGTAGGGTTATGTTAGTTTGGTGATGACTTAATATAATTCTCCTCACCTTTACTTTCTCGCTTGGTCGTACGCCTTATTCCCTGTATGAAAGAAGAGACGTGAGATGAGAACTACGAGGATGTGATTCAAATAAGTCGAGTCAAATATGTATGAGTGGGATATATTGGGTGCAATTAGGTTGCATCCATATTTGAGATAATAGGGAGTCCTATTTAGATGAGGTTTATCTAGAAACCTCTCCCATCGTGACTCTAATCGATACAAGCAGGATTGAGATATATATTGATATCTCTCCCTACAATCAGACTAAGTAATTAGAACGTCTCCTACACATAGAAAGAATTATCTCACTCCTAAAATTTCTCTCTACGGTTTTCTTCTTGGAGTATCACCAAAGTCTCCAAGGGTTTAAGGTGTGCACATGAAAGTACATAACTCTAGTAGTTATTTACACTAACGAGAAAGGCGGTTCGTGATCTTGTTCATGGTTCAACCAATCTACGGGGTTCGTTCGATGTTCGGGGTTCAATCAATCTACGGGGTTCGTTCGATGTTCGGGATTCAATCAATCTACGGGGTTCATTCGATGTTCGGGGTTCAACCAAAAAGAAAGCTGGAAGATGGCTTATTCATGGATCAAAAGAAGGCTTATAGACGGGCTCAATCCTGGATACGCATCTATAGTTCCACTACAAATAGGTATACTGATCCACCTTACATGTGCAAATATGTGATTTGTGAGATTTATGTTTCGACCCATATTTGCTAACACCCGATATGTAGGTTTTTGATTGAGAAAGTGAACCTCGATATTAATATCAAAACTGATAGGGGTATATTTCTTTCTTCTCATTCTTCTTTTGGATTTACTATTATTTTGGTTAATCTATTTGGCCAAATTTAATATCAATTTTAATTAATATTGGTTTACATTGTTGCTTCAAGTGATAGCCCTCTTCTAGTTGCTGCTTCACAGGGACATATCAATACATCATCCGAGGTGCTGAATATTACAGTGAGTGGTTATAAGGTGCCACTAGCTTGCATCTTGCTGCTGAAAAATGTTTGTGACTCTATAGATTTTTTTTTGTGTGAAGGGGGTGTTTGTAACTTTGAAAGATAATTGGAGTTTTTTGTAATTAGGCTAAACCTAAGGGGTGGTTTTTGTAATTGTCCCTAAATTGTATGATCATTTCAAGAAGTGATTATTTTTTCTTGTTTATGATTCTATTTAAGCATCCCCTTTGATCTTTCTATCTCATTTTTAATCTGAAACATGTGAATCCTCTGTAGTTTTTGCAATGTGATCTCACATTCAAATATAGGTGGATCAAAATGAGGCTTGTAGACGGGCTCACTCGCTACGTGGATCTATAGTTCCACCGCAAATAGTATATTCGATCCACCTTACATGTGAAAATATGTGATTTGTGAGATTTATGTTTCACCCATATTTGCTAACACCGATATGTAGGTTTTTGATTGAGAAAGTGAACCCGATATTAATATCAAAACCGATAGGGGTATATTTCTTTTCTTCTCATTCTTCTTTTGGATTTACTATTATTTTGGTTAATCTATTTGGCCAAATTTAATATCAGTTTAATTAATATTGGTTTACATCGTTGCTTGGATAGCCCTCTTCTAGTTGATGCTTGAGGAGGACATATCAATACATCATTCGAGATGCTGAATATTACAATGAGTGATTATAAGGTGCCACTAGCTTGCATCTTGCTGCTGAAAAATGTTTGTGACTCTATAGATTATTTTTGTGTGAGGGGGGTGTTTGTAACTTTGAAAGATAATTGGAGTTTTTTTGTAATTAGGCTAAACCTAAGAGGTGGTTTTTGTAATTGTCCCTAAATTTTATGATCATTTCAAGAAGTGATTATTTTTTCTTGTTTATGATTCTATTTATGCATCCCCCTTTGATCATTCTATCTCCTTTTCTCTGAAACATATGAATCCTCTGTAGTTTTTGCAATGTGATCTCACATTCAAATATACCTGAAACGCAGTGAACTTATGAGGTGACGAATTTTGGAATATCTCGTCTTTGAGCATCAGTATTTAATTTCTTTTTCCTAAGAAAATAATTGTTAATTTTTTCTTTATGTTGGGTTCAGTGATCAAGTCACAGTCCTTTAGTAAAAGTAGTATTATCAAGGAAGAAGGCCTTTTGAATGCTTGTTGACTAAATAATTTATTTATAGTTTTCCCTGCTCGATCGACTAAAATAAATTACCTCCTCGTATTCTCTGTGCTAGTAGAGAAGATTTTGTGTAATTATGCAGTGTTCATGGTGGAAATATTTGTTCTTGGAGGACAACGCGTTTTTAGTATTGATTGATTGATGTGGTTTCAAAGAAGCAAGCTTGTCCTGCACTAGCTTGATTGGTGATGTATGTAGCATTCTGAATCCGTTTTATAATTCATAATGGTTGTTGGTGATGAATAAAGACAAAGCTTTAACAAGATGACTAGTGATTTGAACTAGATTGATTGTCTTAGTTGTGAATTTGCTGCAAGATTAACTTTTGTTGTATGGATCAATCTAAATGAGCACGAGTTGTTAGGCGCTTTGGAAACCTGCAGATACTAAGAGCAAAACAAAGTATTTATGCAACATCCCAATTTCGTAAAAATAAAAATATACGATTTGCAATTTATTAAAGTGCTGCAAAGTAAGCTCAAACTTGAAAACATATTTGCTAAAGAGAAATAAATACTACGACTTGTCATAAATGCGAAATACTCATGAAAATCGTGTCCAAAAGTTTTAAAACAAAAAACCATAAAAGCTATTTAGTTTTTAATATCATAAAATAAATCATAATACAGGGCCCTTTAAATTCTTGATTCGACTTCCACCATCCCCTTTGCCACGCTCCGGCTCCTTCATTCATCTGTGGAAAACATGGGGTGAGCATACAACAAATTTTGGGGGGACGCAATGTCTAACTTAAATACACAGTACAATCACTCATGCACACACACCTATGTTTTTCATGCTTGTACAATTAAGTACCATCTTGCTTTTCATGCTTGTACAATTAAGTACCATCTTGCTTTTCATGCTTGTACAATTAAGTATCATGCTTTTCATGCTTGTACAATTAAGTACCATACTTTTCACGCTTGTACAATTAAGTACCATCTTGCTTTTCATGCTTGTATAATTAAGTACCATGTTTTTCATGCTTGTACAATTACGTACCATACTTTTCATGTTTGTACAATTAAGTATCATCTTGCTTTTCATGTTTAACGTGCACATACACAAATAATCATACAATGCATTTAAAGTAGACATAAGCAGTAAACACCACCTTAAAAGTAGAAACTTCGTGAAAAATTAAATGCGGGTGTGCGAGCCTAGAAATCAGATTCTTCGTCTCCTACAATGGTAACCTGGCACGCGATCGCGATCATGGCGGCAAATTCTCTCGCGCTTCATTTATTTCTCTTTCTCCTTCCTGGTTTTTATCTTGGGTTTTGGTTATGGGGCTTAGAATTTGAAAAGGTGGTGGTCATGGTGGAAGTGCCGGTGGCGGCGGCGGTGGAGCACGGCGGTGATGGTGGCGGCGGTTTTAGGGAGGAGAAAAAGAAGAAGAAGAAAAATTTATCTTCTTGCTTGGTGTAGAAAATTGTGAATAAAAACCCTAGGGGAGGCTTTCAATTTATAGGCCAAGGATTCAAATAATTTAAGGTAAGAATATTTTGCTGAAATTTTATTGCCAAATATATTTTGATTTACATGCATAAATGCATATTTGATTTTTTTCTCTTATAAACACGATTTTTCCTTTTGTAAAAATTGACTTTCCTTTATTATGGAAATAAAATCAGAAATTAAATCCCCACTTAAATTAGGAAACTTAGGGTTTCGAAAATTCTAAATCATCCCTAAATTCAATTCTAGTCAAACCCTAATTTTATCCCCAATTAAAAAGAACCGGGTATTACAATTTAGTAGGCCAACTTCGAATTAATTTTATAGCTCTTTAAGCCTCAAAATGAGGGACGGATTGTCACACAATTACGAGCAGACCTCAAAAAAGCTTATTAGGGAATTTCATTTACTTAAATCTATTTGAATTCTTGATTGTATAGGCTCTTAAAAACACGTTGGAGTAAAGTGACTAAATTTATATAAATTGATGTTTGAGAATAACTATATACTAATTGTCAAAGCTTCCAAGATTTTTATTTTGGGTTAATTACAAAAGTAATCTTGATGTTTAACTTAATTACAAAAAAACTCAGCTAACTTTCAAATTTACAAAACCAACCCCGAGGTTTTATTTTGTCTAACATTTATCCCTTTCATAAACAAAAAATATTTCAAAATCCTACCTCATATTTATAAAAATGTTACAGTTTGCCTCTTAATTTTAACACAGAGTCAAACCTCGGGGTATTTTTTGTAATTTTGAAAGTTAGTGGG
The DNA here is from genome assembly GCA_016081115.2 of Rehmannia glutinosa. Classification (NCBI taxonomy): domain Eukaryota; kingdom Viridiplantae; phylum Streptophyta; class Magnoliopsida; order Lamiales; family Orobanchaceae; genus Rehmannia; species Rehmannia glutinosa. Next base: position 36,142,957 of record CM071937.1, on the reverse strand, counting down.
TTTTTTTGTAATTAGGTCAAATCTCAAGTACTTTTTGTAACTATCCCTTTTATTTTTGGTTTCATTTACAATGTGTATCTCAAACTACTCATGTAACACTTGTGTAACCATTTGTTTTCTGAATTTCTACATATGTCCTCGGTCCTCCAAATAGAAACAAATGTTTTCAAGGATCAAACACAAGTTCACTATGTATTGAATGATGTATTTGTCTTTCACTTGTATTTAGCTCATGCTATTCTATGTTACAAATGGGATGCTTGTTCAAGATCCATCAAAGGCGAATGATATAGACGCAATATTTAATCAATCAAGACAAGCAGAGTCGTAGAAGCACAAGAAGCTTTGATGGAACTCGCAAGGCTACTTTCTAGGGAGGTGTCATCTACCTCTCACCGCTGAAGTTGTTAGTCACAATATTACTTTTCACAGAAATGACTTTACAGTAGACGATGGACCTCTAAGGAGGCTCGATGATCCCCAAAATGCATCTTTCTTCACTACAAGAAAGTTGCAATTTAGCGGGGAAATTTTTCCTCGCTAACATTGCTAATTTTGTCGCAAATGGAATTTAGTGAGGAAATATATTCCTCGCACCTATTGCTGCTATAAGAGCGTCGCTAAACAATATTTGCAGCATATGTTCAAAATTCCACACAAACTTTTAGCGAGGAGATTCTTGATTTTGCTGCTAAAATTTAGAGAGGAAAATTTTAATTTCGCAACTAATGTTTATGACATATTTGCTAATTTCCTCGCTAAAGTGGATACAATATGAACATTAAACGCAAATTTATTATTTTCCTCGCTAAAATCATTATAATTTTATTTATTGTGCGTACATTTATATTTATTTAATTTTTTTTTTGCATGTTCTTATTTGTAAGTCATTCACTAGCGATCAAGTAATATAAAAGATATTAAAAATAAAATAACCACAATGCTCATTCAACAAAAAGTAAACAAAGAAAGTTGTAGTAATCGATCACTACAAGTATTTTTCTTTCTTGAAGGGAACAACTACAAATTCTGCTGGATGAATGAACAAAAGATAAATTTCCCTAAAAATATAAAAGATAAAAGTCAACATCCATTGAAGAAACATCATCTTCGATCTAGTTATCACTAACCTGAAAGAAAAAATATATATTAGAGTAAAACACTTTTAGTTCTAATTGTAATACATAAAACAACAACTCGTAAGACTGTCCAGAAAAAAGAACAAGGACTTAGAAATGCATTGTAGTGTAGAACTAAGACAAAAGAAACAAATAGGCAAGTTATTCAAAATGGCTGAAAAACACTTAATTTTTTCTCCCCTGCTTTGCTTCAAAAAACCCTTTATTATTCAGTCCTTAACAGGATCAAAATCTTCAATCAGGACCAAAATGGCTGAAAACCAATCAAAATCACCCCTCAAAAAGCTACGAGTGATTACTGGCTTACCACAACAAAAACTCGGCCAATGAAAATTTCATGCAAAAACAGCCAACAATCACAAGAAAATAACAAGTTTTTCAACAGACCACACATACCATAGTATTAGGAACATATTTCAGATGATGTAAGCACCAGCCATTACACCCAGAGCAATTAGAGAGATATCAAATGAGCTGTGACAGAATGAGATGAACATGAACTCATTTTCCAGCTAATGCATTTAGGAAAAGGCAATATAGCAACAAGTATCTTTTCCAATAAGATGTGAGTGAATAGTGATGAGATTACACGAATAAATTTGGGCTCTCATCAGTCAACTAACAAGACTTTTTAGACGAGTAATTATCAAAGTAGAGAACCAACCTATCAATTGTACATCAAATGGGCGAAGGCCAAAAATACTTCCAGTATCCCCTCTCACTACGGAAAATGATTCCTGCAAGAAAACAAAAATTATTTGGAAGCAACGTAATAGTAGACATTATCCAGTTTTTTATTTTACAACCAAATGCGAAAATAAACAATAGAAAAAACAAAAAGCAGGGGATTAGAATTTATACGTGGCATTTGAACAATAGTTAGAAGGTAAACACATTAGAGAACAAGCATATTGGAGAATAATCAGCTAATGCATTTAGGAAAGCAGACAATATAGCAACAAGTGACTTTGCTTCTCCTATTTTCATTTCAGTTATTTCTCCTTTGTGAAGAAAGTTCAATAGTTTAAATGGGTTAAGAACAGCCCAAAATCTCACTTCTATTCCAAACATTTTTCAGCAGCAAGATGTACCTTATAACCACTCATTGTAATATTCAGCACCTCGGATGATGTATTGATATGTCCCAGTGAAGCAGCAACTAGCAGAGGGATATCCCTGAAGCAACTATGTAAACCAAGGTTAATTAAAATTGACATTAAATTCGGCCAAATAGATTAATCAAAATAATAGTAAATCCAAAAGAAGAAGGAGAAGAAAGAAATATACCCTATCAGTTTTGATATTAATATCGAGGTTCACTTTCTCAATCAAAAACCTGCATATCGGGATTATTCCCTTTAATCCACAAAATGCAAACATGTCAACCCTTCACAGCCAAATTTTTGGCCGGGTAAGAGTTTTAGAGACAAAGTGATACCAATAATTCATTGCCATAGTTTTTTTGTGATGCTTTACGTGACATTACAAACATACAAGCATCAACTATCAAAAAACTTTCTGTGATGCTTTACATGCCAAAATCGGGTCAAATATACACAAACTCATGAACCAAAAACAACAAGCAAACTAATGAACTGAAACGTTAGAGTTCACTAAGGTCCATAACCCAATTAAACCTTAGTTTTTGTAATTATCCCCTTAAGGTTCATAAACTCATGAACTAAAATAGCAAGCAAACATACTAATAGATAATGAGTGCTGGTAAAATAATGGCTTGGTCCCAACTTGAAAGCAGAGAAGATTAGGATGTTTACAACATAAAGTTAACAGATGCTAAAATAAAAGCTTATTAAAATAATCAACCGAATACACACAAACCAAACACTGAAAGAGGAGAAGAGCAAAAACTTCAGTCCTTTCCCTATTTCGGTAATATTCTGAGATTTCACCAAAGATTTATAAGGGATAACCAAATACTGAGTGCTTGGGGAAATACCAAACTAAACAATTTTATGACTTCTGAAAAATAATTTCCATTTCAAATAATCAAAGCAGAAAACTCCAACCATTTCTATTTGGAATTTTGATTAGCTGAGCGAATTGTTTGATCAAAACATTAAAATTCGTTACTTAAACTATATTAGTATCCCAATTACACTTCTGAGCAAGAAAAATTTGCAGAGTGACATTTCACCTATTAGAGAAACGATATATGGATAATTTCCAGAAGAAGCAAATGATTTATTTCTACTAAACAACAAAAAAATAACTGCATTACATGAAAATCTAAACTGTGATTATTGAAATTGCAATGCAGTTGCAGGCTTAAAGCTGATTTTAGGAGGAATTAGGAGGAAAACATTAACTTACAGCAGAATCAAAAACATCGGCAGAAGTAATGAGTTCGCGAATCACAGCGTCGACCCATCACATAAGTCCGGCGAATGTGAAGATAAAGGAAAAACGTAGCGCCGCTCAACCCCAGCACCGCCGCTATTGCACCATCATCCGATTTTCCAAATTAATCTGATCTTTTGATTGATTCCTCCATTTGGGTAGGGTTTGGGAGAATTTGGGTTGAGTGGGAAGGAACTCGAGGAAGTGGAACGTATCAGAAAAGAATATGATATTTGCGCCAATTTTTTTGCCAGGAAATCTATTTTATTTCTGGGGAAAGGATTTAGAGAGGAAATTATGATAAATATTTGTTGCAAAAAAAATTAAAATCTTTATTTTAAAAAAGCAGATGGACTTAGAAGGAATCTTATCAAATCCTCTCAAAGTTTAAAGAGGAAATTGATTTTTCCTTGCAAATAGTAATTTTGGTGACAAATTTTAAATTTGTTACAAAAATGTCCTCGCTATTTCTCATTTTTCTTATAGTGCTTAGAGATATCTTTTTTTTTGTCCTTCATATTTTATTCTATTTGACATCGGGAAATGGTTTTAAATACTATTGACATACTCTGTTTCCTTTAGTATCCCTTCATAAACTAGGTTCAATTGGTTCTTAGTTCTAAATTGGTAGTTTATTGAGTTAGGTTTTGAGAGTGCACTCAAATTTATTTTTATTCACTAAATTTTTATTCGCTCGTGTGTATCTATTTGTCCAACGGGTTAATAGCTATAACATGTTTTTGAATTATGGATCGTAATTGGATAATGTGTTTGAATTGTGTGGCTCCAGAATATATAAATAGCTTGAATGAATTTTTGAGATTTGCCGAACACTATATGAGAAATGAAGATTTATCCAAGATCCGTTGTCCTTGTCGAAAGTGCAGAAATTTGTATAAGTTTGATTTGAGTTATGTTTGATAACACCTTTATACATGTGGTTTTGATAAATCTTACCAAGTGTGGATCTTTCATGGAGAAGTTAGTCGACCAAGTGATCATGCAAATCCTACAAATGAATTTGAACATGTAGATGACTTTGAAGAAGATGACACTTTATTTGATATGCTTAATGATTTATGGGATGTTGAAATGGCTAGTAACAATGAAACTCGATCATATTATAATATTTAAAAGACAACTGGAGAGCGGTTGGGAGAATGTTATATGTCAATGTTTGATGAAGCACATCGAGAATTATATTCAGGATGCAAGACATTATTTGCGTTTAGTTTCCTGGTGAAATTAATGCATGTTAATATGTTAAATGGTTGGAGCAATAAGTCATTTGACATGTTGCTTAAATTGTTACAAAATGCATTTCCGAATCCAAATACAATTCCTAGCTCTCATTTTGAAGCTAAAAAAATGTTAAGAGAGTTAGGGTTGGGATATGAGTCTATACATGCTTGTAAGAATGATTGCATATTGTTTTAGAATGAGAATGTTCGGCAAGGATCATGTCCATGTAGGGAGCCACGCTATAAATATGATGAAACAAACAAGAAAAAGATCCCTCAGAAAGTTCCTCGATTTTTCCCATTAAAGCCAAGACTCAATTGATTGTTTTTGTCGAAGCATACTGTAAAAGAAAAGAGATGACATAAACAGGAAAGAGTTCAAACATATGGGGTATCGAGACACCCAGCTGATGCTGAATCCTGGAAGGAGTTTGATAAATTGCATCCAGATTTTGCAGATGAACTTAGAAATATTCGTTTGAGGTTAGTAAGTGATGGCTTTAATCCATTCGGAAATATGTCAAATGCAAACATTATGTGGCCAGTATTACTTGTGCCATACAATTTGCCACTATGGAAAATGATGAAACCTTCCTACATGTTTATGTCTCTTCTAATTCCTGATCCTAAGGCACCTGGAAAAGAAATAGATGTGTTTTTGCGTCCTTTAATCGATGAGTTGAAGGATTTGTGGGATGAAGGGATGGAAGCATATGATGCATCGATTGATATGTATTTCGATTGCATCTTTGCTATAATGTGGACAATTAATGACTTTCCAAAGATATAAAGTTGTATCTCGGGTGGAGCACTAAAGGTTATAAAGTTTGTCCTATATGTCTTAACAATACTTCATCTTGTCCTTTGCGTAGTAAAATATGCTACATTGGCCATCTACGCTTCTTACCCGTCAAGCACTCATAAGCGGAGAAACAAGAGCTTTAATGGAACATTTGAAAATAGAGGTCCTCCACGAAGCTTTTACGGTGGTGAATTTTAACATGGTTAAATACATTACCTGAAGTAGTATTTGGTAAAGATCATGCGTGACCGAAAGCAAAACGCTTGGACAATAATTCAAATCAAGTTAAGAAATCGATCTTCTTTGAGTTAGAGTATTGGCCTTATTTAAAATTGAGACATAATTTGGATGTCATGCACATAAAGAAGAATATTTGTGATGCTTTAGTTGGCACATAGCTAAGTATTGATGGAAAGTAAAAGGACACATTCAAAGCTCGATTAGATTGTAGGATATAGGTATAAGAAGAATTGCATCCTCAAGACAAATGGGAAGAGAATTAGTAAGACATATGCAAGTTATACTTTGACATTGGAAGAGCGAAGAGAATTTTGTCGCTTTCTAAAATCGAAAATTTCCGGATGGTTATGCAAAAAATATTTCGAGGAATGTGAATGTCAATGATGGAAGATTATATGGGTTAAAAAACATGATTGTCATGTTCTTATGCAAAGATTTCTTCCAGATGCCATCCGAAAGTTTTTGCCAAAGAACATGTGTGGGACATTTGTTGAGTTATGTGACTTCTTCAAAAAAACTCACGGCAACAAGTTTACATATGGTATATTTGAGTAAGATGGAGAAGGATATAGTACTTATTTTGTGTAAGATGGAACAAATATTTCCCCCAGCATTTTTTGACATCATGATTCATTTGGCGGTTCATCTACCAAGTGAGGCTATACTAGTTGGACCTGTTTCCTCTCGGTGGATGTACCCATTTGAACGATATTTGGGTACTATAATGAGCATGTCCAAAATTGTTAGATAAATGTTTTTATCAAGATTTTGATGATTATGTTTAAATGAGTTTTTATACCAAAACAATGTTAATAAATGTGTCCAAATACTCCTAAATGATTTAAAATGATTTAAATTGGTTTTTGCACCAAAACAATGTTTTTAAATGTTGTCAAAATACTCCCAAGTGATTTAAAATATTTTTACTAATTTTTTGGAGTATTTCTTGAAGTTTATTGTTGATAAAAATCGGTCAACATTTAAAATTGGAGGTTGACTGGTCGCCCAAAAGGTCGACCGGTACCTGAAGAGTGCACAAATTGAAACAGAAAGTTACAGACTTGAAAAAATCGAAGGGGACCGGTCGTAGGCGAGTGGCCGACTGGCCGCACCCTAGAAGACGGTCCGCACCCCTCGATCGATCGCACCCCCGCAACCCCTACCTGGATCGTACTATTTTCATTCAAACGCTCGAAATCTTATACAGTGGCAAACCTGTCCGTCGCCTATGTAATTTTTGACAAAGAAAATTTCAACCGTTGCAATCCTTATCAAAGAAGATTTACTTTTCATTTTTGTACAATATTTCTACATCTTCCGATCCTCTTTTTGTAGACAAAAGTGAAGAAGAAGGATCATATGTTGGGAGCCTATGTTGGTGAAGACTCTCCTATAAATAGAGGATGAATTGAAGTCACAAGACACAATACATACAAGCAAATACACAACAACAAATCTGAAAATTCTCCAAGCCTTCATTTTTATACTCTTATCAGTAATAGCCTAGTTCCCCCGCACTTGCACAATCTTGAGGTCTAGCTTTTCATTCTTGATTACACTTGCACTCAAAGTTTGTATACTTCATTTATTGAGTTGTAATCTTGAATTTTTCTATCATCCAAGACAAGATATCCTTGTTAGTGTTCTTGTGGTAAGAACACACTTGGGTGATCTTAGGTGTTGGAGAGTGTGGTACTCTTCATTGGTGTTGAAGGAAGATTGTGGTAATCTCCTTGAAGGTGTTGTAAGAAGATTGTGGTAATCTTCAAAGGTGGTGTTGTATTAATTGTGGTAATTAATAAAATCTTTTTTTCATTTTGAAATCCATCCCGGAGATACTGGGGTGGTAGAGGATTAGGCCATAGGTGGGTTGAACCTCTTTAAATCGATGAGTGTTGTTTAATTTCCGCACTTACATTCTTGTCATTTATTTGTTCATTCGAAAAAGAGGGCGATTTGCGAAAAATCGGCATAATCTATTCACCCCCTCTAGATTATCGTAGCCACTGACTAACAAGTGGTATCAAAGCCAAACTCTTTGGCTAGCTCGCTCGAGTAAAGGAAAAGATCCATGGCTACGAATGAAGCTTATCTCACCACCGGCGCCTCCACCAACAAGCCACCACTATTCGACCCAAACAACTACGCATTTTGGAAAGACCGCATGGAGTGCTTTCTACAAGGGTGCGGATTTGATATTTGGAATATGGTCATTGAAGGAGTTGCTCAACCAACAACAAAATTGGAGGATGGTACCACGACTCCCAAGCCGCTCAAGAGTACGATGAAAATGACAAGAAGGCTTTCTCTCTAAACGGTAAGGCCTTAAACATTTTACATTGCTCTCTTACCGCCACCGAATATAATTCCATAAGAGGCATACGGTCGGCACATGAAGTTTGGGAAAAATTAGAAACCATCTATGAGGGCACAAAGAAAGTGAAGCAAGCAAGAAAAACAATGCTTGTGAAAGACTTTGAAAATTTCAATATGCATGATGGTGAAAGCATATCAAAAATGGTGGAAAGGCGACAACATTGTCAATCCTCTTGTGGCTCTTGGAAAGGTCATCTCCAAGAAGACAAGGTGACCAAGGTATTGAACGCCCTTCCCGGCTCATGGTCCGAAAAGGTGACGGCAATGACGGAAGCTCAAAATATTGAGACACTCAATTTTGATGAGCTCATTGGGAACCTCCTCATTTATGAAGTATATCTCAAGGAGAGAAAAAATTCTCAACCATCCACCTCTAAACCGGGTACGCAAAATATAATTAAAGGCTTAGCATCTTCTTCTAATAATGTTTATTATGCTAGTGATGAGGATGATGAAGAAACGACGGCTCTTGTTAGAAAATTTGCAAAATTTGTAAACAAAAATAAAGCAAGAAAGCCTAGAGGCAATTCTTGTTTCAAATGTGGAAAATCCGGGCACTACATAGCCGATTGCCCAAAATTAGCGGAAGAGGAACAAAAGAAGAAAAAGCCTTTTCCGAAAAAGAAGGCGTTAAATGCGGACGTCAAAACTTGGGATGAATTACTTGAAACAACCAATGAGGAAGGAGAATCCGAACATGGTCTTATGGCCTTAGACGATGAAAATACCGAGGTACGCTCTAATGCTTCATCTTCTTCCCTAGTTGATGAATTACAATGTGATTTTGATGAATTGCAAAATGAGTTTCAAAATTTGATTGTTAAATACAAGAATTTGAAAAAGGAGCATAAAGAGCTTAAACTAGAAAAAGATAAATTATTTACTTCTTATTATTCTCTTGATAAGGCTCATGCTATTACTCTTACTATGGTCCGTACTCTTGAAACCAAAAAACAAACGCTCACAAATGATATTGAAAATTTGAAAAAGGATGTGTATCGATTCAATTTAAGTACAGATAAAGTCACAAAAATTTTAGATGCACAAAGAGGTGAGCATTCTAAATTAGGACTTGGTTACAAACCTTTTCAAAATGCTTTTAAGAAAAAAGACCAAGGTCCAACCTTTGTACGTGCTAGTAGTCCTCGTATTATTACTTGTTTTATTGTGGTAAGAATGGACACTATGCTAGCAATTGTAAATTGAAGAATAATTTTAGCTATTATTGGAGACCTAAAGGTCTCAAGGCTAACCTCCATGGACCCCAAAATTATAGGGTACCTAAAAATAATTCCTTTGTAGGTTATAGGGGCTATAACAACAATGGAAGATTCAAAATGGCTCGTGGACAGCGGATGTTCACGCTATATGACCGAAAAGAGAGAACTTTTACCAATATCAAGCTCCAAGAAGAGGGTATGGTCATGTTCGCAATGGCAAAGGAAGAATTCTTGGAAATGGAGAAATTAGTAACTCTTCTTTTCTCTCTTAGTAATGTTCTTTTAGTAGAAGGGCTTAAGTTCAATTTGATAAGTGTTAGCCAACTTTGTGATTCAAATTATAATGTTGTTTTTAATAAAGAAAAAAATGCCTTATTTCCAAAAATGATAAAATTATTTGTGAAGCAATTAGAAAAGGCAATCTTTACAAAATTTGTACAAGTGATTTGGTTAGTCAAAATGTTTTTGTCTTGTCGCCAATAATGATTTAACTAGTTAATGGCATAGGCGACTTGGACATGTTGGATACAAAATTTGCAAACTATTTACAAAAGCCAACATGTAAAAGGACTACCCAAATTGAATTTTGAAAATCTTGGCTTATGTGACACTTGTCAAAAGAACAAATTAGTTATGAGTAGTTTTAAGCCCAAAAATGAAATTTCCACTACCAAACCTCTACAAATGCTTCATCTTGATTTGTATGGGGATATTGGTACGGCAAGTCTAAGTGGAAAACATTACACTTTTGTTATAGTTGATGATTTTTCTAGATATACTTGGGCTCTATTTCTTACAAATAAAAGTGATGCCGTTAATGAGTTTGTTAAGTTGTGTAGGCTTATTGAAAATGAAAAGGAAGATACTATTAAGTCTATTCGAAGTGATTGAGGTGGAGAATTAGACGGCGAATTTAGAGTCTTTTGTGAAACCAAGGGATATAGTCATAATTTTTCGGCTCCAAGGACACCTCAACAAAATAGAGTAGCCGAAAGGAAGAATCGGACACTTCAAGAAATGAGTCGGTCCATGCTAAATGAATTTTCACTTCCAAAATATTTTTGGGGCGAAGCCGTAAGTACCGCTTGCTATGTCATTAATTGAGTTTATATTCGTCCTAAAATGAATAAAACTCCATATGAGCTTTGGAAAGGAAGAACTTCAAATATTAGTTATTTCAAAATATTTGGATGTAAATATTTTATTTTGATAAGGATCAATTAGACAAACTTGATCCTAAGGTCGATGAAGGAATATTTATGGGGTATTCAACCAAGAGCAAACCATATCGGGTTTACAATAAGACTAGTGAGGTTGTTGAAGAATCCATCCATGTCAAATTCAATGAAGCTTCGGGTGTTGAAAGGATACTCAATGATGAAAGTGATGAAGAGGATATTGTTGAACCCATTGTTCAAGATGATACTCAAAATGATCAACCTTCAAGCTCAAATGTTCCTCAAGAAGATAAAGGTGATACTTCGAATCTTCCCGTAGCATTGAAATTTAAGGGAGATCACCCAAAAGATCTTATTATTGGTGATCCCCTTGATAAAGTAATAACTCGAGGAAAATTTGCCGAGAAAGCTCTTATATCTCAAAAAGAGCCTAAAAATGCTAAGGAAGCCATTGAAGATGAGGATTGGTTTTTAGAAATGCAAGAGGAGTTGAATCAATTTGAAAGGAATGATGTATGGGAATTAGTACCTTGTCCTCCATCTCAAACCATTATTGGTACAAAATGGGTGTTTCGAACAAGCTTGTAGGTCCCAAGGGGTGTAAGTGTAAGGTTTAGAAGGGGGGTTGAATAAACCTTACCAAATTTTCGATTTAGTCCTTTTAAATATACATAGTTGATTCTACACACTGTGTCCTTGATGGACAATCGATTTAGTCAATCAAGAGAGTTAGTCTCTCAACACTCAACCGAGCCGTTGATGGAATAACTCACTGTTGACTCAAATTAACTCAACTGTGGTTTTGTTTTCAAGAAGACTTAACACCATTAAGTTTGATTAAGTAAGAGTTTAGTGTTGAATTTAGTACTTGTATTATCAAATGGATAGCAAATTTATCAAAGATATATAAGCGCTTAAAAATGCAGAATTAAAATGTCTTTGAAATGTAAATGACACAAAGGAAATTTTTATAGAGGTTCAAGATGGGGTAATTCTTCTACTCCTCTCTTCTCCAACTCCCGGAGGAATCCACTAGGTAATGATCGGTTTACAAAGTGGTAACAGTCCGGACCCGATACAAGTCTTGATCACACAAATGACTTGATCCTTTGGGACTCGCCGAGACGCCTTGATCACTCACCGGCTTCTCTTTACGACTCGCCTTCTTCACAGGGCAGCGCTTTGCTACTACAAACTCACTTGCTCAAGCTCTTTGATTTGATCACTAAGCCCTCCAAAAGCTTAAGACTTGGTTCGACCTTGAACCTTCCTACAATCCTTCGTGGAATGTAGACCCCTTTTCTTCAAAAATTTCCTCTTCAACTCGATTGAAGTTATCTTTCCTTCACAAAGTGAGTGTTGGATTGATGTGCTTCGTAATGTAGGCTTGAGGATTAATCTTGAATGATTTGAGAGTATTTCTCGGTTACAATTTGATTGATTTCTTGAATGTTCGTAGTTCAGGTCACTTTCTCTCGTAGTCATTCCTCGCCTTTTATAGTGATCTTTTAAAAATTTGCCCGTTGAAGAGATAGGCTTATTTTTGAAAGTCACTTGCGCCGTTGGCTTGTCTTGTTGCAATCCTTGGAATTGCCATTTCCTCGTATGAATTGTTCTTTCACCTTTTCGAGTTCGACACGGTGTAGTGCTTCCCATTGGTTCATTCCTTTTGCACGCTTCGACCGAGCACTCCGAGAAAGGTGGTATGGAGATATTACTTGTTTAAGTAATTCTCTTGATTTCTCGGCAACGGATCTTTTACGCTTATCTCGACTTGACCGCATTTCCTTGCTTTCCCAGGTGACTTAGAGTCGCCTTCCAATCATTGGATGACTCTTCCGTCACTTCAACTTGAGATTTAGCTTTTCTTGAGTTGACTTGATCGATACTCCACTCACCGCATCTCACCGCTTCTTCATAGAGTTCCCATCTACTCTTCTTTGCCATACTCACTGTCTCCCAAATGAGTCTTCCTTTTAGTCTTCGCTGTCTTCTTGCATGTTAGGGCGTAGGCCGACTTAACTCACTTGGCCACTCTATTTATTACAATACATTTTACCAGAAGAATTGGGTGCCAACTTTCTATTCTAAGTTTTACATGGCATTCATCAAAATCTAAACAATAAATTTCCTAACAATTTCCCCTTTTTGATGATGCCAAAACTTAAACCATTCAAAAATGCAAATAACAAAGATACATACAGATATAGTGTATTGACATAGAATGTATGCGCGCAGAATCAATCTTTTTATTGATCATATCATTCTTGTACTTTTACACAATCACAAGGTGTATCGAGAGCACATATTTTTCTACAAAAGAATAAAGAATTTGTAGCTTTATTACGTAAGACTTGCATTGTATGTATTTACATAATAAAGTACACGAAGGGGTTGGACAAAAACACTTCATCTCCTTCATTGCCTCTTCTTTTTCATCTTGTTCAAGATCTTCTTCTCTTCTTCTCTTTTCTCGTCAAGTCACCGCCTTCTTTTTCTTTTCATATGCCTTCCTGGCAGCTTTCATCTCTTCTTATTCTTTCCCTCGTCTCTCCTCCCATAGCCGAGTTTGTCTTTTGTTTTCTTCTTCTATTCTTTTTGCATACTCGCGTAGTTTTAGCCACTTGCAAATTTGCTACTTGGTCAAGCCTCCACCCAAAGATCCCTCCTTTCTTTCCCTGGATCCACATATTCAATGTTTTTGGGCAGAGGCCTAGTCCAAGCTTCTTCCTCCACTACATCGCTTCTTCCTCTACCTCTCGGGCGTATCTTTGTCTTGGTCTTCTTTCCACCGAGTGACCAATGGAGTGACCAGAGAGGATCACGGTAGTCCGTCGTCGTCACCTTCTTCACATAACGTGAGACCCTTTTTCCCAAGATACAAGTCCCAAGCTTGAGCCATAGACATATTTGCAAAGTATCCTCAGATTCGAGCGTTTTAAATTCATCAATCGACCGCGCTCGTCTCCGACATCCGAAATGGCATAAGTGTCTCCGTCTCTTCACCGGAATGCCTCCATGTTCTTTCAAGATGTTCATAACTCGGGCATCCATTCTTCCTTCCACTTCCTTCATCCCCGCTTCAATTGTTTTTCTCTTTTCACCATAGATACAAAGAGAGTGTTGGAGTGGCGAGTCATTGAGGAGTTTTTCACGATAATGTCACCGTGATGACCCCGTTGAGGGGTTTGTGCAATCATCAAGGTCATATCTTTTGATCCTTCCCCCTCAAAGATTTTCCTTTCTTCCTCGCTTTTAACACTTCCTCACCGATTTTCCCTTCGCACTGCTTCCTTCCTTTTCAACTTCGTATCCCCTTGCGCTTTTTAGGTATTCCTCTTCCCCTTTTTGCATCATCAAAGGAGAGAGGAACGCCTGAAACAGACTTGCAAGCGGAAGTCAAGCCTCACGATAGTTGAGTTTTGTCTCGAGTCCGCTGCAGAGTATGCAAAGACGAAATTCGGATCGAGTAAAGGCTGGACTCTCAATGAAATCGGCTTCATCTCAAATGAGAAGAAGCTGAATTTTGTATTCATGGTCTCTTCCAAACGTCGAGATCACTCTTGTTTTGCTCACGCGCAGCCTTAACCTCGGCAATGTGAGCTTCATGCATGTGCTCAATATGTTCTCTCACCTTCTTTTGCATCGGCATTTTCAGCTCTCCACACCAAGCCTTGTTGAACAATGTCCTCAAGTATCTCACTTGTTCCACACGCATTGTTTGTCATTGTTGCCACCATTCCCGATCCGACCAGTTATGCCTCTTAAATCGCCAGTGAGATTGGCATCTCTCGTTGTCCAAACCGATATCCATAGAGGCCTGATGCCTCTCCATCCGCTCAATCTCGGCCAATAATGCCTTGAACACTTCGGACTTCAATTGATTCTTCCGTCGCACTGATGGCCATGCAAACAAAATCAAAATCACCGAACAATGGTGCCTGATTGAAAAACGGAGCGGTCTGTGGTAGCGTGCTTGTTCGCTTTCGACTCTTCATGGAGTTCCTATCTCCAGGGAAAAAGGAAAAGATTCTACAAAGGATTCATCACCGCCAACCGGGATCTTGTTCAATGATGAGCGGTGCGCGTGAAGTTCTTTTTGGGAATCGATCTCGCGCAGTAGCTTGAGGAGCCCGCGCAGCTGACTCTGGTTCACCGGGGTTTTGTTGTGAAGTGGTCCCGCTTTGCTCGAGCCTCATTCGCCCTCAATGTGGCCGTTGATCTCACCGATTTTTCCAATCGTGAGATAGACCGGTCCTCGGCCTTATCGATAGCGTCATCGGACGATGATGAGATTTCCATTGGTGGCTCATCATCAAAATTAAAGGTTTGATGAGTAGTCTTGGGATCGACTTGCTCGTGCTTGGAACATCCGCACTGAAGTCTTTGATCTGCACGGGGATGACTCGGCTTCTTCTTTCTTCGCCTTCCGATCCCGGAAAGGTTACATCGATTATCCCGGGAATCATGAAGTGCGCTTATCTCCTTCTCGATGGGTCGATGATAGCAGGAGGGATGTTCTCTACTTCGCTACCTTACCCCCCGAAGTCTCAACCTCCCGTGGGCCTTCATTACCTCCAGCGGTCTCTCTTTGCGCAATGAGGCACTGTCCTCCCTTTCGACAAGTGTCGGCCTTAGTGGTCTTTCGCGGTGGCATCCATTGAGTCTCAACCCCATGGATTGCACTTTCATCGCCTGTGTTAACTCCCGGGTCGTTCCATCTCAGTGCCTCGATCGCATCGCGTCATTAGCCTTTCGAGCAGTAGCTTGGCATCTCACCGAGACATCTCAATCGCCTGAGCTTCGTTGATGGCAACTTGTCAGTTCTTCTTGTGTTTGTATTTTCTCTACTTCGCCTCCTTGATTCGTTGTGGAGTCATCTCGCAAAGATCCTCCGACCTTGCCGCAAATGAGGAGGAGTTTCCCCCGGGCGCACGCACCGAGTGACTTGGAATGGGGTCACTCGTCTCCAAACTCCCTACTGCTTCGATTGAATGTTCAAAAGTGGGGCGGGTGGTACAACACCTTCAATAGGGGTTGGCTCGACCGGGTCCCCACTATCCCGTTTCATCGCCATGACCCTTATTGCCTTCTTCCGAGTGAGTTGGGAAGTGGTAGCAACAACAACAATGGCGATTTGTTGAACCACTCCCATTGGATCAATTTCCACCGTGTGTTCGAGGACTCTCCTGGTCCCTCCATCGCCTTTTTGCTCGTGAAGGATTCTTGATTCGTGCAATGCTTGCTGCATTTGCAACTCTTCTCGCGGCAGCAAGATTCTCCTGGATCCTCATCATCACAGTAGAAGACATCAAAGAGATGATGTGTGTGTTTCGTGTGCCGAGATAGGATGATGCTTGCCTTCTCACGTGCCTCGCCTTCCTCTCGCTTGCTTTTCTTTCTCCTTGTCCTTGTAGATCCGCAGGATGTCCGTGCGCTTTTCTTCATCCAAAGGCCTTTGGGAGTACAGGTCACCCAAGGAAGCTCAACAGCCTCTTCTTCTTCTATGAACTCAAAGCCGTTGGAACTGCTCCCGACTTACTCAACTTCCATTTCTCCACTCACGCAGACGATTTTGGATGTCCGGGTAAGGTGGAGATAGGATCATTACATCACTATCCGCCTCTAGCAGTTTCTTTCTTGGCTTCTTCTTGTGGTGAACTAACTGTTTGTGTCTTCGGTTGCCTCTCACGATCGCTTCAAAGAGACTTGGTCAAGTTTATCAACTACATCCGAGACTCTATTTCTCCAAAATAGCTCCTAGATCTGCTCTAGCCGAGTGGTCGACTCACTGGTTTCTCCAAATCGGAGCGCTTGATAATTCGTCTTCGTCTCCTAGTTTGTACTGCAGGGATTTCTCGTTCGAGACGGTGTCCTCTCGAGTCTTGGGCGGCAGGGGCCGGTGGCTTTGTATCTTTTTTCGAGGAGCGGGCCGTCGTGGCTTCTCGCTTCTCCTCTTTTTGACGATCGGAGAAGGTATTTGTGAGTCCTTCTCGACCGCCGCCGCAGGGCAGAGAGACACTACTGGGGCAGGGGCGGGTGACATCCGCAGTGGGCAGGAGGAGCATGTTTGGTTTTCTTTGTCTGCAGGGGCAAGCATTTTTCTTAGTAGCCGCAGGGGCGGCTTTTCTTCTTGGTTGGAGAGGAAACACATGATCTTCTGGTCACCGATTCCCCCTCACTTGTGTCGCCTCTCTTGGCGTAAGCTCTCTTCTTCGTGCGCCTGTGAGATTTGCTCAACATCCTCTTGTTAACATGGAATGCTTTCCCATGTCTAAGAGGACTCCTTTCACCTCCATCACCGGCCAATCACTAGGCCATATCCTAGGGATCCTCCAAATGTGCCATCTTCCTTGAAGGATTTGTTCCCCACGCTCGGGCAGAGTCTCTTGTGAGACAAACTCAGCCCGCTTTATCTTCTTTTTCGCGATGATTGCAAATGCCCATTACAATCACTTTGCCTTTGATAAGCAGTTGGTCAAAGCCGCCAAATTTGATGTCGATACATTTGGCAACTATGTCCAACAAATTTTGTGATAATCCTCCTTCAAATAGCTCTTGTTTGTCATATACTATTTTATCAAGACAAAGTCGGGCTTGGCTATTTCTTTCCAAGCATCAGCCAAGTTTAAATCACTTCGTTAATCTCGATGCTCCCTCTCCGGGTAGTGAGCAATGTTCGGCCAAATCCTCGCGAGATAGTCACCGCTTTCCGTGAATGCAGATGACTTTATTCCTTCATCGTGAATCTCAACATTCACGTAAATTGTGCGCGACCTCCTCCACATATGTCATCGGATATTCTAACGCCGAAACGGTTTTTGGCCGGACGCTTTCCAACTTTTCAACGATTTTCTTCACTAGGGTGTCGTCGGACCCATGTTTCACCATTCCGTCGAAATCCACCGTAGAGCCGGTGTGGATTTGCTTTCCTAACTTGGTAAAGTCATAAGTTGGTGCCATTTTTCAGGATTATATCGAAGAAAAACTTAGAAATTGATTTGAAGATAGATAGGGTTTCGAGAGAATTTTTGCCTTTGCTTTTGAGAGAAAGAAATGAACAGTTTTAGAAGTGTGAGAGAGAAACTGAACGAAAATGGTTTAAATATGGTTTATGAAAGGACGTGCGGGTGGTTTTTGAAATGTGATCGAAATCAACGGCTTAGATTTTGCACGCCTATTTAGCATTTAATGTCTCGTATTTAATGCGGCAAGATTTATATCCAATCATAAGCTTGGTGTGCGACTTTTATGTCCGTACACATCATCATTATCTTGTGACGTGTTTCTTAAAACATTCCCGCTTAGTCAAAACGATCGCGTTTTTGTCACTTTGCTCATAAGTGACTCAACTTATCCCTTAGCCGATTTAACTCTACTTCTCACGCTTCTCTTAGTGACTCAACTATTCAGTGACTTCGGTGTAGTCATGTTTTCCTATACAAATGATTTCTCGAAATGATTTGTGTGTTCAAATCTTTTTCACTTTTTGTGTTCCATTTCTTTTCTTTGAGTCTTCTCAAAGTTAACTCACCAATTAACCCTAACTCATGTTTGAGTTCTTCAAATCTTGACTCACATAATGGTTTTGTGAAGATGTCACTAGTTGTTTATCATTGAGATATATTCCAGGATGATGTCCTTCTTTTCGACGTGATCTCTTATGAAATGATATCTCGACATCAATATGCTTTGTTCTTGAGTGCAACACAGATTTTGAGTAATGGCATTGCACTTGTGTTATCACACATGATTGGAATTTCTTTTTCCTCAACTTCATAGTCTCTCTCACTTGTCTCATCCATAGGACTTGGGCACAACAACACGCCCCCGCAACTATGTATTCTGCTTCACACAGAGGTGGCTATTGAATTTTGCTTCTTGCTAAACCAGAAATCACTGTTTCCTAGATTTGACATGTGCCTCAAGTGCTCTTCCGTCCACTCCACTCGCATCCAAAGATAGTCGAATCAATAGCCAATTAGCTTGAATCCACCTTCCTTTGGATACCATAGGCCTACTTCTTGGCTTCCTTTCAAGTATCTCAATATTCTCTTAGCTGCGTCATATGGCTCTTTGGAGCAGATTGAAATCTTGCACATACACCTACAACAAAGGTGATGTCCGGCCGCTTGCCGTGAGATAGAGCAATGATCCAATAAGTGCTCAGATCTTGTTTGATCTACAGCTTGCCATCCGCATCCATGTCCATTTTGACCGATGTGTTCATTGGTATTTTTACGAAGACTTCTCCTCCATACCAAACTTCTTCATTAAATCTCTCGTGTATTTTGTTTGACTTATGAAGGTTCCATCCTTCACTGCTTCACTTGGAGTCCAAGGAAGAATGTCGCCTCTCCCATCATGCTCATTTCAAATTTACTTTGCATGAGGTTTGAAAACTTTTCACACGACTCTTTGTTTGTGGATCCAAAAATGATGTCATCCACATATATTTGAACAAGCAAAAGATACTCTTTTTGTCTTGAATTCTCAAAGTGTTCTATCTACTTTTCCTTTTGTGAATCCATTTTCGGTTAGAATTTTGACAAAGTATCATACCATGCTCTGGGTGCCTGTTTCAATCCATATAGAGCTTTCTTGAGTTTGTATACCTTATCTCCAAGAGTCTTCTGCTCAAATCCTGGAGGTTGTTCAACATACACTTCTTCTTCCAATATACCATTTAGGAATGCACTTTTTACATCCATCTGATATACAATGAAATCCTTATGAGCATCATAGGCAAGAAACATCCTTATAGCTTCCAATCTTGCTACAGGGGCAAATGTTTCATCAAAATCTATCCCTTCTTCTTGGCAATATCCTTTGGCTACTAGTCTTGCTTTGTTTCTTACCACAGAACCTTCCTCGTTCATCTTATTTCTGAACACCCATTTGGTGCCAATAACATTTTGATGTATGGGTCTTTGCACTAATTCCCATACTTTATTTCTTTCAAACTGATTCAGCTCTTCTTGCATAGCTTGAATCCAATGTGTGTCGTCCAAAGCTTGTGACACGTCTTTGGGCTCTATTTGTGAGATGAAGCATGTGAACATAGCTTCTTGTTGAGTTCTGGATCTTGTTTTGACACCTTCTTTTATATCTCCAATGACAAGTTCTGGTGGATGATCTCTCAGCCATCTTACATCAAAGTTGGAGTAAGTTAGCTGGATTCATCGACTTGCACCGTGTTGTGTTCTTTGGGTCACTCTCTCGTAATCACTTAGCCGCAAATTTTCCACCGCTTTTGAGATTCAATCTCATCTTCTTCTCAATTGATAATCCCAAATTTCACTTTCAAAGATAGGACTCTTCGTATGGTTGGATGATTCAAATTATCACCACTCTTCAATGTCTTCTCCATTTACATTTGGCTCATCGAATACTACATGAATGGATTCTTCAGAACCATAGTTCTTTTGTTGAGTATCCTGTAGGCTTTGCTTTTCAAATGAGTATCCTAAGAAGATACCTTCATCACTTTAGCATCAAAAGCCTTTAGGTTGTTTTTGCCATTGTTGTGGATGAAGCATTTACATCCAAATATTCTCAAATATGCAACATTTG
Source organism: Rehmannia glutinosa (assembly GCA_016081115.2). Lineage (NCBI taxonomy): Eukaryota > Viridiplantae > Streptophyta > Magnoliopsida > Lamiales > Orobanchaceae > Rehmannia > Rehmannia glutinosa. The sequence continues at coordinate 36,122,830 of CM071937.1, read as the reverse complement.
GTTTTCTTCCAAATCCGATCTCATAGGGAGTCTTTGTCACCGCTCTATTTATCATACATCCGTTTTGGGTGTAGCAAGTCGTGTTGATTGCTTCAGACCCAAAATCTTTTTGGTAACCCCCGCTTCACTAACATGGTCCTTTGCCGCTTCTTTGAGGGTTCTATTCCTTCTTTCTCGCAACTCCATTCTCATTGTGGAGTTCTTGCTGCCGATAGTTCATGACCAATACCATTTTCAACACAATACGAGTTATTATTCCATTGACAAATTCAGTTCCTCTGTCCGATCTTATTTTGATAATGGTTTGACTCTTCTCGTTTTGAATCCTCTTCATCACCGTGGTAGTTTTTGTAGAGTTTCTTTCTTCTTACACATGAATATTGTCCATGTATATCTTGAGTAGTCATCTACTACCACCAAGGTGTATTTCTTTCCACTTATGCTTTGCCGGTTCCACTTTGGGCCAAATAGATCCATATGAAGCGTATGCAATATTCTTGTTGAGGATGGGCATGTCTTTTCTTTGAATGACGACTTGATTTGTTTTCCCTTCGACATGCGTCCACATATACTCTCCTTTTTGTATACTTTGAGTCCGTAGTCCTTCCACAAGGTGACTTCTTGCCAGCTTGTTAATTGTTTTGAAATTCAGTGACTCGGCAGTGCCACAAATTAACTTGATTCACCAAGCGCTCTTTGCTAGTAGACAAAGTCTTTGAGTCGCAGCTTGACCAATCCACTACATACATATTTTTTCTCGTCTACATCCTTGCAAAGACAACTTCATTTGATTCAATATCTTTGATTTGGCATATACCCATGTTGAATCCAACATTGTAGCCCTTGTCACATGAGTTGATCGATGCTCGATAAGTTGAAGTTGAGTCCTTCAACATATGCAACATCTGTGATTTCTAATCCATTCCTCTTGATGGATCCAATGCCTCTTATTTCACCAGGAGCTTCATTTCTCCAAATATGACTTTTGCTCCTTTAACTTCCTTGAATTTTGACAGATTTTTCTTATTTCCTGTCATATGTCCGGAATAAACACCGTCCATGTACCAGGTTCCTTGGCACTTAGCCGCCCTTGAACCCGCAATCAAGGAAATTAAGTTTTAGGTACCCATACTTGTCCGGGTCCCGAGGGGTTAGAATTGTAAGATGATCCAACCAACCTATAGCCAAATGATTTGACTCTAAGGGGTTGCCATCTATCGCTGCCATAATCATAATTAATCCTGGCAAATTGCTTGGGGATTCTAGGTTCATACAAATTGTCTTTTTGTCCGATGCCTCGCATATGTGTTTTAGCAATTGCCTTTCTTGGGTAATTGTGGTGTCTTTGAGTGTAGTGCCTAGGTGCATATGTGTGTTTGATGAAAGCTCTTGTACTTTTGGAATGGCCTTTGCCGAGACCTAGGCCTCGCCATTTGGGCTTATATTCCATAAGTTTGTCTTTGATAGTTTACATTATTCCAATCGGCTTGGCTTGGATATTTTCTACCATTCCCATCATATGTATTTCTCTTATAGATTTTCTAAGGGTTTTTGGTAGCTCGCTTCTTCTTTACAGAGTAATTTTTGTTTGGAGTTTGCCTTGAGAACTCGGTGAATCTCTTCTCACCGTCCTTTCAGCGCACTCAACTCCGTTGTTTTCCTTTTCCTTTATAACCAAGGCCGCTTTGCTTGTTATTGTGCTTTGGAGTGAATGTGTGTGCAACATTTAGAGTTTTGGATTTTTCGGACTCTTCATGGCTTGAAGATCTTTTTCCAAAATTACTTTTGAGGTTTGACATAGCACGAGGAGTTAAATCCTAAGCATGTCTTGTCTCCACATTCTCTTTGACTCATAATAAGATCATCCAATGATTTAGATGCCTTAGTGAATGAGGCAATAACATTCTTGAGGTCATTCTCCTCTTTTCTATAGCAGCAATTTCTCGCTATTAATTTAGCATTTTCAAATTTTTTTAAACTTTCATTCTCATCGACTATTTGACTTAGAGTACTCGGCTCCTTAGTCACTTTGAGTTTTGACTTTTGAGTAGTCGTTTTCCTCATTTAATAGTGTATGTGAGGATTTAATGTGTTCAAAATCTTTCATCATTTTGCCTAATGAATCATAAAGATCAAAGTGGGTGATGAAGTGTGTGTGTCACGATCACTATCACTAGTGTCCGAGTTTGTTGAGTTAGATTGTACCTCATCTTCTTGGTCGTTGATCTTGTTCTTTGCCATCAAGCGGATCGGGCTTCTTCTTCGAGTCACTTGAGTAGTCGCCTTCACTGCTTCTCTCAATCACCGTCTCTCTTGACTTGGGTCGTTTCAGATCTCAGCCATCATTGCCTTTTTCCTTTCTTGTCTTCTTTCTCTCAAGACCTTCCTTTCTTCTTCATCCCCGTATTTGTTGACTACAGGATATGGGCCAAATGGCATAGTGACCTGGTTGTCTGATTCAGCCCAAAGATAGATATTCAACCTTTTGATCACTCTTTCCATTCTTGGATTGTCACCTTTGATACTCAACTTTTTGATGATCCTGCTCTCTTGGTTGGCCTATCTTCCTTGATTTGGAAGGAGCCGAGTGTCTTCCGAAGATTCACCCTTTCCTCTCTTGTAGTTCTTATTAAAGAACTTGTTGAATCTTTTAACCATCGTGGCTACTTCTTCCGGGTCAATGACTTTTTGACCTCACTCTCTTCACATCTTTAACAATTAGAGCAAACTTGCTTTTGGGTACAACTGTCTCTTCCTCGTCTTTTCTTCTCACCAAACTCGTAGGCTTTGAGGTCCGAGAATAACTCATGGTTGGATGTCTTTGATAGGTCCATGGAATGTCTCGGTGCCATGACCTTCATTTCCCATTCACCGAAGACTTTTAGGGTCTTCATACACATTTCCTTCTCGTGTATATTCCTTTCCAAGTGCATACTCATTTGTGATTTCGTGAACCGAGCATCTAGTTGATCCAGGTTTTCTCCGAGATCATTTTGAAGTTCTCAAATTTCGACATACCACCGATAATTTGTTTTCTTTGATTTGCTCGAGCCTTCACAAATCAATGTCGACTTGTCCCCATTTCTTTAGCCGTTTTGCATGATTTGACTTTATTGAACATGGCTTTGTCCAAGGTTTTGTAAAGGATGTCCTTGGCTACATTGTCCAGGTTGTATCTTTTTCTCGTCATCATTTGTCCACTCGGTTCTTGGTTTTTCAACCATGACTCGTCCGGGAGCAACATCTTCTTCTCATTCAAATTTGCAACTCTTCGTGACAAATTTGTTCACCTTTAAGATTTGCGAGGCCCATCTTCTATTACTATCCACATCTCATCATGTAATGCTTTGATAGATGAGCCCGCATACAATTTTCCAATCATCAAATTCTTCAATAGTGAACATAGGAATGCGTGTCAAATTTGCTTCCATGATAATAACTTTTAATGATAAAAAGAGTTTCGAGAGTTTAAGTACTAAAGCAGACTTTGAAAAGTTTGGAGATCTAGTTCAAGAACTAACCGGAGGGAGGGTTCAATGAACCAACCGCTCCGATACCACTTGTAGGTCCCAAGGGGTGTAAGTGTAAGGTTTAGAAGGGGGGTTGAATAAACCTTACCAAATTTTCGATTTAGTCCTTTTAAATATACAAAGTTGATTCTACACGCTTGTGTCCTTGATGGATATCGATTTAGTCAATCAAGTAGAGTTAGTCTCTCAAATGACTCAACCCGAGTGTTGATGGAATAACTCACTTGTTGACTCTAAATTAACTCAATCGTGGTTTTGTTTTCAATGGAAGACTTAACACCCTTAAGTTTGATTAAGTAAGACTTTAGTCTTGAATTTAGTACTTGTATTATCAAATGGATAGCAAATTTATCAAAGATATATAAGCGATTAAAAATGCAGAATTAAAATGTTGAAATGTAAATGACACAGGAAATTTTTATAGAGGTTCAAGATGGGGTAATTCTTCTACTCCTCTCTTCTCCAACTCCCGGAGGAATCCACTAGGTAATGATCGGTTTACAAAGTGGTAATACCCGTATAAAGTCTTGATCACACAAATGACTTGATCCTTTGGGACTCGATGAGACGCCTTGATCACTCACCGGCTTCTCTTACGACTCGCCTTCTTCTTCACAGGCAAATGCCTTGCTTTGCTACTACTCACTTGCTCAAGCTCTTTGGATTTGATCACTAAGCCCTCCAAAAGCTTAAGACTTGGTTCGACCTTGAACCTTCCTACAATCCTTCGTGGAATGTAGACCCCTTTTCTTCAAAAATTTCCTCTTCAACTGATTGAAGTTATCTTTCCTTCACAGGTGAGTGTTGGATTGATGTGCTTCGTAATGTAGGCTTGAGGATTAATCTTGAATGATTTGAGAGTATTTAAGTTACAATTTGATTGATTTCTTGAATGTTCGTAGTTCAAGGTCACTTTCTCGTAGTCATTCCTCGGCCTTTTATAGTGATCTTTTAAAAATTTGCCCGTTGAAGAGATAGGCTTATTTTTGAAAGTCACTTGCAATCGTTAGCTTGTCTTGTTTGCGAGTCCTTGGAATTGCCATTTCCTCGTATGAATTGTTCTTTCACCTTTTTCGTAGTTCGACACGGTGTAGTGCTTCCCATTGGTTCATTCCTTTTGCACGCTTCGGGACCGAGCACTCCGAGAAAGGTGGTATGGAGATATTACTTGTTTAAGTAATTCTCTTGATTTCTCGTGGCAACGGATCTTTTCGATTATCTCGACTTGACCGCATTTCCTTGCTTTCCCCAGGTGACTTAGAGTCGCCTTCCAATCATTGGATGACTCTTCTCATCACTTCACTTGAGATTTAGCTTTTCTTGAGTTGACTTGACCGATACTCCACTCACCGCATCTCACCGCTTCTTCATAGAGTTCCCATCTACTCTTCTTTGCCATACTCATTGTCTCCCAAATGAGTCTTCCTTTTAGTCTTGATTGTCTTCTTGCATGTTAGGCGTAGGGCGACTTAACTCGCTTGGCCACTTATTTATTACAATACATTTTACAAAGAAAATTGGGGTGCCAACTTTCTATTCTAAGTTTTACATGGCATTCATCAAAATCTAAACAATAAATTTCCTAACAAAGCTCGATGACCAAGGAAATATTGTTCGAAACAAAGCAAGGTTAGTAGCTCAAGGTTATTGTCAAGAAGAAGGTATTGATTATGATGAAACATTTGCACCCGTAGCACGTTTAGAAGCTATTCGTATTTTACTTGCCTATTCTTGTTTTAAAAATTTCAAGCTTTTATCAAATGGATGTAAAATCCGCATTTTTAAATGGTATTATTCAAGAAGAAGTCTATGTAAAACAACCTCCGGGGTTTGAAAATTTTTCTAGGCCTAATGATGTATGGTTTAAAACAAGCACCCCGTGCATGGTATGATAGACGTAGCTCTTTTCTTTTGCAAAATAGTTTTACAAGAGGTAAAGTTGATACTACTCTCTTTGTTTTTGAAAAAGGGCAAGATTGCTTATTAGTGCAAATTTATGTTGATGATATTATTTTTGGTGCTACTAATGAATCCTTGTGCAAGAAATTTTCTAAGTTAATGCAAGGTGAATTTGAAATGAGCATGATGGGGGAGCTCAACTTCTTCCTTGGACTTCAAATTAAGCAATGCCAAGAAGTAATATACATTTCACAATCCAAGTATACAAAAGAACTTTTGAAGAAGTTCGGAATTGAAGAAGGAAGAACCGTTTCTACCCCAATGGCAACAAACGTCAAGATTGACAAAGATGAAAAAGGCAAGCCGGTTGATGAATCCAAGTATCGAGGTATGATTGGTAGTTTACTTTATTTAACCGCAAGTAGACCGGATATTCTTCATGACGTATGCTATGTGCTCGTTTTCAAAGCAATCCCAAAGAATCTCATATGAGTGCCGTTAAAAGGATTTTTCGATATTTGAAATGCACTATTCAATATGGTTTATTCTATCCAAAGAATGAATTTTTTTCTCTTAAAGGTTATAGTGATTCGGATTATGCGGGAAATATTGATGATCGGAAAAGTACTTCCGGATCATGTCAATTTTTAGGCGATTGCCTAGTTTCTTGGTTTTCAAAGAAGCAAAATTGTGTTTCACTTTCAACGGCCGAAGCCGAATACATTTCCGCAGCCTTTTGTTGTACTCAATTACTTTGGATGAAACAAACTTTAGCGGATTATAAATGTTCTTTTGAAAGTGTTCCTATAATTTGTGATAATATATCCGCTATAAATATTGCTCAAAACCCGGTTCATCATAACCGTACTAAACATATTGAGATTCGACATCATTTTCTAAGGGATTGTGTTTCAAAACGAAAAATTGAGATATCTTTTGTACCATCTCAAGATCAATTAGCGGACATTTTTACAAAACTGCTATCTTCCGAGACTTTTGCGTCAATACGAGCTCGGTTAGGCATAATGCATATTGAATGAGGTCTATGATTGCATTTTGCATGTTTTTAAAACTTAGGGGCGAAAAATCGGATTTTTGGTTCAAACCTCGGATTTTGGAAAAACAGAAAGAACCACTGGCTGATTGGAAGAAGGCCGACCGTCGCCAGACGTCGACCGTCGCCCACTTCCTCCAATCGGTCGCCTTAACCAAAAATTGGATAAAAACGTTTATGTTCTCAGTTTCATCATTTTTGGTCTTTTGTGTTCATTTTTTGTCCCCTACGCATTTTTCACACAAATTTCACTTCAAATTTATTTTATTGCATACATTTTATATTTTGGACTTCACGAGGCTCGATTATCATCATCATTGTTCATCTTTACCGATTAAATGGTAAGAATTTCTCCTTTTAATCTCAATTGGGTTGAACCCTTGAGAATGTGCTTGTATCTTGATATCTTGTTGAAATTCTTGTATTAATATGTTGTTTATGATGATTGATGGTGAATGAATATTGTTGTATTGAAATTGGTGATGAAATTTTTTGGCTTAAACGAATCACAAAGGCGTTATATTTCTCTTGTTTTATTCAATGCACGCCAAGTGTTCGACAAAATGTTTCAATGAAAAACTCATCACCTATATGATTCTCTTGATTTGAAAAGTCTTATAAGTTTATAGAGATCATGTTTTATCAATCAAATGAGCTTCTACAAATCAAATGAGCAATTTATTCCCTTTTATTTGGAATTTAAGCTTAAATGCTCAATATGCTCGATAAATCGATTAAATTGCGCACTTTGATATAATTGTATGATGTTTTTATCGTGCTAACATTATTTTTGATGATTCCAAAGGGGGAGAAACAAGAAAAATGCTCATAAGCTCAAAGAAGCATAAATAAGCTCGCAAGAAAAACTATAAGCTAGGACTCTTAAAAGCTAAAAGCTGTGAACAATACTTAGTCCATGTGATGTATTATGGACTTTTATGCTTGACTAATGATGTTTTGTGACAGGGGGAGCTTATAAGCTCATGATATTCAAGCTCAAGTTGTAAAAGCTAAGCTTTAAGCTTTTAGTTGTTGCTTCTATACTTACTCTTGCTATGCTTGTTGATAGGGGGAGCTTGTGCAAAAATGATTTTGAAAAATCTTTGCTCCTATCCTTATGAGTTTGTACTTATGATGAATCTTGCTTAAAATGGATTGATGTTTTAGACCGGAAAAATTTGTTTCGTTTTAAAATCAACTTCCTAAAATTATTTTGGTTTATAATCATCAAAAATGGGGAGTTTGTTAGATAAATGTTTTTATCAAGATTTTGATGATTATGTTTAAATGAGTTTTTATACCAAAACAATGTTAATAAATGTTGTCCAAATACTCCTAAATGATTTAAAATATTTTTTTGCTAATTTTTGGAGTATTTCTTAGAATTTATTTTTCGATAAAAATGGACAACACTTTTGATGGTTTTGTTTAAATTGGTTTTTGCACCAAAACAATGTTTTTAAATGTTGTAAAAATACTCCCAAGTGATTTAAAATATTTTTACTAATTTTTTGGAGTATTTCTTGAAGTTTATTTTTGATAAAAATCGGTCAACATTTAAAATTGGAGGTCGATCGGTCGCCCAAAAGGTCGACCGGTACCTGAAGAGTGCACGAATTGAAACAGAAAGTTACAGACTTGAAAAACTGAAGAGGGGGACCTGTCCAGGGCAGGGCCGACCGGTCGCACCCTCCTTGACCGGTCGCACCCCCCTGCAACCCAAACCTGGATCGCACTATTTCATTCAAACGTTCGAAATCTTATACAGGGCAACTAGTCGCCCTATGTAATTTTTGACAACAAAAATTCCAACCGTTGCAATCCTTATCAGCAAGATTTACTTTTCATTTTTGTACAATATTTCTACATCTTGTGATCCTCTTTTTGTAAACAAAAGTGAAGAAGAATGAGCCTATGTTGGGAGCCTATGTTGGTGAAGACTCTCCTATAGATAGAGGATGAATTGAAGACACAAGACACAACACATACAAGCAAATACACAACAAGAAATCTGAAAATTCTCCAAGCCTTCATTTTTATACTCTTGTTGTAATAGCCTAGTTCTTGCACTTGCACAATCTTGAGGTCTAGGCTTTTCATTCTTGATTACACTTGCACTCAAAATTTGTATACTTCATTTATTGAGTTGTAATCTTGAATTTTTCTATCATCCAAAACAAGATATCCTTGTTAGTGTTCTTGTGGTAAGAACACACTTGGGTGATCTTAGGTGTTGAAGAGTGTGGTACTCTTCATAGGTTTTGAAGGAAGATTGTGGTAATCTCCTTGATGGTGTTGTAAGAAGATTGTGGTAATCTTCAAAGGTGGTGTTGTATTAATTGTGGTAATTAATAAAATCTTTTTTTTCTTTTTGAAATCCATCCCGGAGATACTGGGGTGGTAGAGGATTAGACCCTAGGTGAGTTGAACCTCTTTAAATCGACGAGTGTTGTTTAATTTCCGCACTTACATTCTTGTCATTTATTTGTTCATTCGAAAAAGAGGGCGATTTGCGAAAAATCGGCATAATCTATTCACCCCCCTTTAGAATATCGTAGCCACTTGGACTAACAAAAATAAGGCAAGACCAGAAGGTTCTATCGCAAAGGGATATATTGTGAATGAAACATTAACTTTTTCATCAATGTAGATGAGTCAAATCAAAACAATATTCACAAAGCAGCAACGGAACAAAGAAGTTGACCAAACTTTCTCGTGCAAATTAAGTGTTTTCTCACAAAAAGTCAGTTTGATGGGTGCCCATAGAAACCATAAATTGTCATTGGCTTTATGAAAGAAAGCTCATTGGTATGTTCTCAATAATTGCAAGAAAGTTGAGATATATAGAAAGTAAGTTTTTAAGTACTTTTATGTTATCTATTAATTCCTACATCAAAAGTTTGATTTAGTTTCTAAATATTACATTATATTATGCAGTGAACATTTGAGAACCCTCTCAACTAAAGTTTCTTCAAATTGCATTCTCCAATGTCAAGAGTTAGAATTTCTAGGTTGGTTTAAGGATAAAATGATCAGGTTAAGATCATTAAATGATCCGGAAGCAATAGATGAGCTATACTCTTTAGCAATGGGACCTGATGGTGAGGTTCAGTTGTTTGATGATGGCTCAAAAGCTACCCTTAAAACCGTAGGCAAGTGCACCTATCGTTTTATAGTATAGATTATTGAGTACCGAGTGTCATTCCCACGAGGATTGTAAGTACTAATAATTACCGTCTTTTTGTTATTTAATCTAACAATTTTCAGAGTTTTTGTTTGATAAAAAAGGAAAACAAATTATAAATTGTAAAAATGAAGGAAGATTTGTAAAATAAGAAATCAAGAGATAAAAATGTGTTTGAATGTAAATCCCTCTAGATTGTTTTTGTGATTTGATAAGTTAAAAATACAACCGTAAGCCCTTAAGCAAAAACCAACCTCTTTTAATAAAATCTCATGTCTTGTGGACCGTAGAAATTCCCAATTTAAGTTAAACCCTTTCTCAAGGCGAAAAACTTCTAATCTCAAGTTGATTAACTGAAATCTCTTTCTAGTTAAAACCCCCAAGACAACATTATAACGATTTGTGAATTCCCATATTAGGTTTGACCCTAATCCAGAAGATTTATGTCATCCTATATCTAGGATTGCATGCAACTCTTTTCACTTATATAGGTTCTATTTCACCATGAATCTCTCGATTTCCGGATGAAAAATAAACTTCAAATCAATATTGCGCATATATCAATTCGAATGAATGAAGCATAATATAAGTGAATCACACAAAATATGAAGATTTTATTAAAAACATACACACCTTAATCACAAATCCATTCTAGAGTTCATTACATTCAAACACTAGGAGTTTAGCTACACATGATTTTGACCAAAGAATAAATTACACAAGAAGATTTAAGTATTGTAGACATGGTGTACTTATCTTTCTCAAAATCTCAATTGACTTCTTTCTTGATTGATGATGTTGCTCCAAGCCTTCTTCTCCAATATTGCCCCTGCTTTCTCCTCCAAGACCCCTTGATCCCAATTCTACTTAATGAAATGAATACAATGAATATTTCCCGAGTATCTAATGAATGCCTCTCCCAACTTCAACCTTGGCTTTTATAGGCAACCAATACATTGATAGTACTCTCTTTTGTTAAACAATTGCCTCCATTTTCCTTGTTGGTTGGTGAATTCTTGTATTCAAGTGATGAGGAGGGGACATGGAGACATGTTTCAGAAAATAGGGTGTTAAAAGTGTACAAAAGTGGCCAAATGGGTTGGTTGGTGAGTTTTCCCCAAATTCCGCAAAGAAAAGTTGCAAAAAGAGGTCCTGGACACGCCTGTCGCCCGAACGGCGGCCGTCTGTTCTATCACACAGGACTCGGGAAACATGGTCGTGCTCCCAACACGGCCAGGCCGTGTCTCCTGACACGGCCGTGTTGGGGAACACGGCCTGGACGTGTCGGAGGTCAGGCTGTTTTGTGCGAAAAATCGAGTTTTTAGCTCCCGCGGAACACGGCCGTGTTGCCCGACACCTGCCCGTGTTGGACCAAAAAGGCCCCGAAATGACGCGTTTGGCTTGGAATTTCGAGCGTTTTTGCATCCTTAAACTCCCGGTATGTTTTGACATGAATCCATGGTCCGAAATTCACCAAAATTAGCCCCAAATGGTCAATCTACATCAATAAAAGCACCTCGGAGTAATATGAACTATGTACAATCAAAAATTTATAAAACTAACAATAAAATAACTCGAATACTACTCAAATATACACATAAAACATGCATAAAAAGACCCTTATCAAACCACCTCCAACTTTGAACTTTGCTTGTCCTCAAAAAACATTATATCAAAAAGAGGGATTCAATAAATCACAACACAAAAATTTTTTTCTTTTTTTTTTTTTCAACACATTGAACACAAGCAAAGTTCTTAGCCTTCTCAACCCGAATTAACCATTCAAGAAAAATTATTTTGCAAAGCGATCGATTGTCAAGAAAGACCGTAATATCGAGCATTATTGAGACTTGAAATCATCACGCCACAAATATTGATAGTTATGAACAACTTCAATTCAATAATGCTATGAAAATACAAGAACTCAATGGATCATAGTAGTTAGCTTACTAGTCATATAACCAAGCTTCTTGAACTTTATTGGAATGAGAAGTCAAGGAGTATTCATTCTCCTTTTTTTTTTTTTTTTTTTTTCTTTTTTTTTTTTTTTTTGGGACCTTTCGAGACATGCTTCCACTAGGTTTATATTTTGAATTTCTGTCAAACACTCCTAGGGTGGTTTCCCATACTCATATTCGTGTCGCCGTTTTACGTAAAAAGACAAACATGGGGCTCATGAATGCTCCTAGTTACTAAGCAACAACAAATAGAGAGTATAACCTCGATTGGTCCGTTTTTTTTTTTTTCTTCTTCTTTTTTTTTTTTTTTTTCATTTTTCTTCTTTCTCTTTTTTTTTTTTATTCGCAAGCTTGGTTTAACAACTCGTTAACCACTACTAAATCACGAGTTCTCAGACGTTCATAGCGCTAGGTATCGTCGTATATGCCTTAACACATCAAGTATTTATGGTGTTAGAAATCTCATCAAAATTTTGCCTCGCATCCACGCCAATCTATCCTAGACAATCAATTGCTTCACATTGAAAACACAAATTAACAAGTTAATGTAGGTATAATTGGGCTAAGTTATTGACTAGCAAACATTCAATTTGTTAAAAATAAAAAATAAGAAACACATCTCTCACAAACAAGCATACAAGCATTCCGAAAATGTTATTGTACCCACCTCCAACTTTTAAAATTCACATTGTCCTCAATGTGAAACAAAGAAATGGACAAACACACACCAAACACTCAAAAAAGCAAAGAAATTAGAATGATATAAAAGAGGTGGAAAAAGAAAAATACGACCTTTCTACAATAGTGGAATCGGTGTTGGGCGATCATTGGGTTGTTTTGGTACGGGACCTTCAACGGCATCTTCATACCTAATCAAAGTTAAGCAACACACAACTCGAATACCGTGAAATCTCAAATATTCCCAATTAGGACAACCAAGAAGATATTCAAGAGTTTTTTTTTTTTTTGATTTGAAAATGACTCTAAGGACTTGTGATTATTTTGAAAGAAAATAAAAAAAATAAAAATAAATGAAAACAATTGCACACAAACATCGGGTTGCCTCCCGGGTAGCGCTTGTTTAACGTCGTATAGCTGGACCATTTCACCTAAATGTGAAGATTTAATCGGGCGGAGCCTTGAACTTATGAAAAAATTTATCTCTTTGAACAACATCGCCACCCGTATCGATTTTCGAACAATTGACCTTCATGGTCCTATTTTTCTGTATGTTATTCTCAAAATGGGATTTATCTGTGGAAACTTTTGCACATTGAACATCACATACTTTCAAGGATTTATTAGAAGACATATCAATCAAAGAATCATTTATCCTTGTCTCAATCAAGTTTATAGGAAAACAAGTATCATTTATAGGATTTCTCAAAGGAATTTTAAAGATAACTTGTTCACCCCCTACTCTCAAAGTAAGCTTTCCATCATGCACATCAATGAGAGATTTAGCGGTAGCCAAAAAGGGACGCCCTAGAATTAAGGGAACTTCTATATCATCATGCATGTCAAGAATAATAAAATCAACTGGGAATATGAATTTATCAATCTTAACTAGCACATCTTTAACAATACCTCTAGGATGTTTAATCGATTTATCGGCTAATTGAATGTCCATCCTAATAGGTTTAAGTTCACTTAATTCCGCATGCTTGAATGTTTCATAAGACATCACGTTGATACTAGCTCCCAAGTCGGCTAGTGCCCTATCAACAGGTAAACCATCAATTGTGCAAGGAATAATAAAGCTTCCTGGATCATTAAATTTTTGTGGTAGTTCATTGGAAGGACATTTATCATTCAATTGCACATTTGATAATTTGTTGAGCTTATTTTCACTAGGAATGATGTCATTAAGATCCCTAACATGCTTTGAAGGAGGGTCAACAAATGGAATATTGGCATGTAATTGTTTGAAAGAATCAAGGTACTTACCAAATTTGTCCTCCCTTCTATCTTCTTCGGTTAGACTCCGGTAAGGGATCTTGGGTTTGTATTCTGCAACCTCCTTTTTCATGAGCTTTTCTTCATGTTTGTCGTCCTCCATATATTTCTGCATGGTGGCGTTGGCATAATCATGCTCATGTGAAAAACTGATGGTGATTGCCTTTACGTGCTCCCTTGGGTTTGGCTCAGTATTACCCGGCAAACTACCTTGTGGCCTTTCGGAAATCATCTTCGCAATCGCCTATTTGGTTTTCCGTTATGGATAGATGCCTCTTGATTTCTCAAGGATGTTTCCACCGCGAATCGGGTATCTGTTGATTGCACAAACTTTGTTATAAGATCTTCCAAGTTAGGCTTACCTTGATTTGGTGAAATCCGGAGACGTGTGTAGATCGGGATTGGGATTAGGTCGTGGTTGGCCTTGATTTCCCAACCAAAATTGGGATGTTGTCGCCACCCAAGATTATATGTGTTCTTTGTAAGGATTACTTGGGTAATTTCGCCTTGATTCCCAACGTAATTAGCCTTGTTCACTGAGGTATGTGTGTGGGCGATCCCGATGATTATGCGGTCTCCGCAAGTTTCACAAGATAAAACATGCGGTGGTGGTGGTTTAGGAGCCGCTAGATCGCCGATCTTTTGGGTCAATGCTTCGACCTGCGCGAGCGTAACTACCGATCTGCATTATACACACCAACCGACTGTTAGTTTTACCTCGTATGGATTGCCATTGGTAGCCGTTCATGGCCATTCCCTCGATCAAATCCTGGCGACTTAGGCATTTTGTTATTAAGAGTTCCCCGGCCGCCGCATCGATCATTTGTCTTGTTGCGAGAAAAGTAGCCCATTATAAAATGTTTGGACTTGCATCCAAATAGGTAGGCCATGGTGTGGGCATTTCCGCAACAATTCTTTGAATCTCTCCCAAGTGTCGTCGCAAGGTCTCGTCATCTTCTTGAGTGAATGAGGAGATTTCATTCCTCAATCGTGCGCTTTTGGCGGTGGAAAGTATTTCAAAAGGAACTTTTCGCCATGATGTTCCACGTTGTAATCGTTCCTTTGGCAAAGTATTTAGCCATTGTTTAGCCCTTCCGAAGAGTAAATGGGAATAGGCGTAAACGGATGGCATCATCGAGACCCCATTTATTTTGAAGGTATCGCAAATTTCAAGGAAATTCGCGATATGATTATTTGGATCTTCGTCCGGTGAGGCCGTCGAATTGAACAAATTGTTGCACCATTTGAATGACATTCGGTTTGATTTCAAATTATTGGTCCGCAACAAATGGGCCTTACGATACTAGACGATTTACGTGTGCCGTCCATAGACGGCTTAGCATAGTCGTACATGGTTCTTTGTTGTTCATCCGCCATATTGGGATCCTTGCCTTTGTTAATATCCTCCTCGTGTTCTCAGATAATACTTTCCTCGTGTTGCTACCTAGGTGGTGTCGCGCTTCCAAATTCGGCGACGGCAGTAGCATGCATGTAAATAAAGAGGATAAGTGTAATCCAAGACTTACAAAGATAGATAAAAAGAAAGACAAATGATGAAATAAGATAAAAAAATGATTAAATTAACAAAAATAAGGTGTTCTTAATATTACAATCCCGACAACGCGCCAAAACTTGATGGCTCAAAAGCTACCCTTAAAACCGTAGTGCAAGTGCACCTATCGTTTTATAGTATAGATTATTGAGTACCGAGTGTCATTCCCACGAGGATTGTAAGTACTAATAATTACCGTCTTTTTGTTATTTAATCTAACAATTTTCGAGTTTTTGTTTGATAAAAAAGGAAAACAAATTATAAATTGTAAAAATGAAGGAAGATTTGTAAAATAAGAAATCAAGAGATAAAAATGTGTTTGAATGTAAATCCTCTAGATTGTTTTTGTGATTTGATAAGTTAAAAATACAACCGTAAGCCCTTAAGCAAAAACCAACCTCTTTTAATAAAATCTCATGTCTTGTGGACCGTAGAAATTCCCAATTTAAGTTAAACCCTTTCTCAAGGCGAAAAACTTCTAATCTCAAGTTGATTAACTGAAATCTCTTTCTAGTTAAAACCCCCAAGACAACATTATAACGATTTGTGAATTCCCATATTAGGTTTGACCCTAATCCAGAAGATTTATGTCATCCTATATCTAGGATTGCATGCAACTCTTTTCACTTATATAGGTTCTATTTCACCATGAATCTCTCGATTTCCCGGATGAAAAATAAACTTCAAATCAATATTGCGCATATATCAATTCGAATGAATGAAGCATAATATAAGTGAATCACACAAAATATGAAGATTTTATTAAAAACATACACACCTTAATCACAAATCCATTCTAGAGTTCATTACATTCAAACACTAGGAGTTTAGCTACACATGATTTTGACCAAAGAATAAATTACACAAGAAGATTTAAGTATTGTAGACATGGTGTACTTATCTTTCTCAAAATCTCAATTGACTTCTTTCTTGATTGATGATGTTGCTCCAAGCCTTCTTCTCCAATATTGCCCCAAGCTTTCTCCTCCAAGACCCCTTGATCCCAATTCTACTTAATGAAATGAATACAATGAATATTTCCTGAGTATCTAATGAATGCCTCTCCCAACTTCAACCCTTGGCTTTTATAGGCAACCAATACATTGATAGTACTCTCTTTTGTTAAACAATTGCCTCCATTTTCCTTGTTGGTTGGTGAATTCTTGTATTCAAGTGATGAGGGAGGGGACATGGAGACATGTTTCAGCAAAATAGGGTGTTAAAAGTGTACAAAAGTGGCCAAAATGGGTTGGTTGGTGAGTTTTCCCCAAATTCCGCAAAGAAAAGTTGCAAAAAGAGGTCCGGACACGCCTGTCGCCGCCGTAACGGCCGGGCCGTGCTTTGTTCTATCACACAGGGGACTCGGGAAACATGGCCGTGCTCCCAACACGGCCAGGCGTGTCTCGACACGGCCGTGTTGGGGAACACGGCCTGGACGTGTCGGAGGCTGTTTTGTGCGAAAAATCGAGTTTTAGCTCCGTGAACACGGCCGTGTTGCCCGACACCCCTGCCGTGTTGGACCAAAAAGGCCCCGAAATGACGCGTTTGGCTTGGAATTTCGAGCGTTTTTGCATCCTTAAACTCCCGGTATGTTTTGACATGAATCCATGGTCCGAAATTCACCAAAATTAGCCCCAAATGGTCAATCTACATCAATAAAAGCACCTGAGTAATATGAACTATGTACAATCAAAAATTTATAAAACTAACAATAAAATAACTCGAATACTACTCAAATATACACATAAAACATGCATAAAAAGACCCTTATCATTTGATGCTTGTGTTGTTAATGGTGTTCACTACCATACAACATCTCGTGATACTCGTCGAACTTCTAAAAATAGTGGGGTTAGTGTACCGTCATCGGGCGATGGGGATAACTTGGACTTTTTGGAGTTCTAAAGGATGTTGTGTTGATCTTTTATAATTTTGGATACAAGTGCAATTGTTCTGGTGTGAATGGTTTCAATGTAACCCCAAAAACAATCAGTCGTGTAAGAGTTTTGGTCTGACGTGTATTGATATATCTAGGGCATGGTACGAGGATGATCCTTTTGTTTTGGCGACACAAGCACAACAAGTTTATTACTTAGATAATATAAATCATGAGAAGAATTGGAAAGTTGCTGTAAAAGTACAACATCATGGGATATTTGAAGCGGCTGAAGAGGATGATGAAAGTACGAAAGAGCATGGTTATTTTGGAGTACAACCTAATCAAGAAATTTCATCTGATGAAATAATTTTAATAGTATGTGAAGATATTGAAGCTTCCCAACTTTGCAGATTGGAAGTACAACCTAGATTTATAGAATTGGAGGATATGCAGTAACAATTATCTAAGAACATTTGTGATTTGATTAATGATGATGAAGATATTGAATTAAATAGCGATGAAGATGAGCATATACTTCAATCTGATGATGATAGTGATTGATTCGTATCGATAACTATGGTATTGATTTCCACTTATTATTTCATTTCAACTTGTAATGTTTCTTAATGTCTTAGTAATATATAAAGTATTACTATCACCTATCAAGTATCAAGTAGTGATTGATGACACATATCTATTTGTCATTTCTGTTTTTTTTTTTTTGTTTTCTAGCTGTTAGTTCATTAGAAAGTCTAATTTGAAATTTCTGCTTTTCTCTTTGTAGTTGATACTTGTTGATATGGAGTTCCAATCTGGAGATATGCCTAATTACACAACTTCAGATGGATCGTTATGTACTCTTTCGACCTTCGTCTTTTGTCTCTCATGTCCATGTATGTGTAATCTGTTGTTGCAATATTCCAAAGGCACGTTAATTTTTTTTATTAATAATTTACAGGTGAAAAATTAGAAAGAAAGTGGAGTTAGACTGAAGATAATTGGAACTCGAGTTGATGCTACAGAAATTTGTATGTCCCTATTTCTATCTTTAAGGCTAAATTTGATATGTTCATGCTTCGAATTTATCATCCTATAAAAACAAAGATGTTTTCCACACAAATTACTATGTAACTTTGTTTTTAAGTTTGTTCTCCAATATTTATTGTGTGCACTATTCGTAGTATGCGATTTAAAATTCAAGCCTTTAAAATCCCATGAATGTGTTGTTCTATTTATATTTTTTGATTTAGAACTTATGTATTTTGACTGGAAATTGAATATTATAGACTTTTTCAATGAAGTTTATGCACAACCAACAAACTAAGTACGATTAAGAACTAACTATTAGGATAATTAATAGTCACATATGGAGTTGCTAGTTTGAGTGTGAATTTGTTGTCAGATTGATAAAAGCACTAACAAAACAATAGATAGAAATGACAAAATAGAAAGGTAAAGAAGTACATAACTTTTATCATCCAAATAGAAAACATTTATTATCCCCTGTTTGCTTAACATCATTCCATATGATACAAAATTTGATCAACAAAAATCATTTTCACCAACATTTATTTTTATGTATTACAATTAAAATAAAGCGTGGTCTAATGCTTAGCTCTAATTTATATATATATATATATATATATATATATATATATATATTCTTTCAAATTGGTGATAACTAAATCGAAGAGGATGTTTCGTCAAGGGATGTTGACTTTTTTAAGGGAACTTTATCTTTTGTTTTTGAAACAATGTTAGAACATATTACATTCAATGAAATTTGTTATAGTTCAAGAAATGAAAAACTTTTAGTGGTTAATTACAATCAACACTGGATCATAAGTGCTTAAACTCAACTCTTTTTATTTAGTTTCTATTGAATGAGCATTGTGATTATTTTATTGTTAATATCTTTTATATTATTGTTGCTAGTGAATAATTTACAAATGAAAAAAACCTAAAAAAATAAATAAATAAAAATGTACACACGATATATAGATAAAATTGTATCCATTTTAGCAAGGAAAATAATAGATTTGCGGTTAATGTTCACATTGTATCCACTTTAGCGAGGAAATTAATAAACTTGTTAACATTAGCTGCGAAATTGAAAATTTCCTCTCTAAACTTTAGCCGCAAAATCAAGAATCTCATCTCTAAAGTTTGTGAGGAATTTTGAACATATCTTTGCCAATATAGGTTTATGACGGTTTTATAGGCTGCGAGATGCGCGAGGAATATATTTTCTCACTAAATTCTATGTGCGAAGAAATCAACAATATTAGCGAGAAAACATTCCTCGCTAATTTGCAACTTTCGTGTAGTGACTCTTAACTTGAGGGTCCAATTTTGTAAACTAAAAAGAAAGCTGTCATGGGGTATTTATAATTCTAAAAAAGTAATTGATAATTATTTTGTAATTAGACTAAACCTCGAGATAGGTTTTGCAATTAACCTAAAGTAAAATAAACAAAAATCCTTTTTGCGTTTTTTTTTTTTCTTAAAAATATTACTTCACATCAACCTTTTCAAAATTAAGCAAAACATCTCATCTCAAATGGCAAAATTATTTTTTAGTCTTCTAAGTGGACATACTCAGAGATTTAGTCCTTTTTTAATTTTTGACTTTGGATTCAATCCTATAAATGAAATTAATTCGAGATTTAGTCTTTTTTATCATTGAAAGTTAAAGACTTTATTAATCATATGATAAAAAATATGTATTTTTAAAAATCGGGATATTCTTATGTATATTTAAAAATTAGGATATTTGAAAATTAATTCAAGTATACTTTTACTTATAAATATAAAATTTTCACATTATTGTTTGTTTTTTTTTTGTCAAACGAAAAAATATACTTTATAATATTTAAATACGAATGTTTTTATTCATTGTAGATTTAAAAAATCAAGAAGTAATTTAAACTAAAACCTATTTTATTGAATTTAAATGTTTTTCTCTAACTAAAATACTTTAAATTACATTGAATGTTTTCAGCAATTTTTGCCAAATCATGTTTTTTTTTAATTTAAGAAATAAATTTAATATATTATGTAAAATGCCAAGTTGGATTGTAAATATATTATGTAAAATGCCAAGTTGGATTTTTGAATATATTAGGTAAATGACAAGTTCACTCACTTCGGTTGGAAAGACTTTCTCCTTAGGCGCATGGCTGAACATTCGGGACTCTTTCTTGCTTTCGTTTAAATATATTTATTCAACCATTTAATTTTATATATAGTTTTATATTAATGCATATAATATGTAATTAATTTTATTTTTTTATTTTAATCTAAAAGCCAAGTTTAAATTCTGTTTTTTTTTTTGTTGCTCTTCAATTTGCCCATATGTTAAGTGTATTGCCTAGTAGGATGCCACATAGTTAATTGGTATTGAAATATTAAGTTTAATAAAAAAAATAAATTCCACATTAGATTAGAAGATAACTTTTACCTGTTGTAGGATGTCACAAGACCAAATCTCTGATTTTTTTTCATTTATAGGATTGTATCCAAAGTCGAAAATAAAAAAAGACCAAATGTAGGAGTACATCCACTTAGATGATTAAAAATACAATTTTTCCCATCTCAAAATAACAAAAAAAAACAAAAAAGAAAAGGAAAAAGCAAAACATCCTACTTTTTTAAAAGGGAAAATAAGATTTTAGTCATGTAAGTTGGACCTTTTTGATAATTAGTCCTCTAAGTTGTCACCTTCATGTTTTAGTCCTTTAACTTTCAAATTTCTAGATATATTCAGTCCTTTAACTTTCAAATTTCTAGATATTCAGTCATTTAGGGTGCGATTGGATATGCTTTCATTTTGAAAATTTCTATTTTCTAGAGAATAGTGGTGAAAAAAATTTTGGGAGAAAAAAGATGAATTTTGAGAGTGTGATTGGATATGAGATGAAAAAATAATGATGAAAGTTGATTTAATTTAAAAATAGTAAAATAATGATTGGATGTGATTGGTAGTTAGAAATGTGTGAGTGAGTGAATAGTGAAATTTGTGGGAGAATGTGTAATAATGATTAGTTTTTTGTGAAAAAAATTTCTAGATATTCAGTCATTTAACTTATTTATTTTACTTTTGGTCCTATAACTTAACAAATTTCAGAAATTTAGTCATACAACTTAGCAATAGTTAAATTTAATTAATTTATTAAGAGGTTATTTCTTAATTAAATTTTATTTTTAAAATTGAATAATTTTAATTAACAGTTAAATTTTAAAAAAAAAATAATTAATCATTTTGAATTGTAATTAATTTTTTAAAAATATTTCAAGCATTAATTTTTTAAATATTTTTTTGCTTGTTCTAAAACTTTCTAACTTCTAGAAAATAGCTTGTGTTCCACCCAACAAATCATGGCGTACATAATTATTGCATGAGAATGTCTTGTTTGATGACAAGTTTTGCTTTTGTCTTTTTCTCTTACTAAGGAAAAAGTTTTTCTTTGTCGTTCTCGTTTTAAGACATTTGTGTTTTTTTTTTCAGTTTTTTTTAGTTTTCTGTCAGTATGGCGGATTCTCAAGCATCTCTTGATGAATTATGTTGCCGAATGCAATTACAAGAGGAAGAGGAATGTGGTGTTTGTCTGGATGAGTCGGATGATGCAGTGCAGAATACTGAACTCCGCTGGTGTTTAGTTGGTCATTTGTTGATGGAGCGCAAATTAAATTTCTAGGCAATGAAAAATACTCTTGCATCGATCTGGCGTCCGGTTAAAGGTGTTTTCATTAAGGAATTAGGTCCTAACATTTTCTTATTCCAATTTTTTCATGAATTGGATATCACACGTGTTCAATCGAACGGTCCGTGGACGTTCGACAATTCTCTGTTGCTCACAAAAAGATTAAATGTGGGAGAACAACCATGGTCGTTGTCAACTGTTTCACACAGAGATTTGGGTACAAGTTTATGACTTGCCTTTTGGTTTTATGTCAGAGCAGGTTGGTAAACGTATTGGAAACTTTATTGGAGTTTTTTTGGAGGCCGGTCAGTGTAGCTTTAATGGTGTATGGCAAAATTATATGAGGATTCGTGTTGCTTTCGACGTACGTACACCAATTAAGCATCGTATGAAGATTAAGAAGCCGGACGGAGAATGGTTATGGGTTAATTTCAAGTATGAACGTCTTCCGAATTTTTGCTTCTTTTGTGGATTGATAGGCCATTCGGAAAAGTTCTGTGATAAACTCTTCAATACTCCGGCTAAGGGTGAAGATCGTGCTTATGGATCATGGTTACGTGCGCCATCTCGGAAGTCTCATAATATCGCTGGTTCCCAATGGCTGAGATCATTTGTTCCGACCAAGAAATCCGGTGGTACACACAGTGGGTCAGACGGTTATTTTTCTAATAATTCAACTGCTACTCATTGTCCTATTTTCAAGGGAGAAAATGTAACTGCTCAAGGAATGAGTAGCAGTTCTCAGTTGGTTTTTGAGGATGGTTCAACTGCTGCTGAGAAGGACGATCATACAGGCAAGGGTATGGTAGTTTATCCAAAATGTATCAATGTTGCAGATTCTAATACACATGATCAGAATAAGGAACTTGATAAAATTGATAATAAAAGGCGCAGGTTGTCTGTTCTTTCTTCAGTTGTGGAAAAGGGGCTCGATGATGCGTCAGATTCGATTGAGTCATCTACAGTGTTTGAGGCTTCGGAAACGAACCAAAAAAACTTGAAAGCAGTGGGTTCTGATGTCCAGGCCCACCGAGAATTATGAGTACACTAAGTCGAACCGGCTGGGCTTGGCAACTCACGAGCATTCAAGTTTTAATAGACCTAGTCCATCATAAAAAGTCAGTCTTTTATTTTCTTAATGGAAACGATGATACATAAGAATAAGTTGGAGAATATTCGGATCAAACTGGGTTATGAGGGTCTTTTTGCAGTCAGTAGCAATGGGCATAGTGGTGGCCTTGTGTTTTTCTGGAGAAAGCAGCATATGGGAGAACTGATTAGTTTCTCGTCTAATCATATTGACATTAAGGTTCATATTGACAATATTCTAGATTTTTGTCTTACAGATTTTTATGGTTTTACGGAGAGGACTAGGAGACGACAGTCGTGGGATTTTCTTCGTTGCTTATGTTCGCATTCTAATCTCCATTGGTGTTGTGTGGGTGATTTTAATGATCTTTTGTCAAATTCGGAAAAATGTGGCAACGTGGATCATCTATCCTGGCTACTCACGGGTTTTCGTTCGGCTATTAGTGATTGTGATCTCATCGATTTGGGTTGTTTGGGCTACCAGTTTACTTGGGAAATGGGTCGTGGTACTCATTATTGGGTGGAGGAACAATTAGATAGAGGTTTGGCTACGCCGAGTTGGATTTCTGCCTTTCCTTTTGGTAAATTTTGGAATTTGGAAGCTACTATGTCGGATCACTCTCCTATTTTTCTAGATTTGGGTAAGCAATTCCGTATTCGCGTGTATGGGAATTTCGGTTTGAGAATGTGTGGCTCCAGAAAAAGAATGTAAGGATATTGTGGTTAGGGTTGTGCACGGACTTGGAGATCCTCGAACCGAACCGAAAATATTCGCGACTTTTTAATTTTCTCCAAACCGAATCGCCCCGAAAATTTCTGTACGGTTCGAGATTTTTAAAATATCCATATCGAGAACCGCTTCAATTGTACTGCCTAATCAACCGAAGATCCGAAGATAGAACCGATTTTAAGAATTTTTTAATACATACATATATATTATTTTTATCTTATTTATATTTTGATATTGTGATACCCCACATTTAATTAACCTAGAAAATTATCTGATATGATTAATTAATTATTATATTAAGTTTCTAAGAATTTATATCATTTAACTAGTCTTTTGCCCGTGCAATGCACAAGGCGTGTTCCATCAAGGCACGTAAATTGCATGCATATAAGAGTTACAATATTAATGAATACACAAAAGTAAAATACAACTCCTAACAAATCAAGTTAACTACATTTCAAAATTATAAATTTTGGAATACTTCTTTATACACAACATTATTCGTCTGTTTGATTTTATTTTACCGTCTTCACAAACTAATATTTTTCAAACTCTTACGATACATGACTCGTGAAACAACAACATATTACTGAAAATTGAGTTCTTTATAGGAGAATTAATGAAAATAATTAAGGAGATTAATTATTCTCATTATTTGCTACGTTTTAATAAAACATAACATCAACATGTATATTAAATTTCGTTGTTGTCGATACTTATATGTTATACTTTCAAAAGTTTTGTACATCCGAAATACAATAATTACACATCAATGATCCATACTAAATTAAAAAAACCACCAGCTTTAGATTTACAAAATTTTCGACATAAATTATTCAATGGTTAATTTTATTTTGGTATTGCGAGATTGAATTACAATCAATCAAATAATTAATGGTTAATGAATAATGGATTGATGATGTTTCACTGATGGAGTGATGGAGCTGATGTTTCAGGGATGGAGTTATGTAAAAGTATATGTGTTATTAGAACACATATTTTTTATATAATTCTAGTTGAGATTGTATTATTTATTATGAATTTATAATTTGAGATCGTGTTGCCATTTATGATTGTAGTATTAATCTTGAGATTGCAGTAAAAAAAGAATGGACTACAATTATTTGGTGATTTTTACATTCATTTTTATATTTTTTTCTTATTTTGTGTTTTTACTTTTGATTAATCTCCTTTCACCGTTAGTCCGCATCCGTCCCGAACCGTCCCGTTAGAACCGAATCCCCATATCGAACCGTACCGAAAATTCGGTACGGAGATTTTTTTCTCTACGGTTTGGTTCTGGAGATTGATTTACAAAATCTTCGAACTTCGGGATGGTTCTGGAGATTTATGAATCTCCGAACGTGCACACCCCAAATTGTGGTTAATGGATGGAGAAAAGGTGTCCCTGGGGATTTAATTGGTAAAATTGCAGCTTGTGGGGAGGATTTATTTAAATGGGGTGATATTTTAAGAAATTCATTTTATAACAGAATCAAGCAAGCTAAAAAGAAGATGGGTGACTATCGGGGAGGTCGAGATTCGTATTCAGTGGCCGAATTTGAAAAAGCAAAGAAGGAGTATGATATTTTACTTACCCAACAAGAGGATTTTTGGAAGAACGTGCAAATTATATCAAGCTAAAGCGCGGAGATGCAAACACTAAATATTTTTACACGGTGGCTTCTATGAGGAAGAAACATAATACGATCTCGCAACTCAAGAATCGAGATGGTTCTTGGCTTACTTGGGATGATAGTTTGGGACACCACATTGTTCATCATTTTATTGAAATGTTCTCCTCATCAGGCTGCGTATGTAATCCTATCATTGAGTGTGTTGAAGCTCGAGTTACTATCGCTCAGAATATGAGTCTTATGGCTCCATTTTCAGATTTGGATATTAAGGAGGCATTATTCTCAATGCTGCCGGATAAGTCTCCGAGTCCGGACGGGATGAATCCGGCTTTCTATTAGAAATTTTGGGATGTTACTGGCCCTGATATTGTTTCCGCTTGTCTCTCATTCATAAATTCTTGTTTTTTTCCGGTGGGATTCAATTACACCAAATTGTCCTTATTCCCAAAAAGAAAAATCCACAGGTGGTGTCGGATTTGAGGCCAATTGCTCTTTGCAATATGGCGTATAAAATTATCTCCGAGTTTTTGGCAAATCGTCTCAAAAAAATTCTCCCCGATGTTATTTGTTCCCAAGAGGCTCATTTCTGATAATATTATGATTGCGTTTGAGATCATTATCTTAAACGCAAGAGGCAAGGAAAGAATGGTGTGGCAGCTCTGAAAATAGATATGAGTAAGATTTATGACCGCATTGAATGGGACTATCTCAAGGCTATCTTGCTCAAACTTGGTTTCCATTCACGTTGGGTTGAACACATGATGTTGTGTGTATCGACTATTCGTTATAGAATCATTCACGGTGAATTTGAATCAGATTTTTTCACTCCGGAACGTGGTCTTCGACAGGGTGATCCTTTATCACCTTATCTTTTCATACTTTAGATGGAGGGGCTTTCGGCTATTATTCAGAAATTTGAAAGTCGAGGGTGGATTCATGGTTGTCAAATTGCAAGAAGTGCGCCTAGGGTGTCTCATTTATTTTTTGCAGACGACAACTTCTTTTTCTTCCAAGCTAATCGGGAGGAATGTCTTAGAGTTCAGTCGTGTTTGGATATCTATGCTCGTGCATCAGGCCAAATTGTGAATTTTCAGAAATCAGCTATTTCTTTTAGCCAAACACGAGGGTCTTTGTGATAGATGATATATGCAAGATTCTTGATGTATCTTTAACAAAGAAATCATGGTTCTTACCTTGTCCGCTTTCTTAATCGTGCGTAACAAAAAAGAAATTTTCTCCTTCATCAAGGAAAAGGTGTGGTGCGGCTACAAGGTTGGAAGCAAAAATTCTTTCTCGGGCAAAAAGAGATACTCCTAAAAACAATTGCACAAGTTGTGCCCATATATCTATGAGTATCTTTCTTTTACCCTAGAATTATGCTCGAGAACTAGAGAGGATGTTGAATGCTTTTTGGTGGGGTAATGGAGATAATTCCTCATGTGGTATTAAATAGTTATCATGGGATAAGTTATGTTCTCATCAAAATTAGGGAGGTTTGGGTTTTAAAAGGTTGCATGAATTTAATCTAGCTTTGCTTGGTAAGCAAGTGTGGAGGTTGCTTATCCATCCGAATTCTTTGGTTGCTAGATTATTGAAGGCTATATTTTCCCATCCAATAGTTTGTTTTCTCGCTTCTATAGTTCGAATCCGAGCTATGTATGGAGAAGTATATTTGTCGCTAAGGATTTAGTGCTTAACAATTGCACATTGCAAGTTGGCAATGTGATTAATAATTCTGTGTGGGAGGATCCATGGCTTCCAGATTCTAATGCATTTGTTTCAACTCCTCCCTTACCTATGAGGCCTATTTCTGTTAATACTTTAATGAGAGCGGACTGTTTGCAATGGGATGCTGATATAATTCATGATTTATTTAATGTCAGAGATCAGAATCTTATTCTTAGTATTCCTCTTAATGAAGGCCATGAAGGGGATAAGTGGATATGGAATGGTTGTTCTGAGGCAGTTATTCTGCAAAATCCGGTACAAATTTCTGTCAAAATTCGAGAAAGTAACAACATCAAGCTTCGATATTTTAGATTGGAAATTAAAGGTTCCTGCAAAGGTTAAAAACCTGGTTTGGAGGGCTATCCATAATGTATTGGCTACTAAAGATCGTCTTCTAGCCAAGAAGGTTCAAGTATGTGCTCTTTGTCCGGTTTGTAATATTGGAACTGAGACGCTTGCTCATTCCTTTTTTCACTACTCTTTTGCTAAAAGCTATTGGAATTTGCTATCAAACTTCCATATTCATGCTGATGTTGTTACTTTCTTGTCTTGTTTTAAATTCATCTGGGAAGCAAGTTCAATTGATCATATAAGGTTCAGATGCTAATGTTGTTGTGGTCTTTGTGGAAAAACCGTAATGACATCATTTGGAATCAAAAGTTCAAGACAGCTGGTCAGGTTTTCAACTTTGCTTCCTCTGCTTCTGCAGCAATGGGAGACATCACAAGTGGTCGAGATTCATGACTGGTTCCTTAATTCCTTTGATGAAAAAATGGCAAAGGCCGACCGGGGATGGATTAAGTGTAATGTGGATGCCGCAATATTTTCGTAAACAAGACGACCGGTATTGGGTGTGTTCTTAGAGATCTTTGATGGACGCTTTTTGGCAAAGAAAACGAGATAGGTATGCAAGGTCGAGTTGAGGAAGTCACTAAAGTCATTGGCATTTGAGAAGCTCAATTGGTCGCACGATGGTTGGAGTAATTCTTCCGCTTATGCTTTAAAACCGATTATCCAAAACAAAAAAGCTTTGAGGACCAACTTTGAAGAAACATCTTATTTCTCGATATTATGTTAGAGTGTAGGGAGCTTGTTCTAGAAATATAAATGTGAATAACTTAAATGTGATAACTTAAAGGACTAACATCTTATTTAAAGAATTGAATATCTAGAAATTTGAAAATTATATGACTAAAATATAAATGTGATAACTTCCAAAAAACGTATGGAATCCACTTCTCTCACCCGTCTCCATTCATGACTCGTTCGTACCGGTGTTCTAAGTTCTACTCCTCCTTCGTAGATGATCGATCTATCGCTGCCCCTAGCAGCCCCTTCTCTTTCCACCCTCTGGAACCTCTGAAACCTAGATCTTTGTAAAGAAAAATGCTAGTTTTTAACCCCAGTTGGGGAGGGGACTTTAGTCTCGGAAGCGCTTGATCGGAAGTTTCCTAACATTGGAGTTTGATCTCTCAGTCGTTCATTCTTCAAGGCATAATCTTTCGTGACAAGCGGAAGACGGAGGAGCAGGCAACAAGAGCAAGTAGAGTGAAAGTATCCTCATGGGCCAAAGAAGAAGAGGTTTAGCCCCAACTTCAAATTAATGCATTGAGTCAAGGGTTCCTAAAGGACTAATTTTAAAAAAAGTCCAACTTACACACTAAAAATCTTATTTTCCCTTTTTAAAAAAATACTTTTTTGAAAATTGACAATACAACACCTCGACCTTTTCGCTCTTTGGGTTTCGAAAATCGAAACTATCACAAGAATTACAGAGTAAAAGCTAAAACAATCGTTAGATCTCCTGCTCAAAGAAAGGTAAAAGCTCTCTCTCTCTCTCTCTCTCTCTCTTTTTTTTTTTTTTTTTGATTTATCTTCATTTGTATTAATGTATTGAACCCTAGCGACCTTATTCAAAGAAGTGTAGTTCTGAATTCGCCAAAAAAAAAAAAAATGCAGAAAATGGCAACTTTGAGGAATTTGAAGATAAAGGCATCAACGTGCAAGAGGATAATGAAGGAGCTTCACTCCTACGAGAAAGAGGTCGAAAGAGAGGCTGCTAAAACCGCCGATATGAAGGCTAAAGGGCTGATCCCTATGATCTCAAACAGCAGGTCCGCTTGCCCTAATTTTGTTTATTGTTGCCAATTATTCACCTTCATTGCCTGTTACTGTGTGGTTGCTGGTGTTGGATCTTATGGTTTTCTCTTTGGAAATGCATTGTAATCCTGTGTTGTGTGTACTTTAACTGTGCTAATTTGCGGATTTATTCCTCAAAGGTACTTTTGGCATTTAATTTGGTGTTTATGTATTATATTGGTCTAGTTTTAGTAGCTAAAAGTTCTATGATCTGAACTTGAGATTTCTAATGTTCCTTACATAGCAAATGTCTATGTCCATAGATTATGTTTGGTTACCAGCAATGGCGTAGCCAGGAATTTTTACGGGGTGGGCTGATACACGAATTTGGGGTGAGCCAAATAAGAAAACTAAAAAAAATACACATAAATATTAACTAAATTTTTTTTTAAAACATTTTACCTAGTAATTTTTTAAAAAAAAAAGGGGGGGGTGTTTACCAGCTATAAGTTTTGAAGGTCTAATGGTGTTCGTAATGAACCGAAGCTAATTGACACTAGCCCACTCAAGGAAAGGCCACTTCAGTGTGTGCATAAGCTTAGTGAAAGAATTATTTTAGGTACTTAATGAAATGGAACTGTGTTCTGGTCTTACCCCTTTATACCTAAGCACTTTCTAGAGATAAATTTGGATGGAGTCGGAGAGTGTGTCGATTAAGCGATCTATTGATTATTACTAAAGAACAAATACAAAGAGTTTAAATGATACAGTTCATGCGGGGCAATGTGTACTGAGGCAAAAGTTCAATCAAACTTCGTTTAAACCCAAGTTATAACTTACCGTGCACTGTGGGTCAAGTCAACCGTGTAAATTTAAACTGCTGTGGAGTTCTTTGACTGCAAAATTATGGTTTTGGTGGCTAGGTAAATCTTGATTGAATGAAATCTTTCCTTGATTGATTTTTGTTTTTGCCAAAGCTTCTGTTTTGATGTATTTCATTCAGGAAAACGTGCTGGCTGAATCAAGGATGATGGTTCCTGACTGTCGCAAGCGCCTAGAGGCTGCTCTTAGTGACCTCAAAGGCACTTTGGTAAGAAATGGTGTTTTAAAATGTTAATGCAGCTGATGAAATTTTTGGTGCTGATAGTTCTTTCTTTTCAGAAAATCTAATATTAGGGATGAAGGGTCCAAGGGTCATCTATTAAAAAGAATACAACATGAAAGACGATGATATTTTTTAATTATACTCTTCGGAATACTTTGACTGTACTTTTGACTACTTGGTCAACCAACTTCAATTCCAATAAATTGTTTAAAAGGGTTTTCTAAATTTTTGCCCTTGGGAAGTGAAAGTTGATAGTCTATGCATTCCTAGCATGTTTGAGCAGCTTAGTTCAAGTTCATTTTGTTTTTCCCAATGTAAGCTTTCTAATCTATGATTCATGAATGCAGAATGCTTCTCATATCTTGGTTTTATTTGACAATGAAATGAGTAAGCACTTGAAGATGCTGGGATGTATTCTTCTTCTGTTTACGTCTTACTAAAGTGTTGCGTAACGGGTCAAGTTTGAATATATACATAAAATAATTCATAATAGTTGTTATTAACTGCCTGGGCTTAAGAAGTAAGGATCTAGCCCTTTATGCTCTGCTGTACATCTTGAAGTGATAGAAGATCTTAAAATGCATATTCGGATTTTTCCAATTAGATGTGCTTTGTGATGTAACTACGATATTTTTGGTTTTCTTGTGTTTGTGTGGCAATGACCCTTCACTGCCGATGTTCATACACATAAAACCAGTGCACTTGTGTCTGAGTGCTCCTGAAATGAAAAGTAATTTGCTTTTTCATCCCTTAAAGTTGCTTATATAAAACTTAATATGTAATCTAATTGATACAGGTTGAGCTTGAGGAGTCGGGCGAAAAGGAAGGTTCAGAAATTGATGATGCTCGAAGCATAGTTACAGAGGTTGAAGAGTTCTTTCAATCTTCAGAAGTTTAGTTGGAAACTTGAGTGATAATGCCTAATGAAGAAATGGGATTGGACCATTTGTTTAACGTGTAATTGTGCTTGCTTATTCATGTACTATGAGGGTGCTAATATGTGAGCAGTCTGAGAAAATTTGGTTTATTTCAGATCTCTAATGTGTCAATTATGTCAACTGGGAAATCATTAATTCATATATGTTACTACTGTGCATTTTTGATATTGAACAAAAATTTTCCATTTTATGAACAAACATTATTGCATAAAATGTTTTCGTTTCTCGAATATGAAAATGTGTTTGGATTGAGGCTCTTTAAAATGTTTATCGATTTCAAAATATTTTGAAGAAGCAATCCTAGGTGTAGTCGACAACGTTGGCTACGCCACTAGGAACGAGTGAAATATTGAAATACCAGTTGGGGCTTAAATCACACAAAATCAGAATTTGTAGGATCAAAATCGCATAAATAAAAGCCATTGGAGTCAAAATTGTATAGAATCAAAATTTACAGGATCAAAATTTGTCACTTAAAATTTTTACGGGACCAAAATTTGTCACTTAAAATATTTACGGGACCAAAATTGTTAGTCTTCTACAGTTATGGGACCAATTTTCCAATTAACCCTCTTCAGTAGCAACAATCACAAAAATCAAAATGCTTCTGCATCCAATATAATAATCAAAATGGAACCAAAAAGTGAATTACTTTTTTTATATTCAATTTATTTAGATGGAATAATTTTTTTGAGTACAATTGGGGAATTTGGGAAGAGACATACGCACTCGTATGAGATTGAGCCCGGGTCATTCACCCTTACAACATATGTCTCAACCACTAGAGCACAAATATTGATCCCTTACATGGAATAATTAAAATATGGAATTGGACAAATATGTTAATATTTCTCTACATTCCTACTTTTCATTTTCAATAAAATATTTCTCTACGTTGCTAGTATCTGACATCTTCATTACTGAACTTATAATACTATTTTATACTTTCTAATTTAAAATGCACCATATATTTTCTATTTTTCAAAATCAATATCAACATAGAAAAAACAGCTAGACAAATATATTTTTATTTTTAATTAACATTCTAGTGAAATCATTTTAAATTCTTAAAGTTTGAAACAAAAAAGAAATTTAAAAACGAAAACTCACGAGCTCCTTTTTTTTTTTTTTTTTCGAAATTACTCACGAGCTCTTAATAATATGTTTGAATTTAGCGCGTGGTGTAGCAACATATATATTGTTACGCGATCATAACTCATAAGACCCTTTTTTTTTTTTGTGAGGAAATAACTCATAAGACTTGCATAGCTTTGTATTTGATTTCTCATCTTCACAAACCGCCAATTTCTCTCTCTAAAACCGCCGCTCTCTTCAAATCAAATTCCCCAGTCATGGCTCTTAGCAAAGGCGATTTGGCCGGTCAATTCATCCGCCGATGCGTTAAGACGGCCGGCGTGCTCACTGTTGCCTCGATAATCGGCGCCAACTCGTTGTACACCGTCGACGCCGGACAGCGCGCCGTTCTCATCGACCGATTCCGCGGCGTCCTTAGTGGCACTACTGATGAAGGCGCCCATTTAAGGATCCCCTGGTGTCAGAAACCGTTCGTCTTCGACGTCCGCACTCGCCCCCACACCATCTCCTCTGTTTCAGGTTTGCTGACTGCGATTCTTCTCCGCAGTTTATTGGATTTTCTCGCGAGAATCTGATTGTGTCGTCTTTGTATGTTTGGTGATGTCACCAGAATTGAAGCAATTGAAAAACAAACAGTGTTTATCGGTGCATTATAATTTAGATAATTAACGTGGTTTTATGACATATTCTGGCGGCAAACGTGAGATATTTGAATGATTTTATGAATTTGTTCGTCTCGAATGAATGTCGTTTTTTTCTTTCTTGTAATTCTTGATCGAGTTTGTGTATGTTTTGATTAGTTAATGAGATTTATGAATGATAATTTATTTTTATGCAAATTAACTTATATCAGTGGGATAAACAAGTATTTTGCTCAAACACACAATACAGGAAGTATCCTTTTCGGTTTTGTGATATGACCGGATTCTTCATAATTTTTAACTGCAATCCGCGAGAGATATTGAGATTGTTGAAAAGAAATCGCATACATTCTTATATATGTGTAGTGTGTGATTGATGTTATCTGTTTTGTCAATTAAATAGTGTGGTTTATTGATGATGTTTTATGACAATTGATTTTTATTTAGATGTTTCAATAAGGTTTTCATCTCAATGAATATATCAGTTCTACCTTCTATTAATTTATGATTAGATTTATGCGTGTTTTTATAAGATATTGAGATGTATGATTGATATGTTGACATACTGAATACTTCACGGAATAACTAGATCTTCTGTGATCAGTTTTTGCATTAATTCAAAACTTCTTTTTTAATAGAATAAAACAGAAAAAGAATTCAAAAAGTGATGAAATAATAATTATATTTCACTCTCTGTTCTAAACTAAATTAGAGATAACTGAAAAATAGTTGCATGGATTAGTTGCTTCACCTTTGATAATGTGATTTTGTTTCTGTTAGATAATTTATGACATTTTCGGATTCTTATCAGGTTAATAATGTTTAACCTTCTTATAATATAATCCTTGATTAAATGAGTGTAGGTTTTATTAGATAACGAGATTTATGATTGGAGTTTTTAGCCAATATGTTTTTAGTAGATACGGGATTAACGATTGAAATTTTACTTGGAACTTGAAATAGATTTCCATTAATATATGCATGATATCAAAACGATATATTCTTAATGACAGGCACTAAGGATCTTCAGATTGTTAACCTCACTCTGCGCATCCTATCACACCCTGATGTCAATCGCCTCACCGACATTTTCCAAACTCTAGGCCAGGAATATGACGACAAAGTCCTCCCCTCGATTGGCAACGAGGTTCTCAAATCCGTTGTTGCACAATTCAACGCCGATCAATTGCTCACAGACCGTCCTCATGTTTCTGCCCTTGTGCGCAAAAGTCTGACTAGTCGAGCAAAGGATTTTAACATCGTGCTGGATGACGTGGCGATCACACATTTATCATATGGCGCGGAGTTCTCAAAGGCCGTTGAGCAGAAGCAGGTAGCGCAGCAGGAGGCAGAGCGGTCTAAATTCGTGGTGGCAAAAGCAGAGCAGGAGCAGAAAGCAGCTATTATTAGAGCCGAAGGTGAGAGTGAGGCGGCGAAGCTGATTTCTGATGCTACTGATGCTGCAGGATTAGGGTTGATTGAGCTGAGGAAGATTGAGGCTGCCAAGGATAATGCTGTGTCCATGTGCAGGAATGGGACTATGATGTATGTGCGCAGCAACAATAACATGGTTGTTGGTGTCAATCCTGGCCAATGATTATGAGGTAAAATTTGTTATAACTTTTGAGTTTTGCATTTTTCTTAGGAATTATTTCAAACACTGCCATTGAGATTTAACTTAATTACAAAAAGTTAAAGGAATAGTTACAAAAGAGCCCTTGAGGTTTGGCCCAATTACAAAAATAAAAAAAAACTAGAGATGTTTCAAAATTACAAGTTTGCTTCTGTCTTATATATAAGGGAGTAACTATAATATTTCCATAGCTATCAGGGTTTTTTTTGAAATGTTTTGTTTATGAAGAGGGGAAAATGTAAGATAAAATCAAATCTCAAGGGATATTTTGCAATGTTAAAATACCTCCGGTTTTTTTTTTAACCTCATTTTTTTCTGTAATAATTATCCCTTTTATATATATAATGAGAATACTGATGTTTTTGATAGTTTTTATGCATATATATATTCTTTTCCCCCCACATGGGATCCATATAAATTGGGCCTATATAAAGGAGCTTCTCTTGTCTTGGTTTCTTTTGTTAGTATTTCACCGAATATTATCTGATCCCTGTCTTGATTTCTCTTGTTTCAGGGTGCTGGTAGATTGCCGGTGGGAACTTTTGGTTTTTGGTTCACCGTATTTCTTCTGGGATTGTAAAAATCTCGTTATCTGATCTGCTATGTAGTTTACACGACTTTTAATCTTTAGCTAGCTAACATCCCTATGGAAACTAAGATGATAGAGCCCTTACCTTTTATACATGGGTCATGTAGGAGGAACCTTCTATTCTCTTCTGGAAATTCTGTTGGAGAGCTGTAAATCTTCCTGCCTTCTTTTAATTCCCAAATCTCAAGGGGAATTCTTAACCCAATGATTTTCTTTTACCTTAATTTTGTCAACAGAGTCTCACTTTACAGTTTACTCATCAATTGAGGAAAGTGTGCAGGGTTTGAGGTTGCTAGTGCCAGATTAAAATTCACAAACACAAACAAATTATCAGTTAATTAATTATTTGACAATTTTGTCCTTGACATATAAAGTCTTTTAAATCAATTAACTCAACATCCCTCATCAATCCTCAGAAAACTAAAAACACTAATGACCATGTAATAACTATTGAGAGGAGCAGAAAAACTATCAAGTGATATGAATGCTCCAGCTTGAAACAAACTTCCTATTGAACATTTTTGAATGCAGAGAAATAATAAATACAGAACATCACAATCAAGCTTGCTGTAAGTTTGGACTCCACTTTTGAGTTCACATCTATGTTCCCAAGTTTCCTGTAGGCGGGATATTTTATTTTTAAAGATGTGAACTTGAAATAAACACCAGAAGACATAAACTGCAGTGAAATTTTAAAGATTCACAAATAATAATAAGAAAAGACTGATTTACATATCCAACGAGATGATAGTTTTCAAAAATAATTAGATCAAAATCGAAGATCAAGCTACAGCATAAACTAAACAGCAAGCTAGAACTAACCAATTTCTCAAACGCCTGAAGCTAAATTTAACAAAGAAAACCCCATTTCCAAGTTCCAAGTTCCAAGTTCCAAGTTTCATACACAAGGAAATAAATCATTCAATATCATACACTTTAACAGCCCAACCACACAAAAGAGATAAATTTTAATCATCACCTCTAAAGAAACTCCAAATTTCTCACTCAACCCCCAAATTTTAGCAATCGGGCGAATTTCTTTTCGCCCTTTTCGCACTTCTCTCGGTTATTGCCTTAGCAAATGCCTCAAGAATCCTCTGCTCAGACTCGAGTATCATCTCCGTCCTCTTCAACTCCATTTCCATTCGCATTTCCTCAACTTGTCGAACCATATCCATTTTAACCTTCTCCATTCTCATAAACCCTTCTCCCAATGAGTGTATTGCTGCAACTAGCTCACCTACACCAGAATCTCCCTTGTTTATCTTCGGAATCTCACCAACCCTCTTTCTCATTTCACCCCTTCCAACGAATCCATCTTTCGAAGCTTTACTAGAAGCAGCTCCGTTAACACCAGAAACATAATTAGTAAATCTATGGTTAGGTTTAGGGTTATTAGGGTTTGGACCCATGGAAGGTCCCGGATTCATCCGACCCGGGATCTTGATACGAATTGCCCCGTTACTCTCAGGCGGCCCTTGAGTGCTGAAAATTCCTTGATTATAATTATACAAATCGTTGATGCGTTTGATGCTGCTTCTGTGATCGCTTTCTTCTTCGTCGGAGGAGGAAGGCGGGGAAGGATTGGGGCCTTTTTCCATGGAGTGCATTTTCTGGAAGTGGACCCACGACGAGGTATAGCGGTGGACGCCTCCGTGCGCCGCGGCTCGCTGGATCTCGGCGCGGTACCTCTTCCTGAGCTTCTCCATCTTGTGGCGGCACTGGACGGCGGTCTTCGGGGGGATGTCGGGGCAACGAGACGCGACGTCTTCGGCGACCTCCTGCCAGTGGTTGGCCCGGAGGTTGCCGCGGCGGAGGGAGTACCATTTGTCCTTGTAGGCGTCGATTAGGGCGACGGTCTCTTCAGGGGACCAGCACGGCGGAGGTAAGCGGCGGGAGGCGGAAACGGACGCGGTGGCGATGGAAGGGAGGGCTAGGGTGGCGGTGGGGATGTTGTCGTCGTCGTTGGGAGAAGGGGAAGATGGGGATAAGATCGTAGCCATGGCGAGTGATGGAGATAAGAGATCTGGGGCGGTTTAGAGGAGGAGGAGGAGGGGTGGTGGTGGGGAGTGGTTGTGGCATAATGGGAAAGAGGGGGTGTGCGGTGGGGTAGGGTTGTTAAAGGGGGGCGGCAGGCGGGGGGGCTGACTTGGAGGATCTAGAAAGATGAGAGGCCACCGCTTAGGGAGGGGACGCTAACGTGCGCCGGGAGAGGTGGGCGGTGCGTTATTGTTAACGTGCGCGAACACCAGAGGCGTGGCCGCGTGGGCTTTCTTTTCTTTTTTTTTTTTCGTCTTGATAATTGATAATGCGAATGGGGTTAAGTTTTTGTGGGAGGGACTCTCACTTTTGGGTAGAGGTGTGAAATGGGTCGGGCTAGGCTGGCCCGGTGCCGGCCTGCCGGGCCAAACAAAAAAATTGGGCTTGGCTAGGCCAAACAGTGGGCGGACAACTGTTTCTTGAGCTCAGCCCGACCCAACTCACAAAAATGCACTAGGAAACTAGGGCCAACTGGCACGGCCCGATTTTTCGGGCCTAACGGGCCGGACCAAAAAACCCAGTCCATTTCGGGCCTCTAAAATCATAGCTCAACCCGATGCTATTATCGGGCCGGTCGGGCTAGCCCACCGAGTCGGGCCAAAATTGACAGCTCTACTTTTGGGTGGAGATGTTAAAAGGGCCGAAGCCCGTCCGCTCAAACTGTTTAAATCTAGGGAAAAAAGAAAGAAGGTTAGAGCCAAATTATTTTTGCCCATTGAAATTGATTTTTGGCACTGACTATTTAGCGCTGAAGCGTTAAAGCTAGTCCGTAGATTAATCGACTAATTGGTTAGCCCACCATTTTTATAAATATATATAAATAAAATTATAATGTTTTATCTATTTTATTATCTCTTATTAGTAATATTTCTCAAATTTAAATGAGAATTTTAGTTTGTATGGTGTGAGTATTTATTTTTTTTAAGAGTTTTTAATTCTTTATTTACTCATTTTAATTATACAACTCGTTTGTGATACTTTTATAGTTTTTCTTTTACAATTTGATTTCAATAATATACACATAAAGATAAAATTCTTATAACAATTAGTTTTTGTTGTTTTATATATTTTAGATGAAGAAAAAATGGAAAATAATATTCTGTCCAAGAAAATATCAAAGATGATTGAGAATGATATTTGGTTGTAGTTACTTAGTACTATACTTGTGTCTTATTTGTATGAGTTTATTTATAAAGTTTAAATTTGAGTTTTTGAAAATTAAGATATTGTACGTGTAATACAACTGCAAATTATATGTGGTTTTATTACTATGAATAATTTCGTATTGTAAATTTAGTTTGAATGTTAATGTTATGCATGTTTTAGTTTAAATTTTTTGATTCAAATATAAAACTTTAATTATTTTGGCTTATAGCCACATAGTGGTCCATTTAGTATTTCATTTCAAGATATGATATGATTTCTCATTATTTGGATTTCGATTTTATATGATAATTAGGTTCTTTGATCCAGAATGCAAGTGTTAAGCAATTCTTCCCATAGAAAGTTTTTTTTTATGAAAGCAACTAAAGGACCGAAGGGGTTCGCTGGGGCGACAAGGCCGTTCAGTTGAAAGCCTAAGCCAAAAAGGTACGAACTAACTGACGGGGCTTACCGACAGTCTGTTTAGGGTTCCAAATTCAACGGGTTCCCCCCTACTGGAATGTATATGATTGACCTAAAAGACGAAATCAAGATATTCAAGTTTCCAGGACAAAACGAGAACTCAAAATAGCATGTTAGAATTAGGTTCACGATATGCTATGTTAAATAGTGATCCATTTAACTCGAAGTCCATTTAGCCCTAAGCCGGTTAGAGCAAGCCCGTGTAATGCTTTTGTGAATTTATTATCTTTGGTGGTGCGGTGGTGGGTGGGGCCTAATCATATATATTGGAAGTAATCTCCAAACTTTTATTATTTTTAATAAATAAATATTTTATAATTCAATAATCTAAAATATTAAGTTCAAATTCATTGTTAGAAAGTAGCATGAAATCTTGATTAATAGTACCATCAAATGGGAACACCCTTTTCCTATCAGTATCATTTTCTTTCTATATTGTGTTTAGATTCGTTTGATGGAAATAGGAGTTAATTGCATCTTTGGTCCCATAAGATTTTCTTCATTACAATTTTAGTCCTACGTTTGAGCAATAGTCCCATAGGATTAAGATTGTTGCAAAAGAAGTCCCAAGATCTTAAATTCAGCATATTTGGTCCCATAATTTTCAAAGGTTGCACCTTCGATCCCAAAATAATTCATTTTACATTATACCAAATTTGCCTTAGAATTGTTGACTCAAAATGGTATCAGAGCCCAGGTTTATAAGAACTTTTGGTTATATTTATTATATTTATGTAATTAACAATTGGTGAGGAGAAATTACTCCAAGATTATGGATCCAGGACCGATGTCCGAGATGTGCCCCCTACATGACATATCGTCAAATATTGATGATGTATGCACAAGAACACATTGACCAGGTTTCATATTGGGAATACCAACATAAAGAAAAAGAACAGACAGGAGCCGACGGGGAAACATTAAGACAATGCAAAATGCGAGCGAGAATATTATAGGCGATTCGGATGCTTAACCGACTTATATGTTCACTTGATGAACCTTCAAGAAACGTTCATGAAAATTCCCATCGAAACAATGATTCCCGATGGAGTACTTGAAATAGAACGAGATACTTCCGACAAATTTAAGTTCTCTCAAGATCTTAAAGAAGTCCGAGAAGGCGGTGCGAGAATTATGGCAACCGCCATATTCATCTACCAAAGACAAGTTCATCGATCGAAACTGTGATGGAGATGATGGTGAAATATCGAAGAAAATTCTTGAACTCCTTCATGATATTCAAACGAGTCAAGAACCTGAGGACAAGCCGAGTTCTTCGGAGGAAAGAAGCGTATAGATTTCGGGACGATTACCACTATTTACACCAAAAAGGGAAACCAACCGAAGTTATACGAAAGATGACAGATGAGGAGAAGCTTATTGCTCTAATCAAAGGAAAATCTATCAAAAATTAAAAAAGATGGATATGGAAAAGATGAATCTTAAAGATCTACACGACCTGGTAGAATCCTTCGCGGGATTGGGTATTGTAGATTTAAAGATGAACGCCGGTGATGGATCAGCTTTGGTTACCTATGACCCACAAGGTAGAGCAATTCCACCACCACCGCCACCAGTTAATCCTAACGTCGAAGAAAGTACAGGTTCGAATCATGGAGCTCGGGACGAGAGGATGCCACACACTGGGGATTTCACAACTGGGAGTGATCCACTTTCAGGGATAGGAGGTCGGAAACCCTCTTGCGGGAACTAGACAACCTACTGGAAGGCCGAATGTTTATCGACGCCTTATGGAAGATCACACCTCGACCCAATACATCCATATGGTTGATGTTAAATTTGGACAACCCGATTTTAAAAATAGAGAAGTTCTCATTGATGAATGGGCTTGACTATGGGAATTTCAAAGAGAACCCTCGATCTTACAAAGGATTCATTCATTCTACTCCTTGAAATGAGTCTTGAAGGATCGGTAAAGATTGCTCGGGATATGACTCGATGCTAGTACAAAAGGTTCGGTCACATCGGAGAATCACTTAAAGGAATTGTCGATGGTATGGCAAAATTATTCAAAATCCAGTTCATCTCCAAGACAAAGTTATTTTGAGGATTAGAGGATGAAAAAAAGAAAGAGATATAAACAAGCCCTCTATAGCCTTGAGTTATATGATATTTGTCATATTGACGAATATATCAAGTTGTTCACCGAATACCAAAGTGGAAGTCCAAGATTGAAGAAAAGGAAGTCTGCATGGCTATTCTTTGCCAAGATTCTCGAGTCCCCTGGAGAGAAATGCTTATCGGGAATACAAGGATGGAGCGGAAGTAGAAACTCGTGGGCTTAAAAAATGTCTTTCCTAAAGGCCAAGTTATCTAAATGGTGTTACCAAGCGACTCAGAATTACAAGAGATTAAGAGGAATTAATAAAGCGGTTCCTCTATGTTGCGTGGATAATGACATCCCAAAATTGTGGGAGGTCAACCAAGGCGGCACAAAAGGAGGAAGGAGCAAAGCCATCCATACCGCCGAGGAAGCGGAAAAAAGCGGTCTTCATGGAGACCTAGAAGGTTACTCGTCAAAACAAAAAGCCCGTTATAAATCGGGGCAAAGACCAAAGCACTCAAGCGGAGTAGAGCCTCATCATCGAGGTTCTAATCAAGCAAGTACCAAAAAGAAATCCGGGAAGAAGAACTTTCGGGCGTGCTCACACCAGAGCTAATGAAAGTTTTAAAGATCGTAATTCTTTGGACATGCGAGCAAGAGGGCATATCTCAACGGATTGCCTAGACAATCAAAAATGAGGAGTCGAGACAGTTCGAAGCTACACCGAAATCGAAGAAGGCATCTATTATCGTGGATTTAATACATGTGTATCGGTTTGAGGATATTCCCTCGGATGAAAGCATCTATGAAGAAGAGATCTATTCTGACGATGGAAGTGACTCACTTCGAATCGAGTGAAGAAAAATTCTTCACCGGTGACAATGATCGGGAGGATATGTCGATTCCTCTCTCACACTACGGTTTCTCATAAAACTCTTATGAGAATCATGAAGGAAGATCCAAAGCTTCAAGTCTATGATGGATTTACAATTGGAGCTAGGGGAAAAGCATCGGATAAAATTGGGTTTTGTAACAGAAAACACCAAATTATCCACAGGGTAACAACCGGAGAATTTGCTATTCGATGGAGTTTACCGGTAACTCGATCGAGATGCGCTTGGTCCCTATTAAAGAAATTCAGAGATCAAAAGCGAGTTAAAAGAGAAGTTGCAAATACACCGTCATGGATTCATATTGGAGCCATAAGAGTCATCATTAAAGCAACATTCAAAGAAGGAATAGATTCGCCACTCAATCTGGCTATCTTTGACAAGCGAATCTCAAACCTCAAGGATTCATGCCTTGGAGCGATTCTGAAAATTTGTATCTGGGAAAATGGCATTTAATATCTATCCTAGAATCGCATACAATTTGGGAGATCGAGATTTCAGTAGAGTCCTAACCCTTCATCAAGATTTCAAAAGAGATGATTTGATGAAAGAAGGGAATAGACCCTATTCAATCACATACAAGATATCCTATGCGCTCTCGAATACACATCATTCAGAAGTATTCTTGAGAAAGGAATTTATTGAAGTCCCAAGGATTTTCGAGGACTTTGCCAGGGTGGTTTTACCAGAGATTATTGAGTCTCCAACTATCAAGGAGATCGATATGAAAATACAAGATCAACCAGTCTTCAACAAAAGCCGAAGTCTTAGAGTTGAGCCAAGAAGGATGTCTTTCCAACAGGATAGAATGACGAGTAGCAGCCGTTGGGAAGAAAGGAGACCAAGTACAGTTCAGCGTATCCCAGATGTTTTCAAAACAACAGGAGAGCTGAAATGTCCGATGATGGCGAGAAGTTGAAGTAATATTCGACATCACTCAAAAGGATAATATTTTTCCTTGTGATGTTCTATATTATCTCCAACAACCGATAGTTGGACGGTATCAAGGAAGCCTGAAGATAGGTGAAATTGAGCTGGCTATTACAGAGTCAGAGGAAAAATCCCGAACAATTAATACCGGGAATTGAATTTCTTGAGGATCATAAACCTTGGGAAAGATTACAAGACGGAATGGAGTTCACAAATGGCTAATAAAAAGATATAGAATCAAATGACCACTAGTCCATTCTCCATATACATTTCTATCGGAATGTTATATGTCAATACAAGGCCGAATATTTCGCCGCCTATATTGTTCTTGCCGAATATGTACTACACCGGATGTTTTTCCTAAAGAAATTGGAGAAGATTTACCACTATTGCGAAGAGATTTTTCTAAAAGGATTCTTATCCTTAACAAGGGAATTAAACAAGCGTAAATCATGATCGGAGGCGCGGGCGGCACCCCATGGTACAAAGTGAAGACGCCACCAATCTATTTCCATGATACAAAAAGTGCAAATGTTTTGCTAGAAACAATTTTCTACAAACATTCAAGCGATTCACACAGAGAATGAGACAAGAAGACTTATTTTCACAACATTATGTGATCATAAGATCATTGTCCAATGATCATGGGAAGAATTTTACGAAAAAATGCCTATTAATTTTCGCAGCGTGTGCGTGGTGATGAAGCCAAACTTCGCAATCCAAAAATGGCGGATCGAAGGAAATTTGGTGAAGCTTTATTATCCTATAGACAATTTGGTTCCATTCGGAAGGATCGAAGATATGTGATAATAACTTGTACTCATTCGTCTACAAGGAGAAGAACGAGTAACTCTGAAGCCATTGCAGAATTATGAATGAGTCTAATGGAGAGTCCGAGTAACGTGACCCTGGAGGAACAAATATCACTCGAGGACATCAAGAAGAAGATCCAAAGGAATTACAATGAAGATCCTTTGGCATGGTGGGATAAGAATGAGCTCAAAGCATCCTTAAAGGTTAAACCTGAAAAGGAGTACGAGTTCGTAAGATTCAAACCAATCCTTATGAACCAGGATGATCGTGAGGATATGCAGAAGATACTTAAGGAACATCTTGACCTTAAGTTAATTTCACCAGGAGTTTCTCTATACAGCAGTCCATGATTCTTAGTCAGAAATCATGGAGAAATCAAAAGAGGAAAGCCAAGACTTGTTATTAATTACAAGGGGATTAATAACATTTTGGAGTTCGACGGATACTATATCCCAAGTCGATACATCTGGTTAACTGCATCAAAGGTGCCAAGATATTCTCAAAGTTTGGTTGCAAGTCTGGATTCTAACAGATTAAGATGGAGGAAGAAAGTAAGAAGTTTACAGCTTTCTCTACACCACAGGG
Source organism: Rehmannia glutinosa (assembly GCA_016081115.2). Classification (NCBI taxonomy): domain Eukaryota; kingdom Viridiplantae; phylum Streptophyta; class Magnoliopsida; order Lamiales; family Orobanchaceae; genus Rehmannia; species Rehmannia glutinosa. Next base: position 36,078,902 of record CM071937.1, on the reverse strand, counting down.
ACACTATATTTGGAACGTGATGCCTATGGGATTGGCTAACGCACCCCAAATATATCAAAGAAAGATGGATAATCTCTTCAAAGATTATTTCAGTTTCATGTTTGTATATATTGATGACATTCTTATCGCATCAAAAAACATGAAGGAGCATCTCAAACATTTGGAGATATTTTCAGATGTTTGTCACAAAGAAGGATTAGTGCTTTCAGAGAAGAAGGCGGTGATCGCAACAAGACAAATTGAATTCCTCGGAATTGAAATCGATGAATCTGGAATTATTCTACAGAATCATATTGTGGACAAGATACAGGGATTTCCAGATACACTGAAAGACAAGAAGCAACTTCAGAGTTTTCTTGGAGTTGGGGTGTTCATTAACAATCTGGCATATTACAGGAAGGTGTTTAGCCCATTGCTTAAAAAAGATGCAGTATTCAAATGGGAAGATTAACATCAAGAAGGAATTAAGCAACTTAAAGAAGTTTGTAAAAAGCTTCCAAAGCTTGCGATTCCCCAAGGCGAGGACGAACTGATTCTTTACACAGATGCCAGTGATGATTGGTGGGCAGCTGTTCTTACGAAAGTCACACCAAACGAGGAAGTGCCATGCATATACTACAGTGGTTTATTCACCCCTAGTGAAGCAACTCGGTGGCATATTAACGAGAAAGAATTCTTTGCGAATGAAAGGCTTTTAAAAATGGCCTCTATTTTTACCGGCTAAAAGTTTACTTTAAAAATTGATAATTCAAGTGTCAAGGCTTTTCTCGAAAAACAAAATTGAATCAAAACCGAAAAAGGCTCGATTACTTAGATGGCAAGTCAATGTCAATATTATGATTATGATATTGTCATTATAAAATCTCATGAAAATATTCTTGCGATTTCTTGACACGAGATGGAAGGACGCGTTGTTGACGAGGTCATCTCGGGAAAACCTGGAGAGTCTAGAATGAGATTTTGGGGCGTTATGTCTCAATGCGTGTTCTTTGACGACTTCAACAGTGACAAAACTGTTTCTAGTCAAATACGAGCATGCCGGTTCGCTCAAGGACAATTGTTCTTAGCGGCAAGGGCCTCTCTTCCAGTCGCATCTCCTACGGTGCAAAAAGGGGGCCGAGAGAGTACGGGGCTCTAACCCGAGGTTATAGATTCAAGTACCATAATCACAAGTGTTGCGGTAATGCATCCCCGAGGTGTACAAATCAGAATGAATGTTGAAGCTCCTGTCACAACCCGAGTCTTCAAGTCAACCCAAAGACCCTGGGGGTAAAAGAGGAGAGTTGAATCTTAGGCCACGATAGGCAAATCCAAGGTTCAAATCGACGAGAATAAGATTTCTCCAATGCGGTATATCGGCAATGGGAGAAACTAGTTACAAGACAAGGTATTAACCCGAGAAAATAATGGTTGATATCTCAAGCAAGTATCCCGTAGTTTGGATGAAACCAGAAGTCATCCAAATGAAGTACAAGAATGGTATACTTTTGGAGCTTTAGCTTCAATCTATACCGTGTCACCAGGATTCCCAAAAATTTCAAAATTACCGAAATGGATTGGGGAAGCAGTTTATGAGACCTGGGCCAATAATCCACACTTGGCCGATATATTTTGAACCGTATTTTATCGGTGTAGCTCTGAACCAAATAAGAAAGGCTTTAATGAAGCTTTTCATTTCATTAAGCTAAGAAGACCGGATGGAAATGCTTTAAAATACATTAAGGCAGTTTCACCGGAAGAAGGACCAGTGTTAGTAGGAGCATTTTCTGAAGACGAAGCTTCTACCATACGAGCATGGGGTCTTTGGGTTTGTCTAACTGAAATGGACGAGGTCAAATATCTATTCAAGTTCTTCCAAAATTCGGCAAATGGATCTTTCCTTTTGAATTCGATGACTGGATCAACCACATGATTTGCAGAGGAACTCTTCGAGACCAAAAGAAGAATTCTCTGGGAAAACAAGATTCCGGCAAGCAAAGAAACTTACCGAAAATTCTGTAATATGGCGCATGTTGGCCGATGGATCGACCGGATCTGTCAAGCATGCCCCGAACAAAAGGAACTCGAGTTTGGGAAAGGTTTCTGACCCAAACCCGACCGACAAGACCAGGCAGCTGGAAAGGACAAGGGCCCAACTCACAAAACGCGTTTTCCTCGGGGACCACGCAAACCAACTTTTTAGAGGATTCCCCGACAACTTTCACATGGGCTGAGTCACGCGGAAGAAAAAGAAAACCAGCTGGCGAGGCAATAATGCAGGATATGACGTAAGCAGTGACGTCATAAGTATCAGCAAGATTTGGAGTCCGTCTTTCAAGTCCGGACTTACATCTATAAAATGCGAGATTTGAAGAAAGCTGAGGACATCGAACATTTTCCTTAGTTTTCTTATAATAAAGTCTGAGAGAAAAATTTGTAATATTTTGAGTGTTTTAGTTTTCAAGTTTTTATGTGTTTTCGAGTGCAAGCCTTGTATATGAGAGGCTAAACCAGTATTCTCCTCCCAAAAGGGGATTACTAATGTAATAAATATTTCAATAAGTTCTTAATAAAAATGGGCTTTCTGCTTCAACATGTCTTCATAATGTTCTATTAATTTATCCCGTTTAAAGATTACTTGTACGCTTGGAGTAGAAACGAACCAAGGCGTCATTTCGAACGATTCTTTGAAGGAGTCGGATAACTTGCGATCATCTTCCCGAGGGTGAGGTTGAACAGTGAGGAGCCGTTTGTCAAAAGATCCGGGGCGATAATTTTCTGACCGGGTGGTGTTGCGAGCCATCTCACCCTGGTCTTTGTTTTGGTCAAAAAGGTATGAATTTTAAGGGATATTTTAATTTTACGGAAGCACGTTGGGCCTGATATGGTCGTAATTGACTATATCCATTTATGTTAATAAACTTAGGCAAATTGAAGTATGTATACATGTTAGTAAAAATTTTACAGAAGTATGCCCTGTTAAGTTTATAGGCTGGAAACCTGACATGATCCATTCAAGACCTCTGAATAGAGACTGGATCTAAGTAGGTGTAACAATGCCACGAACAAAACAGGTGTCAGAAAAAGAAAGCTTTTACAATATGTGATACATTGAAAAATAGGGTAATTTGGGACTTACATGGCAAACTTTATAAACTGTGGGACTATTTAGGCATATCTCTAAAATTGTAGGACTACTAGTGCAACATTTGAGAACAGTAGGATGATAAAAGGAAAGTACGGGACTACTGGTGCAATAGGCCTAATCCTGTGGAACTGAGGATACAATTGTTTCATGAAAATAGAGAAGAATATGGAAAGTTTGTTGAAAATTTTGGACACCTTGAAATTGTAAACATAAAATAGATAGGATAACATTCTTAGACAATAAAAAGTTTTATGTCAAATCGAGGTCGCTTAAATTCAAAATTATAGTGAAAGTCAATTATATTTATTATATATTAGATTATTTGAAAGAGATGTTTAACCATAATTGTCATATCTACAATGATTCTATGTTTCAATATGTTGTCCTGGATTTCCAATATCCTAGATAAATATCACGCGTTAATTGAATTTAGAAATAATTTTGCCCAAGAAATACTTCATCTATTTGCTCCCAACTTTTGGGATTTTACTCCTCTCACCATTTTTAATGACATTGGCAAATTGATTTAATTTTTTATTTCGACGCCGACAAGAACATTTATAATATATCTTTATGTTGGTGAGAATCATATATTAGATGTATATGCAGTAGAGAAAATTGCAATATTATGTTAAAAAAATATTTTTATCGCGATTTTGATGATTTCATATAAATGAGTTTTTATACCAAAATAATATTCCCAAATGTTGTCCAAAAGCTTCAAAATATTTTAAGTGATTTTACTAAGTTTTTGAAGTACTTCTTGAACTTTATTTTTGACAAAAATCGGACAACTTCTCTGTATTGAGGTTGACCGGTCGCCCTACAGGGCAACCCGTACTAGAAAGTTTACCAAAATAGAGAACAAACAGAATGCAAGAAATTGGGAGTGAGGCCGGTCTCAGTCATAGGGAGACCGTTGATGGCGACCGGTGCCTGAAAAAAAAAAGATTTTGCTTAAAATCTCTCTGTTTCTACGTCGAACCCTAGAGCAACCGGTCGCACCTTATGGAGATCGGTCGCTCTATGACTGGGACCAGTCGACATCCCCCGACAACCTGTGTCAAATCTTTATTTAACGGTTTAAACTTTCGAATTTTCAACATAGCGACCAGTCACCCTATGATTTTTGACAACAAATTCTATCCGTTGCTCAGCCACTTATAAACAAGATTTACTTTATCAATTTTAACCATTTTTATAGATCTTTTAATCCTTCTTTTGTAAACAAAAGTGAAGATGGAGGAGCTTGTGTTGGAAATAAAATCTTGAAGCTCTCCTATAAATAGATAAAGAATTTGAAGGATCAAATACAACACTTCAATCTACAAATCTACAACAAGAAATCAACAAATTTTATGTAAGTCTTCATTTTCACATTCTTGTTGTATTAAGCCTAGCACATCCCTTTTACATCTAGATTGATAGACTTTCTTTCTTGATTACACTTGCACTTACAAAGTTGCATACATCTTTTGAGTTGTAATCTTGATTGTTTCAAATCATCCAAAACAAGACATACTTATTAAGTGTTCTTGTGGTAAGAACACACTTGGTTGATTATCTAGGTGTTGAAGAGTTTATTGCTCTTCATTGTTGTAAGAAAATTTTAGAAATCTTTATAGGTGGTGTTGTAAGAAGAGTGTGGTACTCTTCAAGGCAAAGGTTGTAAACCTTTTTGAAATCCATTCGGACATACTGGGTGGTAGAACACGTAGGCCCTAGGTGGGTTGAAGCTCTATAAATCATTGTGTGTTGATTTATTTTTTGCACTTCTTCTTCTTCACCATCTTCATATTCGAAAAAGAGGGCATAAATCGGAAAATCGGGAAAATTTATCCACCCCTCTCCCCCTTTAGATTTTCCTAGCCACTTGGACTAACAAATGGTATCAGAGCCAAACTCTTTGATAAGCTCGTTTTATCTTTGCGAGTAAAAAGAGGATCCATGGTACGAACGAAAGCTACCTCACCACCGGCGCCTCAACAGACATGCCACCACTATTCGACGCCAACAATTATGCCTTTTGGAAAGATAGAATGAAATGTTTTCTCCAAGGTTGCGGTTTTGATATATGGAATGTCGTCATAGAAGGAGTTGCTCAACCAACGAAGAAATTAGAATATGGAACTCTTATTCCCAAAAGCTTTAAGGAATTCAATGATGACGACAAGAAATCATTCTCCCTAAACGGTATGGCCTTAAACATTCTTCATTGTTCACTTACTACTACTGAATATAATCGTATTAGGGAAATAAGATCCGCGCACAAAGTATTGATGAAATTAGAAACTATGTATGAAGGAACCAAGAAAGTGGAACAAGCTCATAAAACAATGCTTGTTAAAGATTTCAAAATTTCACTATGTTCGAAAGTGAAAGCATTTCGAAAATGGTGGAAAGGCTAGATAATATTGTCAATCCTCTTCTAGCACATGGACAAATTATTTCCGCGGAAGACAAAGTCACAAAAGGTCCTTAATGCTCTACCGGGTACTTGGTCCGAGAAGGCCACGGCTATAACGGAAACTCCAAATCTTGAGATTCTCAAGTTTGATGAGCTAATTGGAAATCTTCTCATATATGAAGTCTATGGAAGGAAGAATTTGTTTGATAAATGGTTTTATCATGATTTTGATGATTTTGTTTTTATACCAAAACAATGGTTTTAAAGGTTGTCCAAATACTCCAAAATGATTTAAAATGATTTTAATATTTTCCGGAGTATTTCTTCAAGTTTTACTTTAGATAAAATTGGACAACACTTCTAATGATTTTATGTTTATATGTTTTTACTTCAAAACAAGGTTTCTAAATATTGTCTAAATACTCCCGATTGGTTTAAAATGTTTTTACTAAATTTTGAGTATTTCTTAAATTTTATTTTCGATAAAAATTGGACAACATTTACCTCGTCTCGAAATCGACCGGTCGCCTCTGGGCAACCCGCACGAAGATGATTTTAGAACAAAAAATGAGACGGAAGTGAAAAAGCGGTCGAGTCGACCCGATGCATGCTGGCGTCGACGTCGATCGACCTCGCCAGTCGACCGGTACTGAATGTTCTTCTTGAAACAGAACGATTTTTCTTTTTAAACCTATTGAGGGGGACCGATTGAGATGGGGGATGACTGGTCGAACCCTACGTCGACCGGTCGCCCTGCGTAAAATTACTGTACTTCGTTTCAAACTTCTATTTCTGTGCGACCGGTCGCCCCATGGTTTGACAACAAAATTCTAACCGTTGTGCAGCAGACAACTTTTCCCTAAATTGTGGAATTGATTTCTAACAACTATAATCATGATTTTAATTGCAATTTTTTTGTAGATATCAGATTGCAAGAGGAGCCTATCAAGTATCAATCATCTCCTATAAATAGAGGAAGATTTGAAGCACAACAATAAGAGAGAACAATACAACACAACAAGAAATACTCAAGCAAACACTTGGTCTTATATTGTCATTATTCTTGTTGTAATTTGCCTAGCTTATCACTTTCACATCTTTGAGGTCTAGGCTATTCTTGATTACACTTGCACTCAATTGTATAATTCATTATCGAGTTGTAATCTTGAATTTTTGGGTCATCATTCAACACAAGATATCCTTGTGAGTGTTCTTGTGGTAAGAACACACTTGGGTGATCTAGGTGTTAGGTGGAAGAAGATTGTGGTAATCTTCTTGTTGAGGTGTTGAAGAATTTGGTATTCTTCAAGGTTGAAGATTGTGGTAATCTTCACAAGGTGCCGTTGGAGATTGTTGTAATCTTCAAGAAGAGATTGTGGTAATCTCAAAGGTGGTGTTGAAGAAGAGTGTGGTGCTCTTCAAAGTGTTGTTGTAAGTTGGTGTTGTATTAATTTTGGTAATTAATAAAATCTTTTTTCTTTTTGAAATCCATCCCGGATATACTGGGGTGGTAGAGGATTAGGCCCTAGGTGGGTTGAACCTCTTTAAATCGACGTGTGTTGTTTACATTCCGCACCTTTATTATTGTCTTTGAGCTCTCGATTCGAAAAAGAGGGTAAAATCGAAAAGATAGAGATAATCTATTCACCCCCCTCTAGATTATCGTAGCCGCTTGGACTTACAAGTGGTATCAAAGCCAAACTCTTTGGCAAGCTCGTTTCACATCGCGAGTGAAGAGGAACGATCATCGGCTACGAACGAAGCTCTTCTTACCGGCGCCTCCACCACCAAGCCACCACTAATTGATTCCAAAAATTTTACATTTTGGAAAGAAAGAATGGAATGCTATTTACAAAGTTGCGGGTTCGATATTTGGAACACCGTCATCAATGGAGAATCCATTCCGACGAAGATCACACCACACACCTCTAAAGGCTTCAAAGAGCTCAATGATGAAGAGAAGAGAATCATCTCCTTAAATGGTAAAGCTCTTAATATTTTACATTGTTCACTTACCACTTTGGAATTTGATCATGTTGTAGGTATTCGATCGGCACATGAAGTATGGCAAAAATTAGAAGCCATCTATGAAGTATATGCAAATAAACGGAGCAACTCAAAAGCATCTACTTCTCAAATGGATACGACATCAAATCCAACAATATGGGATGAGCCTCTTACAAATTCCGATGATGAAGTCGAAAAATGTCTCATAGGCATCGAAGAAGAAAACGAAGTAAGTTCTAAACCCTCTCTTTCCTATGATAATGATTATAGTGATTTGCAAAATGATTTTGATGAACTACAAGATGAATTCCAAAACTTACTTGTTAAATACAAATATTGAAAAAGGAATTCATTGTTTTAAAGAATGATAAGGATAGTTTATTTACTTCCTATGAAACACTATCATGTGCTCACACCACCACTCTTGACAAGGTTAGAAACCTTGAGAAAGAAAATAGTACTCTTGTTGAGGATATAAATTGCTTGAAAAATGATTTATCTAAATCCAACTTGAGTACCGATAGAATGACCAATATTGTTGATTGCTATGATAATTCGAAACTAGAACTTGATCATAAGCCTAAGGGTGTCAATCACATGAAAAAGAATCAAGTCTCTAAGCACGTTGGTCATTATGCTCCTAGAATTATTACATGCTTTTATTGCGGTAAAAAAGGTCATACGGTAAATACTTGTCGGGCTAGAAATAGCTCTAATTATTGTTGGAGACCTAAAAGTCTCAAGACTAATCCTAAAGGACCCAAACACATGAGGGTACCACAAAACAATGTCATATTAGGTACCCGGCGAAATAATGATTGAAGAGAATTTATACCGCCAAGAAGACATCAAATGACCATTTCATTTGATCAAAGAAGGAGAAACTATTTTTGACAAAGCCAATTTCCAAGAAGAGGATATAATCAAAAAGGGGAAGAACACAATCCTTGGAAATGGCAAAGACATCATCAACAAGATGATTTTCAAAGAAGAAGAGACTTTCAACAATGGAAAGGCAACAAACCTTGGAAATGGAGTAATCAAAGAAGTCATCATCAACAAAGTGCCTTCTCAAGGGGAAGATATCATCAACAATGGGAACGGCACAACCCATTGAAATGGCGTAATTGGTAACCCGTATCTCCCTAGTTAAATATGCATTTTATTTTGTTATTATGCATGCTTTTATTTGTGTCTTAATTGCAAAATGAGTTTTCAAGTATTTATTTTTTTTAATTAAGGTCTTCAATATATATTTGTCCTTTTAAATTTTTTTTAAAAAGAAGACCTTATATGATGTTTTTAAAACTCTTGTGCATTTTTGTAGACTAAAGTGTGTTATCATCTCTTATGAATTTTTTATGGCATGAGCTTACTTGTGATATTTCTTAGCCTACACTTTTATCATTATGATTTGTGCTAGATTTGTTTTAAGAATTGTGTAGGATTTACATATTTTCACAAATGGCCATTTACGTCATTACTTGTCAAGAAAGGCATAAATTATCGAGGTACGTTTACTTGTGTTACTCTTACTCTTATAGACTCGATATATGTATTGCCATGTGCCTATGTGCTTGTTTTTCATAGTATTTCATACAAGTGCCATTAAGAGGATTTTTAGATTTTTTTTAAGGCACTATTCGATATTTGATTGCACATATTTGCTTTGTCAACTCTTGTTCAAATACTTCTTTTAAATGAGGTCTCAACTATATGCTATCGGATTTTCAAATTTCAAAAGAGACCTTTGTAGCTTTCTTAAGCTTATTTGAACTTGCATGATTTATTATACTCTTGATGATCTTCTAGATGCATAGTATGTGATGCTTAAAATAATGTATCTACTATTCGATATTACTATGCTCGTGTGTAAAATATCTTGTTAAGATTTTGCAGAAATTTGTGATATTTCGCAACAAGTTTGATGAACAAGACAAGATTAGTAGCTCAATGATATTGTCAAGAAGAAGGTAATGATTTTGATGTTATATTTGCACTCATAGCACATTTAGAAGTTATTTGCACTTTACTTGTCCATTCTTGATTTGAGAAAATTTCAAGCTTTACCAAATGGATGTTAAATCCGCTTTCTTAAATGGTATAATTCAAGAAGAAGTCTATGTAAAACAACCTCCGGGGTTTGAGAATTTTTCTAGGCCTAATGATGTTTATAAACTTCAAAAGGCTTTGTATGGTTTAAAACAAGCACCCCGTGCATGGTACGATAGACTTAGCTCTTTTCTTTTGCAAAATGGCTTTATAAGAGGTAAAGTTGATACAACTCTCTTTGTTTCTGAAAAAGGGCAAGATTGCTTACTTGTGCAAATTTATGTTGATGATATTATCTTTGGTGCTACTAATGATTCTTTGTGCAAGAAATTCTCTAAGTTGATGCAAGGAGAATTTGAAATGAGCATGATGGGGGAGCTCAACTTCTTTCTTGGACTCCAAATTAAGCAATGTCAAGAAGGGATTTATATTTCGCAATCAAAGTATACAAAAGAACTTTTGAAAAAGTTCGGCATTGAAGAAGGAAGAACCGTTTCTACTCCTATGGCAACAAATGTCAAAATTGACAAAGATGAAAAAGGCAAGTCCGTGGATGAATCCAAGTATCGAGTATGATTGGTAGTTTACTTTATTTAACCGCTAGTAGACCGGACATTCTTCATGCCGTATGCCTATGCGCTCGTTTTCAAAGCAATCCCAAAGAATCTCATATGAGTCTTTGTTAAAAGGATTTTTCGATATTTGAAAGGCACTATTCAATATGGTTTATTTTATCCAAAGAATGAAAAAATTTTCTCTTAAAGGTTATAGTGATTCGGATTATGCGGAAAATATTGATGATCGGAAAAGTACTTCCGGATCATGTCAATTTTTAGCGATTGCCTAGTTTTTTGGTTTTCAAAGAAGCAAAACCTGTTTCTCTTTCAACGGCCGGCCGAATATATTTCCGCCGCATTTTGTTGTACTCAACTTCTTTGGATGAAACAAACCTTAGCGGATTACAAATGCTCTTTTGAAAACGTACCTATCTTTTGTGATAATATATCCGCTATAAATATTGCTCAAAACCCGGTTCATCATAACCGTACTAAACATATTGAGATTCAACATCATTTTCTAAGGGATTGTGTTTCAAAACGAAAAATTGAGATATCGTTTGTACCATCTCAAGATCAATTAGCGGACATTTTTACAAAACCGCTATCTTCCGAGACTTTTGCTTCCATACGAGCTCGGTTAGGCATAATGCATATTGAATGAGGCTTACGTTTGCATTTTGCATGTTTTTAAAACTTAGGGGCGAAAAATCGGTTTTTTGGTTGAAAATTCGGATTTCCTCAAAAATGTCAAGACAGTAGGCTAAACAGGTTGAGGGCAACCGGTCGCCCTCAACCTTGACCGGTCGCCCTAAGCATATTTTTGGATTAAAATGGTTCTGTCTTCAGCATTCGCCATTTTAACATATTTTGGCCATTTTTCGTCCCCTTTGCCATATTCACACATATTTCATTCTAAATTGATTTTCATGCATTCCATTCACAACCTGGACATTACATAGCTCATTTATCATCATCATCGCTCATCTTTACCGATCAAATGGTAAGAATTCTACTTCCTCTACTCATTTGGGTTGAACCCTTGAGTTTTTTTTGCTTCCTTGTAAATTTTTTGATGTAATTGTCGTATGATCATGATGAGCTTGGTTGTTATGTTGTAATATATGATGTTTGACTTGAATTGGTGTTGAAATTTTTTGTCTTGAATCTTTTACAAGGGTTATATACAACTTCTTTTAATTTTCACGCCCACTAAGTGTTTGATAAAACGTTTCAATTAAAAATTCATCATCTACATGATTCTCTCGATTTCAAAAGTCTTATATATTTATAGAGATCATATTTTGCTTATCAAATGATATTTCATAAGCTTCTACAAGTCGTATAATTCGACTCTTCCCTCCTATATTTTGGTTTAAAAGCTTCAATGTTCAAAATAGCTCGATACATCGGTTTACTTGCATTTGATATGAATATATGATGTATTTATCGTGTTAACATTCTTTTTGATGATTCCAAAGGGGGAGAAACAGGTTATAAGCTCATTAGCTCATAAAAGCTAAGTTAAGCTAAACAAAAGAAGCTATAAGCTATGACTTCCTAAAGTCATAAGTTGTGGATTACTTAGTCCATTTGTTGTAGTATGAACTCATATTCCTGTCTAATGATGTTTTGTTGACAGGGGGAGCTTATAAGCTCTTGTACTTAAGATCAATATGTAAAAGCTAAGCTTTTAGCTTGTGGTTGATTGTTTTTACATTACTCTTGTTGTGCATATTGATAGGGGGAGCTTTCGCTATATGTGTTTGAATATCTCTACTCCCATTCTTGTGATTATATTATGGAATGTTGTTGCTCACAACGGATAGTTCTTTTTAACCTAAAATTGTTTTGTTTTCAAAATCGACCTCGTTAAAATTGTTTTGGTTTGTAATCATCAAAAAGGGGGAGATTGTTTGATAAATGGTTTTATCATGATTTTGATGGTTTTGTTTTTATACCAAAACAATGGTTTTAAAGGTTTTCCAAATACTCCAAAATGATTTAAAATGGTTTTAATATTTTCCGAAGTATTTATTCAAGTTTTACTTTAGATAAAATTGGACAACACTTCTAATGATTTTATGTTTATATGTTTTTACTTCAAAACAAGGTTTCTAAATGTTGTCTAAACACTCCGGATTGGTTTAAAATGTTTTTACTAAATTTTCGGAGTATTTCTTGAGTTTTATTTTCGATAAAAATTGGACAACATTTCTGTCTCGAGGTCAACCGGTCGCCCTATAGGGCAACCCGTACCTGAAGATGATTTTGGAACAAAAAATGAGACGGAAGTGAAAAACGGTCAGTCGACCGGCCGCTCGGGCGTCGACGGTCCGGTCGACCGGCCGCCTGTGGGTCGACCGACTCAACATTCTTCTTGAAACAGAACGATTTTTCTTTTTAAACCTATTGAGGGGGACCGGTTGAGATGGGGGACGACCGGTCGAACCCTACGTCGACCGGTCGCCCTGTGTAAAATTACTGTACTTCATTTCAAACTTTTATTTCTGTGCGACCGGTCGCCCCATGATTTGACAACAAAATTCTAACCGTTGTGCAGCAGACAACTTTTCCCTAAATTGTGGAATTGATTTCTAACAGCTATAATCTTGATTTTAATTGTAATTTTTTTGTAGATATCAGATTCCAAGAGGAGCCTATCAAGTATCAATCATCTCCTACAAATAGAGGAAGATTTGAAGCACAACAATAAGAGAGAACAATACAACACAACAAGAAATACTCAAGCAAACACTTGGTCTTATATTGTCATTATTCTTGTTGTAATTTGCCTAGCTTATCACTTTCACATCTTTGAGGTCTAGGCTATTCTTGATTACACTTGCACTCAATTGTATAATTCATTATCGAGTTGTAATCTTGAATTTTTGGGTCATCATTCAACACAAGATATCCTTGTGAGTGTTCTTGTGGTAAGAACACACTTGGGTGATCTAGGTGTTAGGTGGAAGAAGATTGTGGTAATCTTCTTGTTGAGGTGTTGAAGAATTTGATATTCTTCAAGGTTGAAGATTGTGGTAATCTTCACAAGGTGCCGTTGGAGATTGTGGTAATCTTCAAGAAGAGATTGTGGTAATCTCAAAGGTGGTGTTGAAGAAGAGTGTGGTGCTCTTCAAAGTGTCGTTGTAAGTTGGTGTTGTATTAATTTTGGTAATTAATAAAATCTTTTTCTTTCTCAAATCCATCCCTGGATATCTTTGGGGTGGTAGAGGATTAGGCCCTAGGTGGGTTGAACCTCTTTAAATCGACGTGTGTTGTTTACATTCCGCACCTTTATTATTGTCTTTGAGCTCTCGATTCGAAAAAGAGGGTAAAATCGAAAAGATGGAGATAATCTATTCACCCCCCTCTAGATTATCGTAGCCGTTGGACTTACATAATTCCAAATCATCCACCTCTCAATCGGGTATGGATTCTATACCTAAAGGCTTTGCTTCAAATTCAAATAATTCATATTATGCTAGTGATGAGGAGGACGAGGAAACCGCTGCACTTGTTCGAAAATTTGCCAAATTTGTCAACAAAAATAAGGCAAGAAAGGCTAGAGACAACTCATGCTTTAAGTGCGGGAAATCCGGACACTTTATAGCCGATTGCCCGAAAATGGTGGAGGAGGAGCAAAAGAAGAAGAAATTCTTTTCGAAAAAGAAGGCATTAAATGCGGATGTCAAAACGTGGGATGAACTCCTTGCAACATCCGAGGATGAAGAAGAAACCGAACATGGTCTCATGGTCATAGACGATGAGAATAATGAGGTGCGCTCTAACTCTTCTTCTTCATCTTTAATTGGCGAATTACAATGTGATTATGATGATATACAAAATGAGTTTAGAGACTTGATTTGTAAATATAAAAATTTGAAAAAGTATTTTAAAGAGTTAAAATTAGAAAAAAGATAAGTTATTTTCTTCTTATGAATCTCTTGACCATGCTCATTCAATTACTCTTGCTAAAGTCAGAAGTCTTGATTCTGAAATCAATTGCTCACTAAAGAAATGGAAAGTTTGAAAAAAAAAAGAGCTACAACGTTTCAACTTAAGTACTGATAAGGTCACAAAAATTCTTGATGTTCAAAGAAGTGAGCAATCTAAACTATGAAACCTTTTCAAATAAATTTCAAGAAAAATAACCAAGCTCCAACTTTTATTCGTGCTAGCACTCCTAGAATAATTAATTGTTTTTATTGTAGAAAGCATTGCCATCTTTCTAGTCATTGTAAAATTGGGAATAATAGTAGTCATTATTGGAGAACCAAAGGTCTCAAGACTAATCCCCATGGACCCAAAAATTCTATGGTACCTAAAAACAAATTATTTGTAGGTACTAGGAGCAATAACTATCATGGAAGATCCCAAATGGCTCGTGGATAGCAGATGTTCACGGCATATAACCGGAAGAGAACAACTCTTACCAACATCAAGCTCCAAGAAGAAGGAACGATCGTGCTTGGGAATGGAAAAGGCAAAATCCTTGGCAATGGAGACGATGATAACTCATCTTTCTCTTTACATGATGTATTATTAGTAGATGGGCTTAAGTTCAATTTGATAAGTGTAATCCAACTTTGTGATTTAAATTATGATATTATTTTTAATAAAGAAAAAACACCTTATTCTTAAAAATGGTAAAATTATTTGTGAAGCTAGTAGAAAAGACAATCTCTATAAAATTTGTACAAGTGATTTGGTTAGTCAAAATGTTTCTTGTCTTGTCGCTAGCATTGATTTAACTAGTTTATGGCATAAACGACTTGGACATGTTGGATACAAAAATATGCAAATTATTTATAAAAATCAACATGTCAAAGGACTACCCAAATTGAATTTTTAAAATCTTGGCTTATGTGATACTTGTCAAAAGAACAAATTAATTAAGAGTAGTTTTAAGCCCAAAAATGAAATCTCCACAACCAAGCCTATACAACTTCTTCATCTTGATTTGTATGGGGATATTGGTACGGATAGTCTAAGTGGAAAGTATTACATCTTTGTTATAGTCGATGATTTTTCTAGATACATATGGACTATTTTTCTTGCTAATAAAAGTGATGCCGCCAATGAGTTTGCTAAGTTGTGTAGACTTATTGAGAATGCAAAGGAAGATACTATTAAGTCTATAATAAGTGACCGATGAGATGAATTTGATGGTGATTTTAGAATCTGGTGTGAAACCAAGGGATATGCTCATAATTTTTCGGTTTCGAGAACTCCTCAACAAAATGGCGTAGCCGAAAGGAAAAATCGAACTTTATAAGAAATGTGTCGGTCTATGCTCAATGAATTTTCACTTCCAAAATATTTTTGGGCGGAAGCCGTAAATACCACTTGCTACGTCATAAACCGGGTACATCGTCGTCCTAAGTTAAATAAAACTTCATATGAGCTTTGGAAAAGGAAGAACACAAATATTATTTATTTCAAAATATTTGGTTGCAAATTTTTATTTGAACACCAAGGATCAATTGGACAAACTTGATCTTAAGGCCGAAGAAGGAATATTTATGGGGTACTCGACTAAAAGCAAGACATATATATCAGGTTTATAATAAAACTAACATAGTGTTCGAAGAATCTATTCATGTTAAATTTAATGAAGCCTCCGGAGTTGAAAGAATACCAAATGATGATAGTGATGAAGAAGATGTAGTTGGGCCAATTATTCCAAATGATGCTCAACATCATCAACTCTCTACCTCAAATGGTCAACCTTCAACTTCAAATGTTCAACAAGAGGATAAGGGTGATCATTTGGATTTTCCCGTGTAGTTAAAATTTAAAGGAGATCATCCAAAATATCTCATAATTGGGGATCCTCTTAACAAGTTTATGACAAGAAGAAAATTTTCCGAAAGAGTTCTTATATCTCAAAAAGAGCCAAAGAATGAAGCCATTGAAGATGAAGATTGGTTTCTTGAGATGCAAGAAGAATTAAATCAATTTGAGAGAAAAATGATGTTTAAGAACTTGTGCCTTGTCCTCCATCATAAACCATCATTGACACAAAATGGATATTCCGGAATAAACTCGATGGTCAAGACAATATCATTCGAAATAAAACAAGGTTAGTAGCTTAAGGTTATTATCAAGAAGAAGGTATTGATTATGATGAAAAAAACTCTAGCGGATTATAAATGTTCTTTCGAAAATGTTCATATTTTTTGTGACAATACTTTCACTATAAATATTTCTCAAAATTCGGTTCATCACAACCGAACCAAACATATTGAGGTTCGACATCATTTTCTAAGGGATTGTGTTTGTAAACGAAAAATTGAGATGTGTTTTGTTCCATCTCAAGATCAATTCGCAGATATTTTTACAAAACCATTAACCATCGATTTTCTTACTTCTATTCGAGCTCGTTTAGGCATAATGCATATTGAATAAGGTCTATGTTTGCATTTTGTGCATTTTAAAATTTTTGGGGTGAAAAATCGATTTTTTAAAAACTTTGAAAAACAGAAACAGGACATTGTGTGTTGAAGCTCTATAAATCATTGTGTGTTGATTTATATTTTGCACTTATTCTTCTTCATCATCTTCATATTCGAAAAAGAGGTCATAAATCGGAAAATCGGGAAAATCTATTCTCTCCCTCTAGATTTTCGTAAACACTTGGACTAACATATTAGTCCCACAAGATTTGGGACGTTGTGATTTTAGTCCCATAGTTTGTATTTTTGGTCCCAAAATTTTGTTTTTACACAAATATAGTCCCCATAAGAATCTAAATTTGCATTTTTGGTACCATGGCCATTAAAAAACTAACGGAGAGCGTTTTAGCCATTAAATTGTGGACAAACATTGTAGTTCCCATAAGAGTTGGACAATGCGGTTTTAGTCCCATTATTTTTAAGTATGGTCCCAATTTTTTTTTAATGCAAAATAGTCCCACAATAATCTAAAATTCTTTTTATAGCACTCCATTGTCATTTGATCTTCGGATGGTAGTAAATATATAATTTCATTAAAATCAAATATATATTATTTACTAAGCATATTTGTACTATATTTTTCATTGAGTTTGATATCTTAAAAAAATAAGATAATACACACACAATCTTAAGGAGAACATTGTTAGAAAATGTTGATTTTGATGCTTGCTCAAATCGAGACTTGACCCGTTAAGATTATAAAAACCTAGACTCACCCTATTCATAAATGTGTCTAGCAAGTATGATCAAATAGACCCATTCACTTTATATATTTAATCTTATTTGGTGTGCCTCATACATACAATAAAAAAAAATCACAAAACAAATAATAGGCGAAATCGCAAGTTTTTTTTGTAACTAAAGGAGGTTGTAGAAAGGCCATGCAAAGCAAAATAGTCCCCTAACAATATAAAAATTCACTTTGTTCCCAGTTTTGCCACAAATTAGGTATTTTGCTAAATATTAGGAATTTCGATGGATTTCAATGACATGAGCGACAAGTATTTATTGATAAAATTATGACTAAAATTGAGTTTTATTATAATTACAGAACTAATTTGCAAACCGTGCATTTTGCCAAATATTTTTTGCAACCACCTATCAATTACATGATTAATTGTACAAATTTTCTCAATTAAGGAAGAAAATATTTATTTTAATTCATTAAGATTTTACCTTAATTATTTAAGATTTTTTACTAAATGATGATTTTGAAGTTAAATAAAAACTCAAATGACTACAAATGAGATAAATTAGTTTAGATTTATCTATTTTTAATATTTTTATTTGGGATAATTGCATTTTTGGTCCCATAGGATATGAATAGTTGCAGTTTTCGTCTCAAGTCTCAACTGCAAAGAAAATTCAGATGGGACTGAAATTGCAAAAGAATTAATTGAAAAATTAATGGTAGGACTAATTTTGCAACAAAACTATTCTAGTGGAACTATTTTGAATTCATAAAACCAAAATTGCAATCACTTAAATCTTGCGGGGCTAATATTGCAATTTTCTCATATGCAGTATGAAGTTCATTTAGAAATTGACACGGAAGAGAACTGAAAATGTCAATGTAACAAGTAGGGCAAGGAATAAATAAGCCCTATCCGAAGCCACCCTGTCTTGAGGTTGACGGAAGATGTGACAAATGGATAGATATAAAAATGGATTTAAGTTGTTAAATCACCTAAAACGAAAGCCCATGACAAGATTCATTGTTAAACGCTTGAAAGCTTTAAGAGTTTGGGGTTGAATTCATGTAGGATAAACGGATCTAGTCAAACTGAAAACAGTTTAAATAGATTTATTTGCAATTTTACCGAACTTATATTTGTGTTTGATTAAGTTGGAACGAGATTTATTAATCAAGCCGAAACGAATTGAGTTCGATAATTTAATATTTTGACATATATTTTTTTATAACTAATCGAATTGGGTTTAAATATAATTTTTTTTAAGGGAGGTAAACTAGGAGAGAGAATATTGTTGAATTTTCCACCCCATGTGGTAAATACTATTCCTTTGGTAGGCACCAACCAACCAACACTACCAAGTCTTCAATGGTTGGTTGCCAAACTTTGTTGACAAAGTTTGTTCACATGTTGGAATTGGACATGGAAAATGCCTATAAAAGGGCTTCATCCTTGAATGCAAAATCACACCAAGCAATTAACATTTTAGCAATTGCAAGAGAAGAGAGAAAATAGAGAGTAGAGAGTGTATCTATAAGTGTGTGTTTTGAGTGAAGAAAAAGATAGAAAAATTAGTAGTAATTTTTCATTCTCACCCAAAATAGCATTCCTATTTTCTCGGGTATTCCAAGTTGAGTAACTTGAGATATTTTGTGTATCCCCTATTTTTAGGGAGAAATTTTGTAAGCCTACTATACATTTAGTGGAGGATTTATCTGGACTACGGTCTCGTGGTTTTTCCCAATTTGGGTTTTCCACGTAAAAATTCTTGTGTCCTATTTTTATCGTCTTGCACTATTATTTGGTATTCTTGGTTTGGTTCTTATTTTTAATCCAGCTAAGTGGGAAAAGATTTTACTATTTCCGTTGTGCCGGTGTCATTTATTTTGGCACTCTTTCCCAACAAGTGGTATCAGAGCCACGTTATTGCGGATTAAAAAATGGAGGAATCGACATCTGTTGGTGGGATGTTCAAACTCAACGGATCCAACTACAATATTTGGAAACCGAGTATGTTGGATCTTCTCTACTGCAAGGATCTTTATTTGCCCTTGAAAGGTGATACTGCCAAACCAAAAGATACAAGTGATGACGAGTGGAAAATCCTACACAGAAAAACTGTAGGATATATTCGGCGTTTCCTTGAGCATAGCATTTTCCATCATTTTGCTATTGAAACTATGTTTGAGAGGAAAAATGCCTTGAACAAAGCTTCTATTATCAGAAAAATTGTTCGACTAAGATACACGGAAGGTGCGAACATGACGGAGCACCTAAATGCGTATCAGGGTCTGATAAATCAATCTACCACTATGAAAATATCCCTTGATGATGAAGTGATTGCTTTATTCTTTGCTCCATTTCGTTACTGGCGGTTGGGACACGCTTGTGGTGTCGATCGAAACTCGGCCGAATGGTGAACTCGACTATGCGGATGGTCAAAGATTGTCTTCTTAATGAAGAGTCGAGAAGAAAGGAGTTAGAATATTCTTCTGAGTCAAAAGCCTTAGTAGCTGAAAATGACAAACGGGGAAGGAGCAAGTTTAGAGGTTCTCAAAATAAAAGAGACAAATCGAGGGGGAGGTCCAAATCCAAGAAGGACTTCAAATGTCATTATTGTGGTGGTCCAAATCATTATGAGAGAGATTGCAGAAAGAAGAAAAGAGATCAAAAGAATGGAAATAATGAAAACAAGATTGATGACAAAGACACTACTACCGCTGCAGTTGATGGCGATGTTGTCATCATTTGTGATGATGCTTGTATTAGTTCAGCATGCCAGCAGACGGACTAGGTTATTGATTCAAGAGCTTCATATCATATCACACCTCATCATGATATGTTTACATCATACACCGGTGGTAGCTTTGGCAAAGTCAGAATGGCCAACCATGGTGTGACGGAGGTCGTTGGCATAGGTAACATCATATTGAACAACGTCAGGAAGCGGACTCGTGCTCAAGGATGTCGGACATATTCGACATTGGTGAATATTATTTCAGCGCAAGCTTGACGATGTTGGCTATGACAATCACTTTGGTGAAGAAAAATGGAAGCTCACCAAAGGCTCTCTCATTGTCGCTAAGGGACAGAAGCAAAATTCTCTGAACCTGATGCAAGCCAGATTATCCAATGGAGAGGTAAATGCAATTGATAAAAGCTCCTCCATTGAGCTATGGTATAAAAGGCTCGGACATCTAAGTCGAAGGGCTTGGAAGTTCGACCGAAAAAAACTTCTCCCAGGAGGTAACCAATATGCCCCTACAAACTTGTGTTGATTGTTTAATTGGAAAACAACACGAGTTGCTTTCAAGAGTTTTTCACCTTCAAGAAAATCTTATCCACTAGATCCGTGCATACCGATTTATGCTACATGAAAGATAGAAGTCTTGGTGGTGCAATATATTTTGTAACATTTATTGATGATTTCTCTAGAAAAGTCTGGTGTTTTGCTTTGAAATCTAAAGATCAAGTTAAGGTATCTTTAAGAATTTTCAAGCAAGTGTTGAAAGAGAAATGGGAAAGAAGCTGAAGCGAGTTCGTGCTGACAATGGTGGTGAATACCAGGGTCCATTTGAGCAACATTGCAGGGATCATGGAATCAAGCTTGAAAAGAGTGTTCCAAAAACTCCTCAACATAATGGCGTAGCGAAAGAATGAAACGGAGACAATTTGTGAACAAGTCAA
The DNA here is from genome assembly GCA_016081115.2 of Rehmannia glutinosa. NCBI lineage: Eukaryota > Viridiplantae > Streptophyta > Magnoliopsida > Lamiales > Orobanchaceae > Rehmannia > Rehmannia glutinosa. The sequence goes on along the minus strand of CM071937.1, from coordinate 36,057,915 downwards.
ATGTATCTTTGTCACATTCGAATCATCCCAATCCTTTTGGGGTGAAGCAATGAGGACTGCAGTTGATCTAATAAACCTTTCTCCATCAGCTCCTCTGGGTGGCGACATTCCAGATAGAATTTAGACTGGAAAAGATGTTTCCTACAAACACTTGAGAGTGTTTGGCTGCAGGGCGTTTGTGCACATTCCAAAAGATGAACGATCCAAGCTTGATGATAAGACCAAGTCATGTATCTTCTTAGGCTATGGCCATGAAAAATTCGGTTACAGGTTATGGGATCCAGTCAAGAAGAAAGTTATCAGAAGCAGGGATGTTGTATTCCTTGAGGATCAGACAATTGAAGATGCCAAACAGATTGAGAAATCTGAATCAAACCAATATGTTCCTGATGACGTAGATCCAGTTTCTTCTCCTAGAAATCAGAATCACGGGGGAGGTGTGCAAGAGCAACACCATGATATAACCGGTGAGGTCCCTCTAGTTCCACCACCAGAAAATGCGGCTAGAAGGTCCACCAGGCAAAGACAACTTTCTACTAGATATAGCCCACATGAGTATGTAATGCTCACTGACGGGGGAGAACCACAAAGTTTCGCAGAGACCATATCACATGATCAGAAGGATATGTGGATGGAGGCCATGAAAGAAGAGATGAACTCTTTGCAGGAAAATCACACCTATGACCTGGTGAAGCTCTTTGAAAGGTAAACGTACTCTGAAAAATAAATGGGTGTACAGGTTGAAGACTGATGAGCAAAGCTTACAACCAAGGTATAAAGCTAGGCTGGTTGTGAAGGGTTTCAGTCAGAAGAAGGGTGTTGATTTCGAAGAAATTTTCTCACCAGTGGTGAAGATGTCCTCAATCAGAGTTGTTCTTGGGATAGCTGCCAGTTTGGATCTAGAAATCGAACAACTTGATGTGAAGACTGCATTTCTTCATGGAGATTTGAATGAAGAAATCTATATGGAACAACCGGAAGGGTTCGAAGTCAAAGGTAAGGAGAACATGGTATGTAGGTTGAAGAAGAGCTTGTACGGCCTAAAACAAGCTCCAAGACAATGGTACAAGAAGTTTGACTCCTTCATGATGGACCATGACTACAACAGGACTAACTCCGATCACTGTGTATTCTTTAAGAAATTCAGTGATAATGATTTTATCATACTATTATTGTATGTAGATGATATGCTGATTGTAGGTCATGATGCCAGTAAGATTGAGAAGCTGAAGAAAGAACTTGACAAGTCTTTTGCGATGAAAGACTTAGGACCGGCTAAACAAATTCTTGGGATGAAAATCTCAAGAGACAGGACAAGCAGGAAGCTTTGGTTATCTCAAGAAAAGTACGTTGAGAAAGTTCTTGAGAGATTCAATATGAGCAAATCAAAACCAGTCAGTACTCCACTTGCGGGTCACTTCAAGCTCAGCGCAACGCAATGTCCCACAAGTGAGGAAGATAAAGCAAAAATGCAAAGGGTACCGTATGCTTCTGCAGTTGGCAGTTTGATGTATGCTATGGTATGTATCAAACCTGATATTGCTCATGCAGTTGGTGTTGTTAGCCGTTTTCTCTCTAATCCAGGGAAAGATCATTGGTCTGCAGTGAAATGGATATTTCGGTACTTGAGAGGTACTTCTAAATATTGTCTAAAATTTGGTGATGACCAAACTGTACTAGATGGATTCACAGATGCAGATATGGCTGGTGATGTTGATTCAAGGAAGTCCACATCCGGATACCTGATGAGATTTGCAGGGGGAGCTATCTCTTGGCAATCGAAACTTCAAAAATGCGTGGCATTATCCACAACCGAGCTGAATACATTCTTTGTGACGGAAGCTTGCAAGGAGATGTTGTGGTTGAAGAAGTTTCTACAGGAATTAGACTTGAAGCAGGAAAAATACACGCTCTACTGTGACAGTCAGAGCGCAATTCACTTGAGTAAGAATTCTTCATTCCACTCAAGGTCAAAACACATTGATGTGAGATATCATTGGATTCGAGATGTGCTTGATGAAAAAGCGATGCAAGCGGAGAAAGTTCACACGAGATGAAAATGGTGCGAGATATCTTGACAAAGTCTTTACCAAGAGATAAGTTTGAAGTTTGCAGAACCAAAGCAGGATTGGTTGATTCCCCACATGAGGTGGAGGTGGAGAATTGTTGAATTTTCCACCCCATGTGGTAAATACTATTCCTTTGGTAGGCACCAACCAACCAACACCACCAAGTCTTCAATGGTTGGTTGCCAAACTTTGTTGACAAAGTTTGTTCACATGTTGGAATTGGGCATGGAAAATGCCTATAAAAGGGCTTCATCCTTGAATGCAAAATCACACCAAGCAATTAGCATTTTAGCAATTGCAAGAGAAGAGAGAAAATAGAGAGTAGAGAGTGTATCTATAAGTGTGTGTTTTGAGTGAAGAAAAAGATAGAAAAATTAGTAGTAATTTTTCATTCTCACCCAAAATAGCATTCCTATTTTCTCGGGTATTCCAAGTTGAGTAACTTGAGATATTTTGTGTATCCCCTATTTTTAGGGAGAAATTTTGTAAGCCTACTATACATTTAGTGGAGGATTTATCTGGACTACGGTCTCGTGGTTTTTCCCAATTTGGGTTTTCCACGTAAAAATTCTTGTGTCCTATTTTTATCGTCTTGCACTATTATTTGGTATTCTTGGTTTGGTTCCTATTTTTAATCCAGCTAAGTGGGAAAAGATTTTACTATTTCCGTTGTGCCGGTGTCATTTATTTTGGCACTCTTTCCCAACAAACATATGCACTCATATGAGATCGAACCTGAACCGAGTTAATTGCCAGGGAAGTACAAACTTCTACCACTAAAATGAATTATCAAACGATACAAATATGTTAAATCTTGGTTTATTATACAAACATATCGAGCTTAATGAAATTTTAACGATCGATTTGAGTTAAGAAAATCGAATAACTTGGTTTGTTTTTCAACCTTGGTGCTAAGTGAATGGATACCATATCAAGTATGTTATTATTTCCCAAAATAAGCCATTTAACACAAAATACCTGCAAACAATGAACTTGTATTACATGCAGCATCTAAAACATCGATAACTTGGTTGGAAAATCCAGAGTTATTTCTAACACTTATGTTTGGCACATATGCATCTAATAACCAGTAAAAAGGCATGCCAAAAACAAGTAACTTGAAGACAAGAACAAAATACACGAGCATGATGATTGGTGCAAATAGAAGATCCAATAACTGGAACTGAGTGAATCGCCCAATATACTTATGTAATAAACCAGATTTTATTTTATATATAAGGTATTAAGCCAGATTTGATTAAAATATACAATTGATTCTGGGAGAGGGATTCACTTAGAAGACCAAAATATCCATAGATTGTGCATTAGGGATGACAATGGATGGATACGATATATGACACCCCAAGTACCATTGCCCATTTTGGTATCTGGGACGAGGATGGGGATTCCTCGTTCTGGGAATGGGGTGTCCGCAGGGAATTGGGTCCCTATTTTAATTTATTAATAAAAAAAATCTGTAATTATAATAAATTACTTAAAACGACCAATAATTAAGTTTAATAAAAATTACTTAAATCCCTAACTTGTATAAAAGAGAATGAGAACAAATTTGTTTTTAAATTCAATGTGAAAATAGTTCTTGATTTCCACATTAGCATCAAGAAAGCCACGACTCTTTGAAGTATCATCTTACTATTGAATTAAAATCTCCATACTGTTTATGGATTATTATGAATGTAAGTTTGTTATATCACACTTTGAAATCTTCAATGGTTTTTTCTCCCCCAGCACTATCAATTCAAGAAATGTTTATATAAACAGGGTTTTATTAGTTTCTTCTAATGTTATTAATCTATATATATATAATAATAGCCGCTTCCGGAAATAGTATGTATAAAAATACTAAACATATGTATAATAATAAGAAGTGATAAATATTTGGCATTTTATTATTTGGTAGTCAACTTTCTTTAAATAATAACTTTTAAAAATAATATAAAAATAAAGATATATAAAATTATCTTTCCAAATCTGTGTGTGTATTGCATTAATTGCTTTATTTATTTTTTTCTTTTAAAAAAATAACTTTTTTTCATTTTTGATCCGTTTTTGATGTATAATATATCAAATTGATATTTTTTTGTGATCTTCAGTTTGACACAAATATTGTATATATGAAATTAAAAAAAAATAATTAATAAAAAATATAAGAAATATTTTCATTACTTTGTAATTTATAACGAGCTTTAGAATTATGCATTCGGGCTATTGGACATCAATTTGTATAAAATTATATTAAAAAAACATATGTATTTTGCTATTTATAACATATTTATAGTTGTTTTATGGGCTTAGCCCATTTCTTAATAATTATATAAAATTATATTAAAAAAATATTTATTTTAATTGAAAAAATATGTATCCAAATTTTATATATCACTTATCTCCATACATAATATTATATATATATATATATATTTATACAAGACAAAAATTAAGATTTATTTAATATAAAATATATTCATAATAGTATTTTATATATAGAAAAATAGTTTTATATATTAATGTACATTTTCCGTTAATAGAAATTATTTTTTATATTTATCAACGTATTTTGATATTCAAGTTTTAGAGTTGTACATTTGCAATTAGATATGAATTTGGCTATTTGATAATTTTTTGCTATATGTATATATATAAATATTTTTTTGAATTGTTTCAGTTTTCCTTAAAATGTGTCGCTAAATATAAAACATGTTTTTGTTTAATTTTTTTAGTAATTTTTATAATTAATCAGCATAACATTTTTAAACCCCTAAAAATATTCAAATTTCGAATGACCTTATTGTTGGTTGTAAAGACAATTTATTTAATATTCGGCATTGGGATAATAATAAAAAATCAATATTGTCCAGTTAAAACTTTTTTCAAACTTTTACTTTCTTATAGATAAACATGATCTATAAATAGATTTAATTTCACAAAATTAGACAATCTAATAATTTCATATTTAAAGAGATTTTTTATAGTTTATAATAATTTATTTTTATTGTTTAATCGTATGATTTATAATAAAAATAATTATCTTTATAGTTTAATTAGTTTTTTAAATTTAAAACTTAAAGCAGTCTTTCTTTTCTTGAAATACAGATAACATTAATCCATAATTTGTAAAACAAAGAATGAGAGCAAGTAAAATTGTAAAGATTCTTGTGTTTAGTTTTTAAAATTAATAAATAAAAAATTATAAATAAAATTAATATTAATAACAAATAAATACAATATGCATATTCGGGGAATTAGGATGAGAACGGAGAATCCCGCGTGTTTTATCTAATCGGAATGGAAAGGGGGCGAGGATATAAATATTATCCCATTCCATCATCGATGCTAGAGAAACGAGAAATCTCCATTCCGCTCACATTCCCACTCTATCCCTAAATTAAGCGGGAATCTTACGTCCCATTCTATTCAATTACCAACGGGCATGGTTCCTCAACGAAATGTTGCAATTCCAAAATGCAGATGAAGGAATTCATATAACTATTAGAAAAATGTATATGTAACAGTACAAAATAAATGTCTCATTGATATACACCCTGTGCATCGCACGGGTAAAAGACTAATTCTTATAATAATGATGGCAAGTCAAATGTATTATTTCTCCCAATATGTCCAACAACAAGTGATCTGACCCTTAGTGTTCACACATCCACTAACCCTTAGGGCCCATTTTGGATGGAGGGATTTGAAATTCCAAGGGATTTCAAATGAATGGATTTCTAAGTCATTGGATTTGAAATCCACCTCTTGTTTGGATGATGTGAATTTGTGTAAGGATTTCAAATCCATCGTAAGTTTTGATAAAAAAATTTAAAAGCTCTATTTATTTTCTTAATTGATATTTAATAAATAAAAATAAAAGATATAATCTTATTATTTTGTAAATAATTATAATTTTATACACTAATAAAAATATGAAATATATAACTTTTATTATGTCTGAATATGTGTGTGATGATAATGCGTGTGCATATGTGAGGTGAGTATGTGTGAGTGTGTGTGTGTGTAAATGTGTGTGCGGTGTGTGTGTGTGTATGTGTGTGTAAATGTGTGCAGTGTGTGTGTGTGTGTGAGTGTAAATGTATGCAGTGTGTGTAAATATATGCAGCGTCTGTGTAAATGTGTGTGCAGTGTGTGTAATGTGTGTTAATATGTGCAGTGTGTGTAAGTGTGTGCAGTGTGTGTAATGTGTGCAGTGTGTGTAAATGTGTGTAGTGTGTGTAAATGTGTGTAAATGTGTGCAGTGTGTGTAAGTGTGTGTGAATATGTAAGTAGACATAAAGGGAAGGAAAAAAAAAAGAATGAATTTCAAATGACTAGGTTTTGGGAGGGATTTGAAATCCTTTGAAATGAACTAAAACTTAAAGAGGGGTTTGAAATCCATTGATTTAGATTTATATGTCAAACAGGGAGTGGATTTAGCTAAGGATTTCAAATCCCTCCTCCCAAATCCCCCCTCCCAAATCCCCCATCCAAATGCACCCTTAGGTTGCATTTGGATGGGAGGATTTGGATTTGGGGAGATGATTTAGGGAATTATTTCAAATGACTCTAAATAAGGAGAATTTGAAATCCTCCAAAATGACTCCAAAAATAGCTTCCAATGATTTGAAATCCATTATAAAATGACTAAATCCAAACAACCTCAATGGAATTGTTATTATGGATTTGAAATCCATAGCTCAAATCCTTCCATCCAAATGAAGCCTTAGTGTTCACACATCACTTGACCTGATCATAATAGACAGAAACATTAAATAAACAAAAACAAGAAATACTTCTACCACATTTTCAATTCTTTGAAGAGTTGACTTAATTTATATATATGTCCCCTAGCAGAACCAAGAACATTATACCTTCAGTAAAAAAAACAAAAAATTATATTCAAGTCTCCAAGAAATCTTGCCTCAGGTATGGACAGAAATCTAATTGAGGCTGCTAAGAAAGGAGATGTCCAAAAACTGCATAATTTGATCAAAGATGATATTTTTCTATTCAGGGCCGGAGATAATTTATTACATATTGCTTGCATTGGAGGCCATGTTGAATTTGTCGAAGAAATCTTGAATTTAAATCCCGAATTCGCCGAAGAATTGAACCAAGATTGTTTTAGTCCTTTGCACATTGCTTCAGCTACTGGTGATATAGAGACTGTAAAAGAGTTATTGAAATTAGGCAGCAATGATCTTTGTTTGGTTAAGGGAAAAGAAAAGAGAATACCACTTCATTATGCAGTTATCAAAGGGAGAATAAAGGTCATAAGAGAATTGATCTCAGTTTGTTTGGGTTCTGTTAAAGAAGTGACAGCTAGAGGAGAGAATTGTTTTCATCTGGCTATCAAGAACAACCAGTTTGAAGCTTTTAAGGTTTTGTTTGAGCATGTCGTTTCGTTCGACGAAGAGTTTGTTTTGAAGAGCAAGGATGAACATGGAAACACCATCTTGCATCTTGCAACATCAAGAAAGCAATATGAGGTGAATAGTACTTATTGTCTGATGTTCTGTTTTTCTGTTCGATCTTTTTGTTGAGTCATTGGTTGACATTAGGGGTGACAATTTTTATAGGGATAATTATAAAAAGTAGCCTTGAGGTTTGGCCTAATTACAAAAAAACCTAGCCAACTTTCAAAACTACAAAAAGTACCCATGAGGTTTAATTCAATGTTAAATTAAGGAGTAAACTTTAATATTTTGAAAAATACGGGTTGGGGGGTTAAAATAATTTTTGCTTCTGAAAGGGGTAACAAAATAAAACATTACAGATATTTGTAATTTTGAAAGTTAGTTGAGTTTTTTTTTCTTCGTAATTAGGTCAAATTTCAAGGGTACATTTTGTAATTAACCTTTATGATATAACATGAAAATACTACATGAACCTAACATGTTATAAGTGAGTTAGTATTTAGGCTTGCGAGTTTGGGTCAGAATCGGGTCTAGCCCAAATAAAATGAATGATAATTAGGCCAGGTTCGACTCAACCTGAAATGACCCTATCAACCCATTTGACCATTTTGTGTTGTTGTGTGTTCCGTTTGTGATATTTTTTGATTGATTGATCAAATAGGCTGTTAGTGAGATTGAGTTTTCTTGAATATTGTCTAGTGTATGTAAATGTTATTTTCAGGTTGAAAATTAACTCATACAACTTCTATAACGCAAACAAATAGTTGTATAATTCAGATTTTTTTATAATATACATATCATTTCGGGTGTGATTCGGGTTAAATGTGAATAAACATGTTGGGTTCGGGTTATAAGTTTACTGTGAATGTCGTGTGTCAACCCATAGATGAACCCAAATCCAACGCAAATCGCCACCCCTAATTAATATCTTCGCTATTCTCAGGTTGTTGATATGTTGCTGGATCATTATAAGGCCAAACTGGAGGTGAACTCCTTGAACAAAAAAGGTCTCACCCCACTTGATGTTTTGGCATCACAAGGTGGTGATTTTGACATAGAGGAAATGCTTAGGCTAGCTGGTGCTGTAAGAATTCAAGAAATCCATTCCTTTCCGCAAGTTGCCACTCAAGATCCACCACACAACCAATTAGGACACGATCAAGAAAGGAATCAACGGTCCAAATCCGCCTCCAAGAAATTGCAGGACTACTTCCAGTATGACATAATCAAAGACTCTCCAAGTAAAGCTAGAAACACATTGCTCGTAATAGCTGTACTAATCGCGACCGCAACATATCAGGCCGTTCTTAGTCCCCCGGGTGGCGTTTGGCAAGATGATTTTTGGCCGGATGCTAAAAATAAAACAACGTATGATTCGTCGTCCAAAAAAACATCGTCCCATATTGCAGGACAAGCGGTGCTGGGCACTCGCAATCAGGTGTCGTACAGTCTGTTCTTGATATCCAACTCGGTTGGTTTTTTTATGTCTCTGCACATGATGAGTTTTCTCACCCATGGGCTTCCTCTGCAGTTTGAGCTTAGAGTAGCACTTTTTGCATTGGCATCGACTTATGATACTTGTATGATAGCAATTACGCCTAGTGGAGGGATCTCTGTGTATTTTATCGTGTTGTCGGTTCTGATGTCAATTGGGATGCCATTGTTGACTAAGGTGGTCAGAGATTATAAGAAGAGACAACGACAATGTGATCAATTGCCAAGTACAAGGGATAGCAATGGCGGATCCAATTGGGTTGTACCCCCAGTTTGAAAAAATACAAATATGATATTTAGTTAAAAAATTATAATAGTAAATTTGTACCACCATTTTTACAAGATATTATATTTTAACGTACCCACAATTTCAAAATTAGAGAGCCGTCATTGGTGATAGTGCTTGAGCAAGGATGAGTTCTTGTTATTGTAATCATATACATAAGTAGGATAGAATGTGTTATTTTGTGATGTGTAATATGGTTTGGTTACTGAAGATCTTATCTATTTATTTTAGGATATCATGATTGGAGCACATAATGTACACAATTGTTCAAGAAGTAGTATGCCATTTATTACTTCATGTTGGTAAAATTGTCACATATGTATAGTTCCATCAAGAAGTTGAATAAAATTCCCAGCAAAAGACAATGGAAACATGAAATATTAGTTAGTGCATGAAAATTTAGAGATTTTCATTAACTAATTTCTTATGCAGCTGTGTTTGCATTTCTGCGGTAAGGTTGTTACTGAATTTTGTAACATGTCCTCTCTCATTCGAGTTTAGAATATTAGAAATAATTTTTCATTCTCTTTTATTGTCATTGGTGAAGTAATTCAGATTCTAAATAGTGTTTCATCTTCAGTTTCAATAACATCAATACACATTCCCATGTGCATTGATAATATTTGTACACTTGGCGTGTGATGGTGATACTGAATTAAATACGTGGTGAAACACCAATTTGAAATAGAGAAATAACATGACTCTAGACTGGCCCAAAAAAGGAACTGCAACAATCTTGCTAGTGGTAGTTTCTGGACATCAATGATTTCATAAAATCAGATTGTTCAAAAATTAATGACCACAAAAATCAATATTACCAACATCGTCCTAAGAGAAACAAATTTCCAGAAATCTTTTAACAAAATGACCTTTAATAATGGGAAAATCTTAACAAGTTGAACAATGTAGATTGCTCAAGACCAATAAAAGCTAAATCATAACAGAACATACTAACCCCAAAAACGGATAGAAAGGATGGATAAGCAAGAATTTGCAAACACGAAATGCAAACGAATACAATGTTGAATGTCCAGTTAAAAAATAGGGGCGTGGGAGAACCGAATCTGAGATAAGTACAAAAACTGTAGTTACCAAAAATCAATGTTCAGTAACAACTCGTTTGGTCATTCAACAAACAATAGGAGTTCAGCATATACTCGTAATTCAATATTACTAAATAAAAGGAAAAACACAGTCCAAAATCCAAAAATCTCGGATACTACTGAAACAAGAAATATGAACTTAAAAATATGAAGCCAATCAAATTTGTTGGAAGTATTGACCAGCAAATATCAGGCTAATATTTTAAGCTTCAAGCAAAAAAATGGCTATTTACATGCACCAAAACACATGTTTCTTCCTTGGTGTATCATGTATCTTAGGGTTAATTTGCTAGAACATGAGCTTTTGCCTAAAGGATGACACTCGCTATATCAAGATCGAAAATGTATGTAGTCCGTGCGACAATCACTCATTTCTCAACTTTGACCATCATAAAACATGGTCCAATTTGCTAAAACATGGTTTATCTTGTACAAGAATGTGTTGTTCGATCTTTTAGACCAAAAGGGGCTTATTTGGCTTAGAGCTTAAGAAGGTTAAAAACACTATTTTGATATTTGTTTTGAAGTCATTGGTCTCCTAATCAATGAAAATTGTAATTGAAATAATAATTGCAAAAATAAGTCCTCATAGAATCAATTTCCAAGAAATAAAATCATCTATAATCAGATATCCGCAAGCTTCACCAGGCACACAATAACATAGAACATTATCCCAGTACCACATTTTTTGCACCGTACACCTTTCTTGCCACACTAATATGATATTTTACTAATTAAAACGAAAAAATGCAGTACAAAATTCAAAAAATTCAGATACTGCAGACATAGAAAATGAGAGTAAAAATTGATGCTATAGAGGGGAAAAGGGAACCTTGAATGGCACCCATCTCCTGTTCCACTTTCGACTGCATTTCGCAGAGAGCGGCAGCTTCGTCCTCCATCTCCTTCAGCCTCTTCTTCGTGTCATCCATCCCTGTCATGTCATTACACGCATATAAGTATACGTAATAGGAAAAGTTAGGGTTTTTTACGATTGAGGAAAACTAAATAGAATGGGAATCAAATCACTCAAATAAAAAATGGGGAGAAATAGAAGGTGATGAAAAAATGAACCAAATGATTGTTTGTTGTGGTGCCGGTAGAGGTGAAAAGTCCGAAACGATGACTTGGGTTGAATGCAGGGGTGAAAAGTCCGGTAGAGATAGAAGGTTTCGCACAGAACGCCAGATGGGGTTTTAGGCTAGGGTTTGCTGGGATTTAGATTTTTGCTTAGGCTATCAATGGCTATGGCTTAGGTGATGGCGAATAAAAATGTCGGAAATGATCGCTTGGGCGATTCCAACGGCATGAGACTGAGAGAGAAGGTAGAGAGAGAAGGAGATGAAAAAGAGAGACGAAAAGGCAAGATGAAAGAAACTCTACATCGTTTGTATCCCAAACCGATGTAGCATAAAAATGTCTACATCGGTGCTTTACTGAACGGATGTAAAGTTTTTAATTTATTTACAATTATGCCACCGTGTTGTCAGTTTTACATCGGTTCCTTAATATAACCGATGTAAAGTTTTTATTTTATTTACAATTATGCCACCGGGTTTTTTGTTACATCGGTTCGTTGAGGAACCGATGTAAACCTGCTTAGTTAATTCCTATTTGTGTAGTAGTGGAAATACGTGGTGAAACGCCAATTTGAAATAAAATATCCAACTTCCTGGCTCAATTAACTATTTTAGAATCTTCATCTAAGATCACATATTAAGAGCATGTTTGGGAACCCATTTGAAATTGTCTTTAAGGTAACAAAGTCCATTTCGAAATAAACAATGTGTTTAGTTCTTAATTTTAAACAGACTTATAGAATAAGTTAATTCTTCGAAAGTCTATTTTGGACTTTTGGAGAAATGTTAATTGTGACTTTTGAATTTTATTACTTCATTTCTGTTGGATCAGCATTAAAATTCATTTCCACCAAACACTTAACAATACTAATAAACACTTTTCTAAAAGTCCATATTGAAAAGTTCATAAATGGACATCAATTCTAAAAATGCTCCCAAACATGCATTAAGTTTGTCACTTGAAAATCTTATAATAACTATTTAACATCTTTGTCACCATAAAGAAAACCTTTTTTTTTCTTATTCCTAATTGGTTTGTTCCTTTTTGATGGATCCACTCCCCCCTCCCCCCTCAAATGGTGCTTAGAAGAATGAGTGCAACATATAATTAAAATTGGCTTAACTATCTTTAACTTTTCAAATGCTTTCATGAATATGACGTCCACAATGATTCCCGTACCCACCAGAACTCTACGGACCACAAAGTTGGAAAACATGACATAGATCATGTTGGTGTCCGGATGCATCTTGGTCTCCGGGACATAGTCTTGCACGTGAAAGGTGATGGGCATGTTATTGGCCTTAATAAAGTTCATGGCTCTCCTGTTGGGCGGTGTTCCGGCATTAAGTTCCTTGTACTCCTTGTTAGATATCTTGATGGCGTTTTTCCTTTGGGCCCTCTAGAAATCATGTTAATGACTCTCACTATATGGGCGTACTGCCTCTCCTCGGAGTAAGGTTCAGAGCGGCGTGGAGCTTGGAAGAGTTCATCTTCTCATTGCCTAGGATCTTTATGCAACTTGAGCTAATCCACATAGTCTTTCAGATGTCCTCTTTGAATCAGCCTCTCGATCTCTTTCTTTAATTGGAAACAATTTTCATTGGTATTCCCCTTATCGCAATGATAGCGATAATGGTGGTTGAACTGCACTCTGTCTAGGTTGTCGCTCAGTTGATGAAGAGGTTTTATCATCCCCTTGCTTTTGTAATGTGATAATCACTTCGGCAATGTGCGCATTCAACAGAGAGAAACAAGACTAGTAACCTTTTCGTTCGTACTTCTTCCTTTCACCCCTGTGGGGGTTGTTCTAGTCATCCTCTCTCACTTTCCTTTTGTTACTTGAATCCAAACTAGTGGCCTCCTCCACCCAAATATGCTTCTCAACTCGGTCCAATAGTCCTTCCAAAGAGGCGGGAAGTTTTCTAGTTGTAGACTCATTCAACCTTCTTTTGCTGAAGATTCTGCTGCAAGATCCCAGTTAGGGCCTCGTGTTGGACGTTGGTGACTTCTTTAACACCTTCCACAAATCGCTTCATGTAATCTCGTAAGGGCTCCCTTTCTTTTCTGTCTGATCTAGAACTAATGCAAAATAGTCTTTGGGAACTTCCTACTGATTAAGAATTGGTGCATGAAGCTTTCTGTGAGGTTGTCCATTCATATTATGGATCCAAAGAGGAGTTGGTTGAACCAAGTCAAGGCTCTCTTGGTTAGAGTGGTTTAAAACACCTTGCACTGCGAGGCATCCATTATGTCGTAAAGGTTTGCCTTGGCATATAACTTGTCAAGGTGTTCATATGGATCTTTAGTCTCATCGTACTTGGGGATATTTGAAGTCTTGACGCCCGCCGGGAGCAGCTCAGCTAATATGGTCGTGCTAAATGGACTTCGTCTCAGTATTGCGGTGGCTCAGAATTTCGCTTGGTTAGCATGGACAACTTATGATTCTTCCACCAGCCCGTAGGTGTGAACCGTGAGCATTGGGTTGTGTTTCCTACTTTACCTCTAGTGGCACGTTGGTCTACGTGGTTTTATCCCCTTCATTTCCTTGATCTGCTCTATCCAAGTTAGGGTCATCGGTAGCTTGTGGAGTTCTGGGAGTTCTTTTAGAAGCCACCGTTGCGGCTTTTGGCCTCAAGTATTCTGGGTAACTTCTTCAAGCATGGCCAAAAGGGTTTTACACGTCAGGCAAACCTCTCCCAACAAGTGGGGCCCTTCCACGAGGAGGAGGCGTCCCTCCTGGAGGAGGGGGACTGTTCACTGGTCTTCTCGGTGGTTTCTCTTCTTGTGTAATATTCCTTGCTCTGGAATTAGCAGCTTGGGAGTTTGGTCCGCATGCTTGTGATCTCGTCTATATTCTCGTACCTTGGTTGTTTTCATAGACGACGCCTAAATGATGTTGTTAAAAATTGCAACTAATAATCCAACTTCCATTCTGGAAGCTAAGAAAATCTTCAGCTAGGAACTTGTCTGCAAGACTCAGGCAACGTTAGACGAGTCCTCGGGTTGTCCCAGAGAGACGTCTTCAATGCTCAAGTCGGTATGTGTAAGAGAATAATTCCATAGTAAAGGACAATAATTCATATTAATTAATTGAGAATACTCACAAATGAATGAGAGACCTTTTATAGCTAGGTTGGCGGTGCCTGGGCTTAGTATAAGAGGGTTGCTTGGGCTGCTATGGCCTTGTGGGTCGTTAGAGATATTTGTGACCAAACAATAATTAGTAATATTGGGCAGTTAATTGAATAACTCCGAATTAAATAAATACATAAATTAAGTGGGGAAAATTTAAATTTGTCTCAACAAATATGTATTTATTTCAAATCATACTTAGGATTAACACGAATTCTTGATTAATTATTAATATCATGTGGGAACGCCCTTTTCTTAAAAATGTTATTTTCTCTAATATTCCATTAGATTTTTTTAATAAAAATAAAGCGAAAAATACGAATGGTGTGTTGAAATTTTTGGCCACCATGCTATTGTAGACAAAAATGCAGATACGAGAGCTTCTTATATAAGTTTATTTTTTTTTTAAATTGAGTTCAGTTGGATTCAAAATTACACGATATGGTTATATGAGTGTTATAATAAAAGAAAATGACTAATCATATTTTTCGTATGATTAGTGGTTTCATCAATTTTAATTAACAATAAAGTGCCCTCAGCAGCATCAGTAGCAGAGCTAGAATGAAATTTGGGATGCGAGATTTATTTTCTTGAAAATAGTAGATAAATGTTATTTTTAATTTTTTTGGGGCAGTAAATTTTGAAACTTAATAATTATATAATATAATTTATGAAATTTATATTAATTTTAAGAAATTTAAAAAGTTGAGGGTGTCGACCATAGCTTCGCCCTGGCTCAACATGTATTTCATCTCATTAAAGGGAGTGTTTGTAAACACTTATGCTTTTGGAGAAAGTTATCATTATAGTGGAAGCAAAAAAATAATCAGAAGTTAATAGTATTTGCAAATAGAAACTTAAATTGGATTAAGGTAGAGAGTGTATGGTGGATAAATGGTAAAATCGCTTTATTTATATGTAGAAATCACACTAAGAAAAATCATAAATCTAACATCCTCGTACTTTTATTTGTATTTGGAAGGAATGATTTGGATTTGAGGGGAGGATTTGTGGGAAGAATATCAAATAACTTCAAATAGTATGAATTTTAAATTCACCATAATCATGACTCAAAAAATAGAACAACATAGAATCTTAGGATTTGAAATTCATCATGGAATGATCTTATCCAAACAAACTCAATGGATGTTTTTATCATGAGTTTGAAATCCATAGTTTCAAAGCTGTTGGAGAAATAAATTTACCCAATCGAGAAAATCCATTCTCAAATGTTCGTTCTACCTTGACGCCTGCAAAACAACATTAAGAAGGGGGCCAGTGGGTTTTTCCTGCGTACCCTCTCCGACGCTCAAGTCATAAATCTATCAAAAAGGAATAATTAAACAATTCATCTGAAGAATTAATGTAGAAGATAAGAGAATAGAATACTCCCTTTATCTGGAAAACCTTCTTTATAAGAAGAAGTAGTAATTAATATAAGAATTCAACTTCATCTTGTGGATAAGCATCACTTGGTTATCCATTAGATAGATTTGATAAATTTATCTTCTTTTCTTTGATATCAAATAAAATTCGTATTATTTTATTGGATTATATCCATATAGCCCTAATAGAGTTGATATTCGTATTTGGGCCCCTAAATTTTATTGACCTAATTTAATAGGCCAAATTTAGGCCGTATCAATCAGTCCCCCCACTCTAGTAGTTTATCTAGTCATGAACTATAAGAGTATTTATTTTCATTTTGGTTGAATCATGATTTACTTCAACTAAAGTTCTTAACATCAGAGGATTGATTAATTTGCAATGAGCTCCTATTAGGCTAGAACTCTCGATCGATAAAGTATATTAAAGACATTCCTCGATAAAGTAAACCAAGGGCCTCCGCCCTTCAAATGGACACCAATCATTTGCCCATCAAATGAATCAAATTGAACCACAGTAATCATCAATTAAATGAACCAAAAACACCCACTTCTCAAAATGAATCAAAGGCATCCGCCCATCAATTTTTGAAGGTCGGCTCGAGCCGGACACTTCTCGTCAAAGGCATCCCGCCCGTCAGGTTTGATAAAGGTCAGCTCGAACCAAATATTCATAATCAAAGGCATCCCATTCGTCAGGTTTGATAAGGGTCGGCTCGAGCCGAATAATCATAATCAAAGGCACCCCGCCCGTCAGGTTTGATAAAGGTTTACTCGAGCCGAATATTCATAGTCAAAGGCATTCCGCCCGTCAAGTTTGATAAAGGTCGGCTCGAGCCGAATCATCATTGTCAAAGGCATCCCGCCCATCAAATTTGATAAAGGTCGACTCGAGCCGTACATAATAGATAGGCAAGAATTTATCGAGAAATCCAACTCAATAATCAATAAGCCACAAATAATGGTGAGCTCTTCAAGAAATTCATCCCATGATTCATAGGTTTATAAATAATATTAACTCAATAAACTTTTTAAGACATCCAAACCAAGCTCCTGGGATCATAGACAAAACTCGTATATATAAATGATGAGAAACCAACCCATTGTCAATGAGCCAGAAATATTGACGAGCTCTTTAAGAAATCCAAATGGTGCTAAAAATGATATTTGCTTATAATGAATGAGTTATTCAAGAAATTCAAACCATGGTGGGGCTATAAAATGATATATGCTCATAATCAACGAGCTTGTTAAAAAATCCAGTCATTCATAAATAGGCTCATCGACAATAGTCGAGAAGATGGATTCCTATCAAAATAAGACAGATAGTATTACGTCAATATATATATATATATATATATATATATATCGTTCTGTCAAAGTGGGTCTTAAGCTTATATATGTCCATAGTTTACTCTTTGAGCCCAAATTTCAACTTCTCTTACTTTACATCACGAACAAGTTTTTCTTTGTTCTATCGTGCCATATTCTCAATAATTTACTCTCTGCATTTTCTTTTAGAAACTCCACCATTAAAGTAAAAACACACAATCAATTGCAACAATTTTATAGAAACATTTAAATAAAGCTTCAAGATGTCTATGTATAGGAATTGCATGTGAAATCCAGAAATCCAGAAATCCATTACCTACAAAATCTGAGTGCATTTTTGTCTTTTTCATTAAAAATCTTTATTTTCTTCCAAGGACTTACACACTATTCTCACACCTTCTAATTCAACATATGATCTCACTTGTTACTCCACTGTATTCATTCTTGAAATAATTTGATAATACATTGTTAATCAAATTATTGTGACAATAAGATCAACCATCAATGTCATATTTGTCAAGGTGTAAAAGCTATTGAATCCCAGAAAAAAGAAAAGTCATTCAATGGTTTTGTTAGGTAGAAACTTTTTACAAGTAAACAACTCACAACCAACCAATTATCTTCGGACGGGGAACTAACCAAATGTTCAAGCAGTCAAATTACATTGTATTCAAAGAGCTTTATGCTTTGACAATATGTCTTATTATTTCAACAACATTCAGTCATCCACCATTAAAAATTAAATCATAATGCACATCGTCCTTTACCCACTATAATGTAAAAACATAGATGCATACCATCATATGTATGTATATGATAATAGGGAACATGAATCTCATTGATTTATATAAATTATATCATATACATAACTAATGATTCATGAAATTTTCCAAAGCAACCCATTCAACGGACTCATAAAAGATATTTACTCAGGATCAATAAATATCTTCATGACCAGATACTTGTCAAGAGATTAAACTTATGATCAAAGGTTCACAAATAATAATAAATCCTTTTAAACTATAATGATAGACCGGTATATTTTTTGTCCCCATGCACCATCATTATGACTCAAAACAACAAAATAAAAATGAATCATATTTGAAGATCAAACCCCAGATTTCTGCTGATATAATTTATCTGCTCAAAAGCAATAACATATACAAGTATGCAAGTATCATGTATACAATATCACATGAAATTAGGAAAATATATTATAAAGACTCCGATCAAGGATGGCCATAAAACTTCCGTAATTTAATCTTCAACGGAATACCACCTGGGAGTAATTAATTATTGAACTCACTTTCTTAAGAATCTTATGAAGTATCTTACCCCTTCTACAATTTGTCATAAGTTTGAAAGGTTCCAGAATGTTAAATACTTTGTTTCTAAGCGTTTCCTAAACCCATAATTTTCAATCACCAACTTCAGATGAATCGAGCTTTTTCTATCAAAATTCTGCGATAAGTGTAAAGTATGGCTATGGATGGTGTATTCAATTTGATAAACTATTGCATGTTATTACTCCAAATAGCACACACTCATCAAAGGAACTCTGCTTATCATTCCCATTTTCAGTAGCAACAAGCAAGAAACACTCAATTTATATACATATGCATTCTAAAGAATATGCACCAAGAGTCAAACCACTTCTTCAAATCAGTATACACTCTGTCTTCTCATCAGCTCATTTGGCAAAAGAATTATTTCAGAATTTCATGTAATTACCGTTTGATTATATTGTAATCAACCGTGGCATTTTGCAAACTCCCGCAGGCGCAGTAACAACAACATTAGGAAACAATTGCACTTAATAACATTCAAGGGATATAAATCATACTAGAGAATTACTTAAATAGTAAACATACCATGTTTATTTGGTTCCTCCCGAATCATGAAAAGACGCTTCGAGCATCATGCACTATCTTGTAGCTTATTCTGTAGCTTCCAGTGAGGCTTTCAAACTCATCCAAAAACAACAAAAACCTCGCCCGCCCTCAAATCTTTACCTCGCCGGACCAAAGCGACATGATGGGCCTAAGTGGTATTGACAAGCACAAGGTTTAAGATGGCATTGTACCACCAGGATCCTCAGTCGACATCAACATCTCTTGATTCGACGCCCAACTCAGCGGATTGCGCCAGTATCTCCTAGGATGCCTCTCTTCGACATAGTGAAAGAGTGCGTGGGGTCGATTGGGCTTATGTCGTGTACAGATCTATATTTTTTCCTTTTTGCCCTCATCTTTAATTTTTCATTGGTATTCTCTCAGTCGAATTGTCGAACACTTTAGGGAAGTATTTTGAGCACCAAGATTTTCAGTATTTTGGGATACTCTACGAATCTTCATGACCCCCTGCATATTTCCATCCATAACTACCCCAACATGTTAAAGTTCAGTCACTAGATACCTTATGCAAATGCTGCACCAAAATCCAAATCATTAATGAAATCAATGAACAACGCAAGATGGGTTAGGCTCTAATTATATCCATAGATAGAGAATATATATAATTTTCAAACAAGTTGCTAAGTTACCAAGGTTCACAAAATTGCAAATCCTTTAAATAACTTGTTTTCTTTTCTCATACATTTCCGCAAAATTTCAATAGACTCTCAATTTTAGAATATTCAAGTTTTTTTTTAAATATTAAATTCTCAATCAAAAAGCATTTGATTAAGGAATCCAGTTTGATTCAAAAATTAAGAACCCGTCCTTTGGTTCACATACAAAGTCACACAATCGAAGCCAAAAATATAATAATTCATCCATGGTTAATACGTGTAAAACATGTGTGCATTTAGGGTCTTAAAATGATATATTATTGATGCATTTGCAGGCATATTTAGTGTATTTTACTTGATTTCCTTAGAAGGGCATGATACAACGTATCCTTGTAACTTTTTACAAACAACAGAGCTTAAATAAAAATGGAGAATACATGAAGAAAACGGAGAAAAACCAATCACATGGGCAGACCGTGTGAATCTCACACGACCGTGTGAGCTGCTTCCGTGTGTTTTTACACCTCGTGCGACTTGTTCGAGGGTATCCAGAGACACATTGCATGACCAAACAATGAACTTGCACACGACCGTGTGTTTTGTTTCGGGCAAAAATAGGGGCTGAAACACTTTATACGATCGGACCGTGTGATCTGCACACGGCCATGCGATTCATCCTGCGACTGATTTTTGTTTCCTTTTCCCGTCAGAACTCTACGAGTGATCTCTCAAAGCACCTATATAAAGGGACCAAGGCCTTGCACGAGTTATGAAGTCATTACATCTGAAAATACACTACAATACACTAGGATTACATAAATCAATAGTCTTCTGAGAGAGGAGGGCAATTCTACGGAATCATAAGGGTTTGAAGGCTTGGAAGGAGGATCCATCCTCACGGGTTCTTTCTTTCTTAGGTTAGATGTCTTGTTTGTACTTAAACAATGTCAGACTATTTGATTTCAAGTTTGTCTATGAATTTGTTATCAATTATGTTAAGTTAATCATTCTGATCCTAGGGCATAATTAAAACTGTGGATTCATGTTAAATCTATATTGATTGTTTTCTTAATTGATTTATGTATTCTATTATATGAATTCGAATGCTTAATTCTTGTAGATTATTTTGCTAATAATTTGCATGTCATATTTGTAGTTCATAATCCAGGAGGTGAGCTCTAACAAACAAAAATCGAGTTCAGACATAAACGGGTGTAACGTGTCGGGAGACCTAAAACTGTTTGTGGGGAGTACTTCAATTCAAAGGTCCTTTTGGGAGTTAATAGTAGTTGTAACGTATCGGGAGATCTACAATTGTTATTAATCAATTGTTTATGTACCACCCGAAAGGGGAATAAACTAATTTAGGAATTGAATCCATAGAAACACATAAACTGATTTTGATAAAATTAATTGGATTTAATATCGAAGAAGCATGTTGAGATTATGTGTCTAGGGTTACTTTCGTATTTTTTGAAAAGATTTGTGGCGTTCGGGATTTTACAAATTTACATCTTTTATTTTTACTTGTTTAGATTAGATAATAAACTTGTGGTTTTCTGTCGCTTCAATAAAATTAGAATACGATGTTATTATAGCCTAACGACATGATTGGTATGTGGGAATGAGGTAGAAATGGAATGAGCATTCCTTGTTTCATTCCCATTCACATGCTTGGTATGTTTTAGTAATGGGAATACTCATTCCCATGGGAATCCCTATTCCCAAAAGTAAGGGAATGACCATTCCTCCTCTCCCCCATGGGTTTAGCTATTCTCAATAATCAAGAATGACTCAAATTTTATTTTTAATAAAATTATCTTTCTATAAATGACTAAAAATGTTGGATATAATCTATATTTTCGAAAAGTAGTTTTATAAATAAAAAAATTATTTATAATTAAATATAAGTTATATTTAATATTTTAATAAATCATAGTTAATTTCTATCAATATTCAATAGTTAAATCAAAATTTTGATATAGAATTCTTTTGTTAATTTTCTATATTTTCTCATAAAAAATAGAGATAATTACAAAAATACCCCTGAGGTTTGGGATAATTACATAAAAACCCAGAGATAATTACATAAAAACCCAGAGATTTTTTAAAATTACAAAAAACCCCTTGATGTTTGATTCTATCTTACATTTTCCCCCTTTATAAACAAAAATAAATATCAAAACCCCCCTGATATTTATAAAAATATTATAGTTACCCCATTAAATTTAACACATAATCAAACCTGATGGGATTTTTGTAATTATTTATATAAAATATTTTTGATACCATAGATATAATATATATATTATTTAGCACACATTAAAATAATCTTATTTTATAAAATATTTAATAAAATTTATTTAAAAATATTATTTAAGAGAATTTGATACTTTAAAATTATTTTTCTCAATTACTATCATTAATTTATAATTACCAATCAAGATATTTAAATCAAGTAAAAAATCGACATCCATTTATTTCTCCATTCCTCGTACATACCAATCATAAGAATAGTAATACTATATCATTCCATTCCTAATGTTATTCCATTCCTAAATTCATTCCATTCCAATATAATTCCATTCATTCATATCAATCATGTCGTAAGTGTTTGGTATTCAATTCCTGAGGAATACAACCTTGTTTGCCATTATTCTATAAACTACGCTGTACACTTGCAATATAGTGAAAAGATTTTTGCGATCAAGTGTTTGGCGCCATTGTCGAGGATTGAAAGATTCAACTTAGATATAGTAATAAGTAGTTCAATCGTAATTAAAGAAAACTTTTTGTAAATATTTTTTTCGATTTATTTTTTCTACATATTTTTTTTTATTTTTCGATTTGTTTTCCTTTTGTAAATAATTTTATTGCTTTGGTTCTAACATTGTTTTTGTTGAGTGCAGATAGTGCATGATCATGCGTTCCAGATCTGCCCAGCCAATACCCATTAATTTAGAAATCGAGAAAACATCGAAACAATTAAGAAAAAGATTTAAAGCGATGGCGGATGGGACTAATCAGAATGTTGTGAATAATGGAAACAATGAGGAACACCCACATGGGGCGGACAGACAGGACTGGATTAGTGGAAAGGCCCGCGAGGATAGCAGTTAGGGACTACTTTCAGCCGGAAGTTAGTCGAACATATGGGGGTGTTGCCCGTCTACCGATCAATGCAAGTAACTTTGAACTAAAACCTGCATTAATTCATATGGTTTCATTAAACAAGTTTGGGGGTTGAGCCATTGAGGATCCAAACGTGCATCTGGCGCAATTCTTAGAAATCTGCGATATTGTTAAGATGAATGGTGTTTCTGAGGATATCATTCAATGTCGCCTTTTCGCATTCTCTCTACGCGGTAAGGCTAAGGGATGGTTATGCTCTTTATCACCACCCAAAACAGATTGGGCTGAACTAAGTCAGCAGTTTGTGGCTAAGTATTTCCCCCTAGTAAAACGCTGCAGTTGAAAAGTGAAATTTTAGGCAATTAGATGCAGAGCCATTATATGAAGCATAGGATAGGTTTAGAGAATTGTTGAGGAAGTGCCCTCAATACGGATATCCCGACTACCAACAAGTACAATATTTTTATAAAAGTTTAAGTGGCAACACGAGAACTATTATAGATGATGCATCCGAGGATGCTCTACTAGGAAAATATCCGGATGAGGCACTAGAATTGTTAGAGGAGATGGCAAACAATAATTACCAGTGGCCATCCGAGAGATCCAATGTCCAATGAGCGGTGGGGTTCTAGGATGAGAAAGTTGTCATGCTCACAGAACAAGTACCCGTGCTAAATATGAAACTGGATGTGATGCAACAAACGACTCCTAGAGATCCTGCAGTTGTTGAGGAATAGGCTAATTTTGTGGGACAACAAAGGAACTTCAACAACAACTATAGAAACAATCAGACACCTAATTACTATCATCCAGGGCTATGAAACCACGAGAACTTTTCATATGTTAATAACAAAAATATTTTGCTGCCACCTCTGGGTTTTAATGTGGGTAATCAAGGCAGAGCGAAGACCAGTGATAAGAAATCATTTGTGGAAGAGTTGCTATCCTCGTTTATCGGAGAAACTAGGGCCAGATTGAATAAGGATGAAGCGAAGATATACAGGATTGAGAAACAGGTTACTCAGCTGAACACGAACGTGAATGCGAGACTGTGGAAACACAAGTAGCCCAAATCGCTACTGCAGTGGGAGACCAACATCAAAAGGGCAAATTCGCAAACGATACTGAACTTAGTCGAAGAGAAGAGTGCAACGCCATTTGTCTGATGGATGGTAACAAATTTGAGGGCTCAAAGACTTCAAATAACACAGTTCAGTGACAGTAATGCTAGAAATCTGACGTCTGGTTGAAGAAGTAAAACTTAGCGCTTTGTGGGAGACAACCCAAGTTATTTTTATTTCTTTTAATCTTATTTTATTTTATCGCATTCGTTTAATTTGAATTGAATTTGATTTTGATTTTATTATTAACGTAATTTTTAGTTTTGTTTGTTTTTTTGTGAGTTGTTGTGTAGGTGGGTTCGTGACAAACTCCGGGTCTTATTATAAAAAAAGATAAATCAAAACACACGACCGTGTGAAATTTCACATGCCCGAGTGAACTGATCAACAAAGACCATTCACACAGCCCGACTGTGTGAAATTTGCACGACTGTGTGAACGGTCGCGATAGATAGCAGTAGACAGACAACATTAGGGCCACATGGCCCAGCCGTGTGAAATGCACGCGGGCTGTGTGAACGGTCCTGCCGAATTTTCTACTCCTTATAAAACTCAAACACTCAAATCATATCCTACTTTCTTCCTTCCAAACCCTACCATCCGAAAATTCTCCTTCAAATACCCCATCCCATCTTCACATTTCTTCAAATTCATCTTCAAATCTTCAAACAAAAACACAAATTCTTCATCTTTTCAAGAAATCCATCACAAAATTCTTCCAATTTCTCAACTTTCCCAAGTTCTCCTTCAAGTTTGGGGGTTTTCAATCTTCAAAAGTTAGATTTTCAAAACTTTAAAAATCCATATCTATGGCTTCTAGAAGAGGAGAAAGAGGAACTAGGAAGAATACAAGGAGGAGAAGGGAACCAACTCCCGAACCTGAGTATGAGGTGAATGACCTAGAATACTACAATGTCGTTCTCACGGATGAAACACACCAAGCTAGGTGGGAGGTACTCTATCTCCAGAATATGATTTCAATAAGGTACCCCGATGAACCTACTCTTACTAAATTGGGTATGTTGGATGATTTTCGAGCCTTGTTTGGGCGTATTGATTCGCATGATTTGTTGAATGGAAATTGGACTATTTTGTATTAGTAGTATGAAAAAAGAATTTGATGGGTATCCAGTTTAGATTAGCTAATGAGCCGAGGGAGTTATCTATTGATGATTTGAATGCAATTTATAGAACTCCGACTTATGGGATTGAAGAGCATGATGTTGGGAAATTTATTGTTTAGATTTTGATGAATGCCACGTAAAACTTAAGAAGCCAAGACGAGTTGTATTGTAATAGATAGGGCTATATGAGCTGAGTCAAGTCAGCTATGCCTGGATATACAAGAAGTCTACTGAAGGCTAAAATAAAGACTCATTACCTTGTATGGCAAGGGGAGAAGTCAAGAACTCGACCGAAGGAGTATCAGCTGGGATACAGTGTGTGAAGTGTAAGTCAAGTCAACTCAAGAAGCCAAGACGAGTTGAAGTGACAGATGAGTGTTTCAATCATTGGAGCGGACTCAAGTCACCTGGGAAAAGCGATCAAGTCAAGACAATGAAAAGAATCCGTTGCACGTAAGTCAAGAATATTACCTAAACAAGTAATATTTCTATCTTTGCCATGTCTTAAAGTGCTCGATCCCAGAAGCGTGCAAAAGGAATAAACCAATGGGAAGATCGCACCTTGTGTCGACTACGAAAGTTTGAATGTTCATTTAATATGAGGAAATGTCAACATCAAGGATTGCAACAAGACAAGCCAACGAACACAAGTGACTTTTGAAAATCAGTCTATCTCTTCAACGGGCAGATTTTTGAAAGTTCACTATAAAAGGTTGAGGAATCACTTTGAGAAAAGGTTACCTTGACAACCTGAACCATTCAAGCTATTATTAGAATTAATCTGCAAAATATTCTCAAGTTATTCAAGCAAATCCTCAAGCCTAAATTTCTAAGGAAATCAATCCAACACCAAGCTGTGAAGGAAAGACAATTTCAAAGCTGTTGAAGAGGAAACTTTTGAAGAATCAAAAGGGGTCTACATTCCAAGGAGGATTGTAGAGAGGTTCAAGGTCAAACCAGTCTCAAGTTATTGGAGGGCTTCGTGATCAAATCCAAGAAGCTTGAGCAAGTGAGTCAAGTGAAGTAGCAAAGCCCACCCCCGTGAAGAAGGCCGAGTCGGACGAGAAGCCACCGTGTGTGACCAAGGTATCTCCAGACTGAGTCCCAAAAGATCAAGTCAGTTGTGTGATCAAGACTTATATCTGGACTGATAACCACTTTGTACTCTGATCAATACATAGTGGATTCCTCCAGAAGTTGGAGAAGAGAGGAGTAGAAGAATTACCCCATCTCCGAACCTCTATAAAAATTATTGTGCCATTTACATTTCAGCATTTACTTTTTGCATATCATTTTATATCTGCTGATAATTGTTATCCAATTGATAATTAACAAAGCACTAAAACCAAGTGTTAAAACAAACTTAAACCAAATTCAAGGGTGTTAAGTCTTCCGCTGAAAATTTTATCACAGCCAAGTTAAGTATTAGACTAAACAGCTGAGTTATTCTATCAACAGCTTAGTCGAGTCTGTTGAGTCGCTAACTCTGCTGGTTAACTAACTTAGCTGTCCATCAAGGACATAGCTTTGAAATTAACTCTGAACTAATTTAAAAGGACTAAATTCGAAAAGTTGGTAAGGTTTATACCCCCCTTCTAAACCTTACTCATACCCCTTGGGACCTACACATGATGATTTTGATATGCTCGAATTTTGGAAGGAGATTACAGGAAAAAGAATTTATACATTGGGTACCTCTAGGGCGTCTAGCATTAGGAACCCTATTTTTTTTTGCTATGTGCAACGTACGTTAGCAAAAATAGTGTTCGCGCGGGAAGATAGTCTATGGGCCATTCGGGTTGATGAATTGTTTATACTTTGGTGTATGGCTTGAGTCGGAGGTGGTACCCGGCGTCGGGGCATTTATAGCTAGACAGTTTGATAGAGTGAGGAAGCAAGAAAAAGGGAGGGATTAGCATTGGTGGGCTAATTACTCCTACAGCTGAATATTTTAATGTGAGTTTTGTGAGGATATGCGCGAGCCGATGGGGGAAAAAGATTGATTTGACAGTTTTATCCACAATGAAGATGATTCAATATAATGGGAGTGATCATTGGTTGGTTCATGCGATAGAACCAAAATTTGGCTCCCAAACCCGGGCGCTACTTCAATTAGAAATAAGAGTAATTGGTTGATGAGGGGAGAATAGGGGACTCGCTTGCTCAAGAAGAGCAAGATGAGCCTGACATGGGACATATAGGCCGGAATCCTCTAGAAAAGGGGTAGTCGGCAATGGAATTTTAGTGATAGGCTTGAAAAGGGTGGAAGTCATTATGGGTACATTGATGGATGATACTTATCGATTATCCGCTACGATTGATGAGTATCATCTTGAGTATTTGCAAAGAATTTGACGCCATCACTCACTCAGGCCGGCAGCGAGATATATGAGATGATGTCTCGTATAGATCAGTAGCACATCTCACAGGGCCATTACCCTCCACATCCATCACTACAGTGAGCTTGTAAGTACTTTTTACACATTCCCCTTTCTTTTGATAATTTTCTCATATGTTCGGGACGAAGCATATTTTAAGTTTAGGGGAGTTGTCAATAATGCGTAAATAAGTATTGTTGCATTATTGCATAGTATTTAGGATTTCATGTGGAAGCATACAAAATTTGCATATTTTTTTAATATATATATATATATATATTAGACTTTTTTATTTTGTTGTTTAGCACGTTTGTCACTTTAGCATGTTTTATTGCTTTTGTGTGATTTAGGATCAAAATTCAAAAAAATACAAAAAGCTTCTGCATGATTTTACTATGAGCATTTGGTTTCATGGGATGGAGTATTTTGATGAATAATGTGATGAATTGTTGAGAAGATATATTTTGCTTGTTTGGCATTAATTAAGAAAATTGGGTATTTGAACATGATGCGAAAAATTAGCCTGTGAGCTTTTGATCCTTTAACTGCTTTTATTTTATGCAGTCTTATTTTTTTTTTTTTCTTGAGTGTATCATTCATGATTGTGAGAACTCTAGAACTTGCTTTGTATCTATATTGAAGCCATGTGTGTGTGCAATTTTTGAAGATGATTTAAGACCATTTTTGTTTTTAGCCTAAAAGTCTACCTATGAACTCATGATTCCCTAATTAGCCACTTTGAGCCTAAACTTTTTATTGTTAGCTTAAACTTAAAAATAATTTTTATCCCAAAACTTGAGCTTATAGAAGATGAATAGTTAGAGAGAGATGTGGTTTAATATTGAGAAATAATGATGGCAAAAAAAAGAGGAATGAGCAATAATTAGGTAAATGAAAGAATAATGAAGCTCAAAAAAGAAAGAAAATTTCTGAAAAAGAAAGAAAACAAAATCGAGCAAAAGAAAAAGAAAAGAAAAAATTAATTATGAAAATTTTGAGAATAAGTTGAGAGGTTAAGAGAAAAAAAGAGAGAAAGAAGGCAAAGAGCCTAAGAGTGAAAAAAGATGAAGAAAATGGTGGAGTATGAGATGAAAAGAAAAATATCTTGAAAGAATGAGTATTGTGATCAAATTGAGTTGATGAATTGAAAGTCTGTGTACTTAAATTCTATTTGCCCAAGTCAAGTTACTTAATCCAAATTTTTCCTACCATTATCAAAGAGCCTACATTACAACCAAATGAAAAGTCCTTTTTGATTCTTAAGTTGTGCACACTAAACTGGTAGAGATGTTAGACGATTTGCAAGTCTATGGTAGTTATACATTCATTGAATAGATTTGAGCGCATACACGTCATATCTAATTTGAGAGATGAGTGATACACTATTACTTGTGAGTCGCGATGTCAAGTACCTGAAAGAGTATTAATTATGTTGAACTTGTGATTGATGATTTCATGATAATGAATTACATGGTTTACTTAGATATGGAGTTGAATGAGATAAAATGTTTATAGTGTTCTTGTATGTTCTTTGTACCCCGTGAGATATTTTTCTTAGTTTGCTTGAGGACGAGCAATGGATTAAGTTTGGGGGATTTCGATACGTATAAAATATACGTGTATTTTGGGGCTTAAAATGATATATAATTGATGCATTTGCACGCATATTTAGTGTATTTTACTTGGTTTCCTTAGAAGGGCATGATAATGCGTATTCTTGTAACTTTTTATAGGAAACGGGGCTTGAATGAAAAGATATCAGTTAGAAGACCCGGACAAGATTGAAGAATGCGAAGATAAGATTGAATACACGAAAAAAAAGAGGAAAACCAATCACACGGCCATACAGTGAATCTCCTACGACGTGTGAGTTGCTTCGTGTGTTTTCACACGTTAAATGCGACTTGTTCGAGGTAGAATTTCAGAGACACATTGTATGCGACCAGGCCGGGTAACGTGCACACGGTCGTGTGGTTTGTTCTGGGGCAAAAACAAAGGTTGAAATATTTTAACGGGACCGACCGTGATCTACACACGGCCGTGCAATTCCTTTTCCGGCTGATTTTTGTTTTCTTTTCCCGTCAGAACTCTACAAGTGATCTTTCAAAGCACCTATATAAAAAGACCAAGGCCTTGCACGAATTAAGAAGTCATTACATCTAAAAATACACTAGGATTACACAAATCAATAATCTTCTAAGAGAGGAGAACAATTCTAGTTGTAGGTCTCATGACACGTTACACCCGTTTATGTCTGAACTCGATTTTTGCTTGTTAAAGCTCACCTCCCATATTATGAACTAAAAAATATGACATGCAAATTATTGGCCAAATATTCTACAAGAATTAAGAATTCTAATTCATATAATATAACACATAAAGTAATTAAGAAAACAATCAATATAGATTTAACATGAATCCTCTGTTTTAATTATGCCCTAGGATCAGAATGATTAGCCTAATATCATTGATAACAAATTCATAGACAAACTTGAAATCAAATAGTTTGACATCGTTTAAGTACAAATAAGAGATCTAATCTAAGAAAGAAAGAACCCTTCTTGTTAGGATGGATCATCCTTCCAAGCCTTAAACCCGTGTGCTTCCGTAGATGCGAAAGGCCTTGTGGTGCTCTTTGTAGGGAGTACTTCAATTCAAAGATCTTTTGGGAGTTAATAGTAGTTGTAACATATCGGGAGATAAACTGTTTATAAACCACATGGAAGGGAGAATAAACTAATTTAGGAATTGAACCCATAGAAACACAAAAACTAGTTTTGATAAACATTAAATGGATTTAATACTAAAGAAGCATGTTAATATTATGTGCCTAGGATTGCTTTCATATTTGTTGAAAAGACTTATGGAGTTCGGGTTTTTACAAATTTACATCTTCTATTTTACTTGTTTAGATTAGATAATAAACTTGTGATTTTCGGTCGCTTCAATAAAATGAGAATATGATGTTATTATAGCCAAAGTGTTTCGTATTCAATCCCTGAGGAATACATCTTTGCTTGTCTTTATTCTATAAACTATGTTGTACACTTGCGGTATAGTGAAAAGATTTTCGCGATCAGGTACCATCGTTAAGAAATCGTAATGGAAATAATTATGTAAATAAGGATAGAAAACTCACTTTCGTTTCAGTGTCTCTACCATTCAGCGATGCACAAATTCGAGACACCCACATGTTGGAGAAACATTTATCCTTCTGCTTTTGCATTGGACTTTTCTGAGGTTTTCTTGCTGTTGCTACTGATTTCAAGCCTCCCCACCTCTTGGATTGTGATTTTAGAGGTAACTTGAGTCACTCCAAATCTGAGCACGTTCACAACCCACGCGACCTGGGTTGTTGTTTGGTGTTAATCGTGATTCATTTTGTCTGATTTACTTCCAGATTGCATCCCCATTGAAGCCCTTTCAGTCGCTGTCCTCATCAGGTAAAATGGTTGGAACCCTTTTTGTTGTTGTTGTTGCGACGTAGATGGGCCTTCTCATGCTGAGTTGAATGTCTCCTCTCATGTCCCCCGCGCACTAGGGATTGATGATTTAAACTCTGATGTGGATGGACTTGAACAACAAACTAAGTTTGCCCTAATCACCAAAAAATGAAATAAATGCACATCAGATGTTTGATAAAATGTGTGATAACATACAACAATCATCATCAAACGAATCTAACTGATCTCAACTAATAGTTAGTTAGTACTGTTGTAATATGGTTAGTTAGTTAGAAAACATTTAGAGCTACAAAATATCTTTGTGTTCCTTTATACATATGTACTCCAAACTATGTACTCATATACTGCAACATAATGAATATCATCTTCCTTTTCATGTTAGTTCTATTTCTGTCATGGTAATCAGAGCCACAAATTGCTTTATTGCCTAAATCACAATTTTTTTCTTCAAACATTCTTCTATGGTGGATACTGATTCTCCGAATTATGCTTCAAACTCCATTGATTTGCTTGATCACACGGATTTTTTACCTTCCAGTCTGCGTCTTCTCCTTCAAAACTTAAATTCTCTTCTTCATATTAAACTTGATAATGGAAATTACAGTTTGTGGCATGCTCAGATCCATTATGTCATTGATGCTCATGATCTTCTTACACATGTTCTTGATGTTTCCTCACGACCGTCTATGCTTATTAAAGATTCTCAGGGTATTTCGATGCCTAATCCAGATTTCGTCCGATAAAAATTGGTTGATAAGAACCTTAAAAGTTGTTTCTTTGGCCCCATCACTCCATGAGTCTTTGCCTCATATTATCTCTTTACCCATTACTTTAGATATCTGGTGTGCTTTGGAGCAACGATATAAGTCTCTTTCTCGAACACATGTTTACCATCTTAAGATGCAATTACTTAATCTCCAAAAAGGTTCTAAAACAATGCAAGCATATTTGGAGAATTTCAAGTTACTTAATAATAGCCCAGATGCAGTTAACGAGTCTGTGAAAGATGAAGATATCATGTTGTATATATTGTGAGGACTACCTTCTGAGTATGAGTCTTTCAAAACCACATTTCGGTTACATATGCATCATTCATTCACATTACATGACTTTGTTGCTCTTCTAATTTCTAAGGAACTGAATCTGCAACTGAGTAAAACTTCCATTGAAACTCCACAACCTTCTGAGGTTCCTATTGTTGTTTACACAATTCACAGAGGTCGTGGTGCCATTCGTGGGCATGGTTTTGGTCGTAGAAATTTTCGTGGTGCTTATGTTGGCCGTGGAAGTGTTTCTGGTAGAAGCCATTCCTCTAAGCCTCCATTTCAGCAAGATTCTCTTGGTGGCCCTCGCTCTTGGTGTCATATTTGTGGAAAACCATTTCATCGAGATATTGATTGTTGGTATCGTGATGATTTTATGAATTTTGCCAGCACTAAACCACCGAACGAAAAATAGGCTCTCACTGTTCAAACAAATGTAGTCTCCTCTCCTTAGTGTTCTACTTCCTCTTCAGTTTTGGATGCACCTTAGTAACTTGATTCTGGTGCAAATAGTCATGTTACTAATGATCTTACACATTTCTCCAACTACAAGTCATATTATGGAAGTGACTCTTTGGATGTGGGCAATGGTAATACCCTTCACAATGCACATACTGGTTCTGGTGATCTTTACACCCATCATTCTACTTTTAAGCTTTCCATTATTCTTCATGTTCCAAGTATATCTATCAATCTTTTATCAAATTTTATCAAATTTCGAGGCACATGTAGCAATGGATTTTATCCCTTTCCAATAGTTCCTCTACCTATCCTAGTGCTATCAGCTCCACTGTTGTTTATCCTCAGTTGTGGCATAATCGTCCTGCACACCCCTCTACTCAAGTGTTACAACTTCTTGCTCCACATTAGGACTACACTCTTCATGTAATTCCTTATATTGTAATAGTTGCTCTATTTCCAAAGTTCATAGATTACCTTTTTTGTCTCAATCTGTAAGTTCTAAGCCCTTTGAGCTTGTACATTCGGATGTTTGGGGATCCTCTCACATCCCTTCTCACATCAATTACAATTACTACATTTTGTTCATGGCTGATTTTACACATTTTAGTTAGATCTATCCCTTAAAAGTCAAATCTGCAGCTTTCTCTGTCTTGGTTAATACGCCATGTTTAATACACCATTTAATGCTACAATAAAGGTTTTCCGCACTGATAATGGTCGTGAATATGCCAATTCTCAGTCTGGTTCCTTCTTATAGTCCATTGGTACGATTCATCAAACAACATGCCCTTACACCCCCCAAACAAATGGCAAAAGTGAAAGCGCACATGCATCTCATTGAAACTATTGTAGCACTCTAACATCAAGCTCATCTTCCATTGTCTTATTGGCTTGAAGCCTTATCTACTGCCAATTATGTCATAAATTGTCTTCCGAAGCCTATACTTCAAAATAAATCCTCTTATGAATGCCTCTTTAATTCCAAGCCAGATTATACTAATCTCAAGCCTTTTGGATGTTTATGTTTTCCATGGCTAAGACCTTATTGTAAACACAAAATACATTGTTGATCCACTTCTTGTCTGTTCTTGGGATACTCAGATACTACTAAGGGTTATCGATGCATGAATTTACATACAAATCAATTATACATGTCCAGGGATGTTATCTTTAAGGAATCCATCTTTCCTTATTCTCAATCTCCTTCTTCTTCTTCCTCAGTGTCTTCTTCTTATCCTTCACAACCTTCTTACTGTCCAGTTTCTTCCCTAGCCTCTTCTCCAGCGGTTTTTACTGAACCATTTGGTGCTTCTATTTCCTAGCTATATACTTCTATCTCTACTGCCCCCACTCAGTCTCCTTCCTTGTTCTTATTCCACCATTATCTCCTCCGTATGTATCTCTTGTCCCTATTCCCTCTCCCATTTCTTGTGTTATCCCACCAAGTAATCTTGCTCCTGTTTATGTCCATCAAGTGGTTGCAGAACCGGTTCTCTCAAACCCAAAGTGTTCCATGTGAATGGTATTTTTGTTGACCCACCTACCACTGAGCCTTTTACTTATAAGGTTTTTTCTCAGAATATTCATTAGCAACAGGCTATGAAAGAGGAATTGAGTCTCTTAATAAACAACAAACGTGGTCCTTAACCTCCTTACATGCGAATCGATTTCCTATTGGGTGTAAATAGATTTTCAAAATTAAGAGGCATGTCGATGGTACAGTTGCCCATTACAAGGGTCGATCGGCTGCAAAAGGGTATGATCAAACCATGGTATTGATTATAAAGAGAATTTCAGTCCTGTTGTAAAGTTTCAAATGATTTGTATTGTTCTTTCTTTGGCAGTGCATCACAATTGGTCCATTCGTCAGTTAGATGTCTCCAATGCCTTTCTTCATGATCTATTGGAGGAAGAGGTTTATATATAGCAACCTCAAAGCTTTGTTGATCCCCATTCTCCTCATCCTGTCTGCAAATTACATAAGTCCCTTTATGGCCTGAAACAGGCTCCCTAGGTGTGGTACCAACTTCTATCTTCCTTTCTTATTCAACGGAATTTCCTATGTAGCAAGGCTGATACTTCCTTGTTTGTCCTCAAATATGATACGGTTTTTTTGGTTGTCCTTTTCTATGTGGACGATATTATAGTTACGGGGAATTCCACACTTGCTATCCAGCAACTGATTTAATCCATAAGTACTAAGTTTTCAATGAAGGACCTTGGTCCTCCTCACTATTTTCTTAGTATTGAGGTAGAGCGTACTGCCCATGGTTTATTGTTACATCAATCTAAATATGCTTCTGAAATTCTTCAGAGAGCTGGCATGGCTTCTTGCAAGCCTAGTCCTTCACTTGCTACACAGTCATGTTCTTCCTATCATGATACTTCAAACCCTCTCTTTGATCATATGTCCTTTCGCAACCTCACTGGTGCTTTGTACTATCTTACTTCCACAAGGCCAAACTTGCAGTTTGCTCAAAATACCATCCCTTTAGGTTTACTAATCACTCCCAGTCCACTCCATCTTCAAGCATTCTCTGACTCCGACTGGGCTAGTGGTCATCATAATCGTTGCTCCACCACTGGGTTTTGCATTTTCTTAGGGTCAAATTTCATTAGTTGGTGTTCCAAAAAATAACCTATTGTCTCGAGGTTTTCTATAGAGACCAAATATAGGGCCATGACCAATGCTGCATTTGACATCAAATGGCTAACTTTCTTTCTTCGTGATCTTCATATTCCACCATGTGTTCCATCTCTTTGGGGTGATAATAAATTTTCCATCGGCTTATCAACTAATCATGTTTTCCACAATCGTATTAAGCACATTGATCTTGATTATCATTTCGTCCATGAACAAGTTCTTGCTAAACAATTACTGGTCTGCCACATTACTTCTCGGATCAACCTGCTGACATTTTCACTAAGGTTCTCTCCACTGTTCAATTTCTTCTTCTCAGGGACAAACTTCCCCTCTGCTTCTCTCGGCCCCATTTGAGGAGGGATGATAACATACAACAATCACCATCAAACGAACCCAATTGATCTCAACTAATTGTTAGTTAGTACTGCTCTAATATGGTTAGTTAGTTAGAAAATGGTTAGAGCTACAAAATATCTTCGTGTTCCTTTATAAAATATACTCCAAGCTATGAACTCATATACTGCAACATAATGAATATCTTTTTCCTTTTCATGTTAGTTCTATTTCTGTCAATGTCAAGCTCATATCATACCATAAAATTTTTACGGCTCATCAAGCTTTCCATTTTTCCTTACGCCTTAACTCAAATTTGTTCCCACACAGGCGGCGCCAATTGTTGGAGCAATAAATTTACTGAAAAATCCAATCTCCAATGTTCGTTCCGCCTTGGCCTTTGTAAAACAACATGAGAAGGGGCTAAAGAATTTTTTCCGACGTACCCTCTTCGCACTCAAGTCAGAAATCTATCAAAGGGGAATAATTAAATAATTCATGAGAAGAGGTAATTGTAGAAGATAAGAAAATGCAATACTCCTTTTATATGGAAAACCTTCTTTATAAGAAGAAGTAGTAATTAATATAAGAATTTTACATCATCTTGTGGATAAGCATCACTTCGTCATCCAAATAGATTTGGCATATTTATCCTCTTTTCTTTGATATCAAATAAAAATTATTTTAGGATAATATCCATATAGCCTGGATAGAGTCGATATTTGTATTTGGGCCCCCAAATTTTATTGACCCAATTTAATAGACCAAATTTACACCGTATAAAAAGCCATCAATTTAAATGAAGCCTTAGATTTTGATTAAATGAAACAAATGATCAGAAGCAAAAGCTAATTTTTGCAAATACTAAAAAATGATTTTTTTTTTAACTTAAAAGTTGAGAATCATTTTTTTAGTGTTTGCAAACGATCCCTAACATTTATTCAAAGCCAACGTTATAAAAAGGGCAAGGAATAAGACCTATTCAAACCATACCCGGCTTGAGGTTGAAGGAATATCTGACAATTGGATAGATATAAAAATGGTTGAGAGTTTTGGGTTGAATGAATTCCTTTATATATGAATCGAGTCGAGTTAAAAATGGCACTCTTTAAAATTATGAGTTTGATTTAATTATTAATCAATTCGACCTACAATAAATTTTAAGCAAATCGGACACATATCGTACCTAGTAATCTGATATCTTTATACATCAAACAGTTCACATGGTAGCTGAAGAGCAGATTTTATTCTTGAAAAGTGAGTGTAAAAAATGAAAAGCTGAGGAATGTGCACTCCTTTCTTGACTTTATCTATAACTACTCTAAGAAGTTTGATATTTGTATGTCTAGAATTTCATATTTCTCCTTTTGGACATTATTCTTAAGCAAAATAGGGGAGAAAAATGAAGAGAGGAGCTGGAAAAAAAAATTACATGAAAGAAGAAGCGCCTTAGAGAGGTAAAATTTGCTAGAAAGTTTTAGATGCACAGAATCTTATCTAATTTCTATAACTTGCCTACTTGTTTCTTCTGTCTTTGTTCTTCACTACATTGCATTTCTAAGTCCTTATTGTTTTTTCTTGGTGGTATTGTGAGTTGATTATGTATTACACTTAAAATAAAATATGTTCTATTATTTTAGTCTAATATATATATTTTTTTTCAGGTTGGTGTAACTAGATCGAAGATGATGTTTCTTCAACGGATGCTGACTTTTATCTTGTTTTTTTTTTTTTGGGGGGGGGGGAGGGACTTTGTCTTTTGCTTTTGAAATAATGTTAGAACAAATTTTATCCAACGAAATTTGTAGTAGTTCCCTTCAAGAAAGAAAAAAATTATAGTGGTTGATTACTATCAACACTTCAACATATGTGCTCAAACTCGACTTTCTTTGTTTAATTTTTATTGCATGAGTATTGTGGTTATTTTATTGTTAATCTATTTTATATTATTGATCATTGGTGAATGACTTACAAATAAGAACAACCTAAAAAAATATAAATATACGCACAATATATTAATAAAATTATATCCACTTTAGCGAGGAAAATAACATATTTGCGGTTAATATCCACATTGTATCCACTTTAGCGAGGAAATGAATAAATTTGTTGTTAATATTAGCTGCGAAATTGAAAATTTCCTCTCTAAACTTTAGCCGCAAAATCAAGAATATCCTCACTAAAGTTTGTGAGGAATTTTTAATATATGCTGCCAATATAGGTTAGCGACGCTCTTATAGCAGCGAGACGTGCGAGGAATATATTTCCTCGCTAAGTTCCATTTGCGAAGAAATCAGTAATGTTAGCGAGGAAAAATTTCCCCGCTAAATTGCAACTTTCCTGTAGTGTTTTTACTAACCGAGTTATGATCAAATCATGTCTCAAAGTTTATCAAACGAGAAGGAAAGTTTACATGGGCACAGTTCCTGAGGGTCCGGGGCTATTTACCCGAGTACTAGTCATGTGGGAACATGAAACCTCGATATAATAAAAAAACGAGAAGAAAAGGATAAACTTGATTTGTGATGTTGATGAATTGAGCTAACGCAAGCTTTTAATCATTGATTTTTGAGTTGAGTTACGAATAAGATGATCTATTTTTCAATTTTAGCGCTAAGTGACTAAATGTTATATCTAATATGTTATTATTTTGCAAATTAGACATTTGATACAAAATACATGTATACACAATGAACGTGTACTAAATGCAACATCTACAATATCAATTGCTTAGTTGAAAATTTCCGAAAAAAAAACGTTCCAGGGCCAATTATTTTGGTCCGTTTAAATTCAATTTATTTTTTTCCCAAACCGCTTAGCCCAAGACTCGTTAGGGGTAGTCCGTATATTAACCGGCTAGCCCGCTAGTCCGCAATTTTTTTTCAAAATATATAAATATAATTATAATATTCTATTTATTTTATATTATGTCTTACTAGTAATATATTTCAAATTCATATGATGATATTAGTCAGTATGGTCTGAGTATTTAATTTTTTAAGAACTTTTAATTCTTTATTTAATCCTTTTAATTCTACAACTCGTTTGTGAAATTTTTATAGTTTTTTTTTTTATGATTTGATTTCAATAATATATACATTAAAATAAACAGCTTCTTACTAACAATTAGTTTTTGTTGTTTTATACATGTTAGATGATAAAAAAAAAATGAAAGATAATATTTTGTCCAAGAAACTGTCAAAGTTGATTGAGGATGATACTTGATTAGCAGTTACTTAATAGTTTACTTGCGTTTTATTTGTATGAGTTTATTTTGTGAAGTTTAAATTTGAGTACTTGAACTTTAAGATATTGCATGTATAATGCAACTACAAACTATGTGTGGCTTTTATTATTGCAAATCATTTAGTTTTGTATATTTAGTTTGAATATTAATCTTATGCATGTTTTAATTTAAAATTTTAGATTTAAATATAAAATTTTAATTTTTTTGGCTTGTAGCCCGATAATGACCCATTTAGCCCGAAACCCGGAAAGGTTATGGCTATATTCACAATATACTAGCCCATTATATAGTGGACCGTTTAACCTAAAGCTCGTTTAATTAGTCCTTAGTCCGTCTCGAGTCAATCTGTTTAAATCCAAGGTGGGAATTGGGAATCCCAATTACAAAGAAAACCTGAACAAGCTAAATTTGTTAATCTATGACTAGACAAATTACATTGTTCCTTGACAAAAGTGAACGAGCACTTGACAAAAAGGCGTTGATATGATCAAAGTCAGATTGTTGTAAGTTTGTAAACTATAGCGTAAATGAAATCCCATGTTTCAATGGAAGCTAAAATGTCAAACATGATGGTGAGATGATAAATAGAAAAATGTGAATCAAACTGCGCGTTATCAAGTGTTTTCTCTTTCCTTTTTCCTTTTTTTTAAATATCGGAGCCAACCAAAATCGTTCTTGATTTTCCACATTGACATCATGAAAGCCACGATTCTTTGAACTGTCATTTTATTATTGAATTAAAATCTATACACGCGTTCTTGAATTTTTATATAAATTTGGAACAAGAAGAA
Source organism: Rehmannia glutinosa (assembly GCA_016081115.2). NCBI lineage: Eukaryota > Viridiplantae > Streptophyta > Magnoliopsida > Lamiales > Orobanchaceae > Rehmannia > Rehmannia glutinosa. The sequence continues at coordinate 36,018,360 of CM071937.1, read as the reverse complement.
ACGACATCTTACTTTTAAAATTTACAACGGTTTTTACTTGCACCATCAATTCAAAAAATGATTATAAAAACAGGATTTTATTAGTGTTCACGCATCCGTTGATCTGATCAATCATCATAGACAGAAACATTAAAAAACCTTCTACCACATTTTCAATCTTTTGAAGAGTTGACTTTATATATATATATATATATATATATATATATATATATATGTACCCTAGCAGAACCAAGAACATTATATCTTCAATAATAAAATAAAAACAAGCAGTTACATTTTATATGCAAAACTCCAAGAAATCTTGCCTCAAATATGGACAGAAGACTAATTGAGGCTGCTAAGAAAGGAGATGTCCAAAGACTGCATAATCTGATCAAAGATGATATTTTTCTATTCAGGGCCACAAATTTATCCGATGGAGATAATTCATTACATATTGCTTGCATTGGAGGCCATGTTGATTTTGTCAAAGAAATCTTGAATTTAAATCCAAAATTCGCCCAAGAATTGAACCAAGATGGTTTTAGCCCTTTGCACATTGCTTCAGCTACAGGTGATATAGAGATTGTGAGAGAGTTATTAAAATTAGGCAGCAATGATCTTTGTTTGGTTAAGGGAAAAGAAAAGAGAATACCACTTCATTATGCAGTTATCAAAGGGAGAATAAAGGTCATAAGAGAATTGATCTCAGTTTGTTTGGATTTTGTTAAAGAAGTGACAGCTAGAGGAGAGACTTGTTTTCATCTGGCTGTCAAGAACAACCAGTTTGAAGCTTTTAAGGTTTTGTTTGAGCATGTCATTTCGTCCGACAAAGAGTATGTTTTGAATAGCAAGGATGAACAAGGAAACACCATCTTGCATCTTGCAGCATCAAGAAAGCAATATGAGGTGAATAGTACTTATTGTCTGATGTTCTGTTTTTCTGTTCGATCTTTTTGTTGACATTAACACGTTATAAGCGGGTTGCGGATTAGGCTGACGGTTCATGTCATGACATGGTCCGACCCGAATAACACGAATGATAAACAAGTCATGTTCAGATCAACCTAAAATGACCCATTAACCCGTTTGACCCTTTTGTGTTGTTATATATTGCCTTTAGTGATTTTTTGATTAATAGATCAATAGGTTATTAGTATGATGATTGATTATTATTTCTTTGAATACCAGTGTGTGTAAATGTATTATTCAGATTGAAAATCAACATATACAACCATATAGGTTATTCACATTAATTTTAAAATATACATGTCATGCATTTTGGGTTGGTTCAGGTTACATGTGACTAAATAGTTTGGGTTCGTATTGGCAAGTTTGTTGTAAATATCATGGATCAACCTAACTAGCGAACCCAAACCCGACGACCCCATCTCCATAGCTGACATCCTCGTTGTTTTCAGGTTGTTGATATGTTGTTGGATGAGAACTTTCATTACAAGGGCAAAATAGAGGTGAACTCCTTGAACAAAAAAGGTCTCACCCCACTTGATGTTTTGGCATCACAAGGTGGTGATTTTGACATAGAGGAGATGCTAAGGCTAGCTGGTGCTGTAAGAACTCAAGAAATCCATTCCAATCCTCAACTTGCCACTCAAGATCCACCTGATAACCAATCAAGACAAGATCAAGAAAGAAATCGACGGTCCAAATCTGCCTCAAAGAAATTACAGGACTACTTCAAATATGACAAAATCAAAGACTCTCCAAGTAAAGCTCGAAACACATTACTTGTAATAGCCGTACTAATTGTAACAGGTACGTATCAGGCCGTGCTTAGTCCCCCAGGCGGTGTTTGGCAAGATGATTTCTGGTCGGACACTGAAAATAAGACAACCTCGTCCAAACAGCCACCGTCCCACACGGCAGGACAAGCGGTGATGGGCACTCACAATCCGGTGTCGTATGGTTTGTTCTTGATTTTCAACTCCATTGGTTTCTTCATGTCTCTGCACATGATGAATTTTCTCACCCTTGGGCTTCCTTTGCAATTTGAGCTTAGAGTAGCACTTTTTGCATTGATATCAACTTATGATACTTGTATGATAGCAATTACGCCTAGTGGAGCAATTTCTGTGTGTTTTATAGCATTGTCGGTTGTGATGCCGATTGGGATGCCGATGTTGACTAAGGTTGTCAGAGATTATAAGAAGGGGCGACGACAGTGTGAATTGCCGAGTACAAGGGATAGCAGTGACAGATCCAATTGGGTACATGGTGGTACAGTTGTACCCCCAATTTGAAAATATACAAATATGATATTTATTTAAAATAATAATAATAATAAATGTGTACCCTCCTTTTTACAGAAAATTATATTTTAACGTACCCCTTTTCAAAATCTTAGATTTGACATTGAGGGATAGTGCTTGAGAAAGGATGAGTTCTCGTTATTGTAATTATATACATAAGTAGGATAGAATGTGTTAATTTTGTGATGTGTTATATGGTTTAGTTAATGAAGATCTTAATAGTGTTCCATTTTTTGTTTCAGTAACATCAATACACGCCAATGCCATATGTGCATTCTTAATGTTATTTTGTACACTCTACATGTAATGATGATACTGAATTATCCAACTTGCTGGTGTGATTAACTATTTTAGAGTCTTCATCTAAGATAGCATACTAAGAGCATGTTTGTGAACCCATTTGAAATGAACTTTTAGGTATAGAAATCCATTTAGAAATAAACAATGTATCTAGTTGCTATTTTTAAATAGACTAATAGAATAAATCACTCATCCAAAAGTCTATTTTGGAAAATTGTTAATTTGTGATTTTTGTTTTTTCATTTACTTCACTTTTGTGGGATGGACATTAAAAATGCATTTTCACCAAATACTTACCGATACTCATAATCACTTTTCTAGATAGTTCATAGACGGACTATTTTTGGTTTGTTCCTTTGTAATGGATTCACTTTTTCCCCTCTCAAATGGTGCTTAGAAGAATGAGTAAAACACAGATATAGTTTTTAAAACTTGGCTTAACTAATCCTCTCAAACTGTATTACGTGTAATTCATGCTACACATTAAGTATTACAAACTTTGAACAACGGAATTTAAGGATAGCCCCTCAAATTTCCAAAAATTGCCTGTTATTAAGGGGAAAAAACTGATATTTTCAACTGTTCAACAGAAATCCTAGCTAGAAATTATACTAGAATACCTTATTATACTCTCTTGGGCAATTCATTCTTCAACTCACTGTCAGAAATAAAATAAAGTAGAAAATATTGACCAAAAATACAAAAAAAAAAAATATGTCAAAATATGATCCCTATGATCACCTGAACATCTCTCTCAACTCAGATGGCTCACTCACCCGCTACATCAAGCTCCCCACCTCCGCCGCCGTCAGCGAGGCCGAAGCTCAAATCACCGGCCAAGCCGTCGTCAGCAAAGACGTCACTCTCAACGCCGACAGGAAGACATGGATGCGAATCTACCGCCCGGCGAAACTCGCCTCCGCCGCGCGCCTACCTATAATACTCTTCTTCCACGCCGGCGGATGGATCCAGTTCAGCGTCGCCAACACGCTCATCCACGAGAACAGCAACCGCATCGCCGCCGAAGTCCCGCGGTGCTCGTCGCCGTCGATTTCCGCCTCGCGCCCGAGCACCGCCTCCCGGCGCAGTACGAGGACGCCATGGACGCCGTCGTTTGGGTCAAAAACCAGGCGTCGGATCGCGCCAACGGAGATCAGTGGATCCGCGACCACGGCGACATCGACAGGTGCTATCTCTACGGCGTGAGCTGCGGCGCGAACATCGTGTTCAACGCCGCGCTGCGGCTGCCGGAGATGAGGCCGCAGCCGCTGAAAATCGCCGGAACGATAATGAATCAGCCGTTCTTCGGAGGAAGAAGAGAACCAAGAGCGAGCTAAAGCTGGCGACAGATCTGTATTTTCCGTTGCCGGTTCACGATTTGCTGTGGGAATTGGCGCTGCCGGTCGGGACGGACCGGGACCACCGGTTCTGTAATCCGTTCGTGGATGGGCCGATTAAGGAGAAGGTGAGGAATTTGGGGAGGTGTTTGGTGATAGGTTTTGGTGGGGACCCATTGATCGATCGGCAGCAGGAATTTGTTCAGATGCTTGTGGAACAGGGGGTGCAGGTGGAGGCGCGGTTCGACGACGTTGGATTTCATGGGATTGATATGATTGACACCAGGAGGGCGGCTGCTATTCTTAGTTTTATTAAAGAGTTTGTTTGATTTTTTATTTTCATTCATTCTGCCATGATCAACTGTTTTTAGGGATTCTTTATTGTTGTTAATGTCTTTTATAGTTCTTAATTTGATTGCTATAATGCCTGGGAACATTTTTTTTTTTTTGACAATATAATGCCTTGGTATTTGTTTCTTGTGAATTGATGAGCTTTTTGGCACTTATACCATTTCGTAATTTTGCATGTACTTATTAAAACAATTAAAAAAAATCTATGGTAATGGAATTTGGAAATAACTCACGTGTAATGTGTGTTACTAGGCGAGCCAACCTAGATTCAAGTTTCATCATCTTTCATTTCCATCTCATTTTTCCTTTCCTACCTAAAAATATATATATAAAAAAAATCTATGGTAATGATTTCCAAGTTTATTTATAAAAGTTATATTGAAATATATTTAAAAAATTATAATAAAAAACTCAGGACAATTCCTAATCCTAGAAGATTGTGTAACTATTCAATTTGGATTAGTAGGGGAAAAAATAATGTAATATGCATCATTATGTGATTACACATGTAAATTCATCTAAAATCACTGCGTTAAAGTGGGCTTTATCTCCAAATTGACGCAAAATTCATCTCCAACCAAGCGCTATATGAAGCGCTATTTTAAAATTGTGAACAGTGATGCGCCATTTCTGGCGCAACACTGTAGATACGCTAAGTTGTAACTTGTGTCATGTCTATTCAGTAATTTTACTATCATTGTATTGATAAAAAAAAAAGAGAAGTAAAATACTCTTACCAGTTTCCATTTTTTTTTTTTTTTTGAAAGGAGTTTCCATTTTTGTAAGAAGCTAAAACTCAAATATAGCTAGAGGCCCAATTTTGTCTTATTATTTTTCCATTAAAATGATTTTAGTCTCTAAATGAGTAAATGTGCTAAAGCGATTCTATTTGCTTTCTTGGGTATAGCCGTATAGATTTGGACTTTGTTTTGAACTTTTGATATAACTTTGTTATCATCTCAATTCACCCCTAAAAAAATTTGGGAAGGTCTCTTCTGGGACCGCCTTACGTATCCTAATTTGTAAGACGGATCCTACAATACGAATCCATACCCACCAGTTAATTTGAAAAAAAATGCTTACTTAAAAATATCCAAATGAAATTTGAAAATAGTAAAGTAGAACATTAGAGAAAGTTGAAGATGTTGAGTTATTATTTATTCATAGAAGTTGTATGTAGGGCTGATCAACAAAAACCGAAAACCGCAAAAACCGACCGAACCAAACCACACCACACCGCAATTGCTTAATTATTGGAAAAACCGCGATTAATACTTTTAGTCTAAACCGCACCGCATAAGATGGTGCAATTACAATTTGAAGTCTCAAACCGCACCGACCGCACCGCAACTAGAATACTACATATATATATATATATTATATTTTCTATATATGTCATTACATTTCTCTAAATCTATAGTATATTTGTGTATAATTATGTATTGTCATATTTAATTATTTTCACTTGTGTATTATAGGTATATTAGTCAATTTACTCAATAGTTTAAACATCAAAGCCTTCATTTCTTGTTATGGATGTAGATTGGAGATTGAAATATTCAAGTTATGGGAGAGCATATTAGTCAATTTATTGTTCGATGAAAACTTTGTAGAGGTGCTTATTTATTTGTAAAAATTAAACTAGGAGCATAAACGGAAATTTAAAGCACCCATCTCCATACTTTTAGATTAAGCTTTTAGATTATGACTAAATGAAGTAGAACCAGAAGCAAATGATTTTTAAGGCCAAAATATAAGAAATACTTTTTTTAGTGATTGCAAAAACTCCATATTTCTATTAGATTCAACTATTATATGTTATTGAAGTTGTTATAATATTCAGTTTAGGCAATTACAACATATTCTTAACTTTTTAATTATCGAATTGATAAGTTGTTTTTGCTCATTTTGATTGTACTATATAATATTCACTTATTGTACGTTAAAACCGCAAAACCGACCGAAATCACCCAAAACCGTTGAAAACCGCATGTTTGTTTTATTCTAAAAACCGCGACTTGAAATCAAACTTGTGGCGAACCGCACTTAGCAATTCGGTTTGAAAATATTGAAAAAACCGCCCAAACTGCACCGTGATCACCCCTAGTTGTATGTGGTATGATTTAAAATAACATTTTTCTTTTTAGAGAAACTTTAACATGCTGGAACGATTGAGGATGTGGCATAAAGTTGGGGATAAGGCACAATAATAGAGATAGTGAATTAATGGAGGTTAAAGTAGTCTAAAGTAGGGATAATGTTTAACTAAAGCTAATTACTAATTGATAATAATAAATAAATGTATATATATTAATGATTAAAAATAAATTAAAAATAAAAGTAATTAAATTCTTGTTGTTACACACTAATCTTTTAATTGTGTTGAAATTCACGTGTCCTAATCTATCATGCCATAAATTAGAACAATCCAACAAGTAAACAAGAACGTTTTTATTCTTCGCCTCTTAGCAAAAAACAGACATTACAAACATTTTAAAGAGACATTTATCAAGGTAGCCCTTACACATAAACTAACCATTCTTGATCATTACTAGAGTGTCAAAAGACCGGACGGGTAGCCGCCCAAAGCCCACCGGGTTTTTGAAAAATCGGGGCGGACGGGCCAAACAAGACTTCCGCCACAAAATCGGGAACCCACCCCAACCTAAAAACAAAAATTACACTTTGAAAAAGTCGGGCTTTTAAACTTTGCTAGCACGTCGGGCCGACCGATCGGGCAAGCTTTTGAGGCCCGACTTTTTTGGCCTTGAAAAATAAAGCCCACCCGTTGGAAAACCGGCTGGAAACTCAAGGTCTGGCTTGCGTCGGGCCGGGCGAATTGACTCTAATCATTACAAACTTGTCGGACTCACACTAGTCTAAACCCACCTTACTAAGTAAAGGTCCTAAACTAAATTCTTGCAGATATTCGGGACATGCAAAGACATCCACAAACCCATGCGTAAGCTCCTTTTCGTAAGTCATCTTGAGCACAACCTTCCCAAGCCCCACGATGTTGGAACTCGAAGAGTTTCTTATGAAAACTTTTCTTCCATTTATTAGAGTGTAGGAGGAGAATATCTCATTGTCGGCACAAAATGTGACGAGTAACCCCTATCTATCCACCACTCCTCGGGTTATCCACCATATCGGCTTCAAACACAACGGTGGTGAGATCGAGCTCGACATTCTATTGAAACAGACTTGTCCTCCGTCACATTGGCTTGTTGGTTGCCATTTTGATTGACTTTTTTGGGTGTCGGCAATCCTTGGCCATGTGGTTCGGTTTGCCATAATTGTAGCAATTTCCTCAATTTATTGGCCTTCCTCTTGTCTTTTCTAGAATGCTTTTCTTGCTAGTGCTCGATTCAAAAAGATTGACCTTAACCTCCATTCCGGACTTATTGGACTTTATTTTGAATTTTTAGTTGTCTTCCTCAATCCGAAGTCAAACAATCAGATCCTCAAGCCCCATTTCTTTGTGCTTGTGCTTGAGGTAGTTCTTAAAATCCTTCCACAATGGCGACAATTTTTCGATTATCGCAGCCACTTGGAAAGACTCGTTCAGAATCATCCCTTTAGACACTAAGTCATGAAGTATAATCTGGATCTCTTACACTTGGCCGATCACCATTTTGGTATCAACTATCTTGAAATCGAGAAATTTGCCGACAACAAAAATTTTTTGTGCCAGCATCTTCTATTTTGTAATTCTTCTCCAAAGAATCCCACAACTCTTTGGACGTTTTGAACGAACTATAGACGTTATAGAGGGTGCCGTCTAGCCTGTTCAAAACATAATTCGGACAGAGAAAATCACTATTATGCCAAGCATCCACAGCGATTCTCCGCTGGTTGTCGGATTCTTCATCGCCAACGTTAGGGGGTCCTCCTTAAGAAAATGGGACATACCCAAGGTAGTGAGATAGAAGAGCATCTTCTGTTTCCAGCATTTAAATCAACGCCGGAGAATCTTGCAGGTTTCTCGCCGTGAGCAGTAGCAGCAGCCATCTAAGTGAATGAAACGAAGCCATCATCTTGAAAACAGAAAACGAAAATTTCGTCTTGCGATTGTAGTTTGGGTGGTTTACTATTTACAAGAAAAATGGCAAGTGTTTGGAAAAACTGGACTAAGTCGAGGCCTGTATTTAATACAGTCTCCGTAAGACAAAATCGCCCCATATTCGAAGTGATTACGGTTCCGGTGCTCGTGTTAGAGATATTTCTAACCGCAAGTGTACGGTGTCAAGTTTTAATATAGTGAAAATAATATTATTGTATCCAAAGGGAATAATTATCGAATTATTACTAAGCATTATAATATAATAGTCTAACTTTATTTAGAAATTCAAAATTGGATGGAGTTGGGGCAACGGCGCCAAAAACGTGATGGCTCAAAAGCTACCTCTGAAACCGTAGGCAAGTGCACCTATCGTTTTGTAGTGTAGATTATTGAGTACCGAGTGTCATTCCCACGAGGATTGTAAGTACTAATAATTACCGTATTTTTGTTATTTAATCTAATAATTTTCAGAGTTTTTGTTTGATGAAAAAGGAAAACAAATTATAAATTGTAAAAATGAAGGAATATTTGTAAAATAAGAAATCAAGAGATAGAAATGTGTTTGAATGTAAATCCCTCTAGAATGTTTTTGTGATTTGACAAGTTAAAAATACAACCGTAAGCCCTTAAGCAAAAACCAACCTCTTTTAATAAAATCTCATGTTATGTGGATCAGAGAAATTCGATTTAAGTTAATCCCTTTCTCAAGGCGAAAAACTCCTAATCTCAAGTTGATTAACTCAAATCTCTTTCTAGTTAAAACCCCAATATTGCATTATAACGATTTATGAATTCCCATATTAGGTTTGACCCTAATCCGGAAGATTTATGTCGCCCTATATCTAGGATTGCATGCAACTCTTTTCACTTATACAATTTCTTTTTCACCATAAATCTTTCGATTACCGATGAAGAAAAGATATCAAATTAATATACCGAAATATTAACTCAATTGAGATAAGCATAATATAAGTGAATCACACAAGACATGATAATTTTATTAAAAACATACAAACCTCAATCACAAATCCATTCTAGAGTTCATTACACTCAAACACTAAGATTTTAGCTACTCATGATCTTGACAAAAGAGTAAATTACACAAGAAGATTTAAGTATTGTAGACATGGTGTACTTATCTTTCTCAAAATCTTAATGGACTTCTTCCTTGATTGATGATGTTGTTCCAAGTCTTCTTCTCAAAATATTAAGAACACCTTATTTTTGTTAATTTAATCATTTTTTTTTATTTTCATCAATTGTCTTTCTAGGTATCTATCTTGTAAGTCTTGGATTATACTAATCCTCCTTGTTTACCACAGTGCATGCCTACTCGTCGCCGAATTTGGAAGCGAAACCGCCGATAGCAACACACGAGGAAAGTATTAGTACGACCACCACGAGGAGGATACTAACGAAAGCAAGGATCCCGATATGGCGGATGAACAACAAAGAACCATGTACGACTACACCAAGCCATCTATGGACGGTACGTCGTCTAGTATCGTAAGGCCCGCTGTTGCAGCCAATAATTTCGAAATCAAACCGAATGCCATTCAAATGGTGCAACAATTTGTTCAATTCGACGGCCTACCGGACGAAGATCCAAATAATCATATCGCGAATTTCCTCAAAATTTGCGATACTTTCAAAATAAATGGAGTCTCCGACGATGCCATCCATTTACGCTTGTTCCCATTTACTCTTCGGGGACGGGCTAAACAATGGTTCAACACTTTACCAAAGGGAACAATCACAACATGGAGCATTATGGCGGAAAAATTCCTTCTAAAGTATTTTCCACCCGCTAAAACCGCACGATTGAGGAATGAGATCTCTTCATTCACTCAAGAGGACGATGAAACCTTGTACGACACTTGGGAGAGATTCAAAGAATTGCTGCGAAAATGCCCACATCATGGTCTTCCCATTTGGATGCAAGTCCAAACATTTTACAATGGGTTGCTCTCATCGACAAGGCAGATGATTGATGCGGCGGCGGGGGGACATTGAACAATAAAACACCCGAAGCCGCCCAAGATCTCATAGAAGGAATGGCCATGAATGGCTATCAATGGCAATCCGTACGAGGAAAGACCAACAGGTCAGTGGGAGTATATAATGCGGACGCGGTGGTGACACTAGCCGCACAGGTCGAAGCTCTAACTCAGAAAATCGACGGGTTGGCAGCTCCAAAACCACCACCACAACAAGCCTTCTCATGCGAGACTTGTGGAGGATCGCACAACCACCAAGATTGCCCTCACGCGATACCGCCGCATGAACAAGTGGATTATCTAGGTAATCAATCTCGACCCTTTCAAAATAATCCTTTCAGCAACACTTATAATCCAGGTTGGCGTCAACACCCGAACAAGGTCAACAGAAGCCTAATCCAAACGCACTCCCCAATTCGTCTGCACCTCCTGGTTTCCAACCGCGAAAACCAAGTTTGGAGGACTTACTGTCCAAATTCGTCCAAACAACGGAAACCCGTTTCACGGCCACCGAAACATCCTTAAGGAACCAAGAAGCATCCATTCGCAACTTGGAAAATCAAATTGGTCAAATTGCCAAAATGATCTCCGAAAGGCCACAAGGGAGCTTACCTAGCAACACCGAGCCAAATCAAAGAGAACAGGTAAAAACAATTACTCTAAGGAGTGGAACAAAGCTAGACGAAGACGGATGCTTGAGGACGAACCCACGCCCATACAACAAAAAAAAAGACGAACAGGTATCCAAGGAAACAAAAAAAAAATGGTACCTTAATTCCAACCACCTATTCCGTATCCAAGTCGATTGCGTAAGGACAAACATGACGACCAATTTGGTAAGTTCTTGGATTTATTTAAACAATTGCACATCAATATTCCTTTTGTTGAAGCCCTTTCACAGATGCCAAAATATGCCAAGTTCCTAAAAGATCTTCTTTCAAATAAGAAGAAGCTTGAAGAAATATCCATGGTGCAATTAAATGAGGAATGCTCGGCAATTTTGCAAAACAAGTTACCTCAGAAAATCAAAGATCCAGGGAGTTTCACTATTCCTTGTCATGTCGGTAATTTGACTGTTGATCGGGCATTGGCCGATCTAGGGGCTAGCATTAATTTGATGCCTTATGATTTATTCAAACAAATGGGTCTAGGGGAGCCAAAACCAACTAGGATGAGCCTGCAATTAGCTGACAGATCTATTAAATATCCTAGAGGCATTGTTGAAGATGTTTTGGTCAAAGTCGATAAGTTTATATTTCCTGTCGATTTTGTAATTCTTGATATGCATACAGATGTCGAAGTCCCATTGATCCTAGGGCATCCATTTTTAGCTATTGCTAAGGCAATCATTGACGTGCATGATGGCAAACTAATTTTAAGAGTCGAAGATGAACAAGTCATTTTTAAAATCGCTACATCAATGAAAAATACGATAGATAAAGATGACTCCTGTTTTGCTATTGATCTTATCGATATGGAGATAACCAACTCTCTACCAAGCATGATTTCTAACGAATTCTTGGAGACTTGTATTGTTCAAAGTGCAGGTATATCGGATGAAAACCCCTTTCTTAGGGAATCAGACTCACATTGGAGGAAAACGAACCAACAGAATCGAAAGAGTTCGAAAAATTGAAAACTCACAAAGGGGCATATCAAACCATCCATTGAGGATCCACCACCGTTGAGCCAAGGAGTTACCCGAACACTTGAATATGCATTTCTAGCCGAGAACGCCAAACTTCCCGTAATTATTTCCTCCAATTTATCTTCTCATCAAAAGGATAGATTGTTGGCAATATTACGGAACATAAAAAGGCCATCGCTTGGAAAATCTCCGACATTCGAGGATCAATCCTTCCTTTTGCACTCACAAGATTCTCGATGGAGGAAAATTTCAAGCCGGTTGTTCTACCTCAGCGTCGCTTAAATCCAAACATGAAAGAGGTAGTTAAAGCAGAGGTAATCAAACTACTAGATGCTGGGCTCATCTATCCAATCTCTGACAGTAATTGGGTAAGTCCAATTCAAGTGGTCCCAAAGAAAGGTGGGATGACGGTGGTACCAAATGAAAAGAATGAACTTATTCCGATGCGAACGGAATAAAAGGTTGGCGAGTTTGCATGCATCGACACGACGACTTAACGATGCTACTCGCAAGGACCACTTTCCTTACCTTTTATTGATCAAATGCTTGAACGCTTATCCGGTCACCTCTATTATTGCTTCCTTGATGGCATGTCGGTTATTTTCAGATCCGATAGCACCGGAGGACCAAGAGAAAACCACTTTCACTTGTCCCTACGGTACTTTCGCCTATAGACGCATGCCTTTTGGGTTGTGCAACACACCGGCAACTTTTCAACGTTGTATGCTTGCCATCTTCGACGAGCTTGTAGAAGAAATCATGGAAGTCTTCATGGATGACTTTTCGGTTTTTGGGGATTCATTTGATCTTTGTCTTGCAAATCTTAAAAAGTCCTTGTTCGTTGCGAAGAGACTAACCTGGTACTTAACTGGGAAAAATGCAACTTCATGGTACAAGAAGGTATTGTTTTGGGGCATAAAATTTCTTGCAGGGGAATTGAAGTTGACAAAGCGAAAGTTGATACAATTTCCAAATTGCCACCGCCCGCCTGAAGGCTATCCGAAGCTTTTGGGGCACGCCGGGTTTTATAGGCGCTTTATCAAAGATTTTTCAAAAATCGCCTACCGCTTACTCGCTTTTTTTAGAAAAGGATGCGCTTTTGATATCAACGATGAATGTCTCCAAGCATTCAACACTTTGAAAGAAAAACTCACCACTTCTCCCATCATGGTGGCTCCGGATTGGTCTCAACCGTCGAACTCATGTGTGATGCTAGTGACTATGCGGTAGGAGCGGTGATTGGGCAATGAAAAGATAAACATTTCCGCCAATTTACTATGCAAGTAAGACTTTGAATCCGCTCAATCCCACTATACAACTACCGAAAAGGAACTACTTGCAGTGGGTTTTCGCTTTGACAAATTTCGCTCATACTTGATTCTATCCAAAGTCATTGTTTATACGGATCACTCGCTTTTACGCTATTTGCTCGACAAAAATGACGCAAAACCACGACTAATTCGATGGGTTCTCTTACTCCAAGAATTCGATGTGGAGATCAAAGATAAACGGGGTGCCGAAAATCTTGTCGCCGACCACCTATCTCGGCTTGAGCACTCCGGACCGATGAGCAACACAATGGACATATCAACGATTCTTTCCCAGGATGAGCAACTCTTTGCCCTCAACTCAATTTCAATTGATATTCCTTGGTTTGCGATTTCGCTAATTATCTTACAGAAAAGTTCTCCCAAAAGGGATGACCCATCAACAAAAGAAGAAATTCTTTTCTGGACCTCAAGTATTATATTTGGGACGATCCCCACCTCTTCCGAGTTTGTGCGGATCAAATCATACGAAGGTGTGTTGCACTTCCCCGAAACAATCTCCATTTTGAATCATTGTCACAAAGGACCCACCGTGGACATTATCAAGCAAATACTACGGCACGCAAGGTCCTTGAGTCGGGTTTTTATTGGCCTACACTTTTCAAAGACGCAAAACGGTATGTTGAAACTTGTGATAGTTGTCAACGAATAGGGAATATTTCTCGAAGAAATGAAATGCCCAAAAACGGTATACTTGTTTGTGAAATTTTTGATGTTTGGGGTATTGATTTTATGGGACCTTTTCCTAGGCGTTTGGCAATAAATATATTTTGGTAGCCGTTGACTACGTGTCTAAGTGGGTAGAGGCTCAAGCTTTACCTAAAAATGATGCTCGAGTGGTGGTGCATTTTCTCAAAAACTTTTTACCCTGGTTTGGTACACCACGAGCCATCATTAGCGATAGAGGCACTCACTTTTGTAATAATCAATTTGATAAGGTTTTAAAGCGTTATGGTGTCACACACCGAGTCGCGACCGCTTATCATCCCCAAACTAGTGGTCAAGTCGAAGTGTCCAACCGCGAATTAAAACGATTTTTGAAAAACGGTTGGGCACTCTCGCAAGGATTGGTCCTCAAACTCGATGATGCCCTTTGGGCTTATAGAACGGCTTTCAAAACGCCAATAGGGACTACCCCATACCGACTCATCTATGGTAAAGCATGTCATTTGCCGGTTGAGCTTGAACATAAAGCCTTTTGGGCTATTAAAATGCTTAATTATGATTTGTCAAGTGCGAAATAACCGTTTATTACAGATTAACGAACTCGAAGAATGGCGAAATTCGCATACGAGAATTCAAAATTTACAAAGAATCTAACGAAACAATGGCATGACAAGCACATTAAGCACACGAGGGAATTCCAATCGGGTGATCAAGTGTTACTATTCAATTCCCGACTTCGCCTATTTCCGGTAAGTTAAAATCCAGTGGTCCCGTTCATTCACTGTTACTCAAGTGTTTCCTTACGGGACTATCGAAATTACGCACAAGGAAATGGGCACCTTTAAGGTAAGCGGACACCGTCAAGCTTTATTTTGGGGGCACCATCGATGATAATTATAGAGATTCCCTCAAGCTTGAGGATCCCCCAAATACATCACACAATTAGAGGTGAATCACCAAATATACGACACTAAAAAAGCAAGCTACCCGGAGGCAACCCGATGATTTTTGTGTCAATTTGTTTCCAATTTTTACTTAGGATTCATTTTTTTTTACTCGGGATGATATTTATTTAAAAAAAAATTACAAAATTACGAACACGGCCTGGCGTGTCACGACATGGCCGTGTCAAAATTCCCCAATTTTCCCTTTTATATTTAAAAAAATGAAAATTGGCCCAACACTGGCCGCCGTGTCGCCCAAACGCCCGTGTTCGGGCCCAAAATTTTTTTCAAAGAAAACAGCCCGAACACGGCCAGCCGTGTCGCCCGACACGGCCAG
This sequence comes from Rehmannia glutinosa, assembly GCA_016081115.2. Taxonomy (NCBI): domain Eukaryota; kingdom Viridiplantae; phylum Streptophyta; class Magnoliopsida; order Lamiales; family Orobanchaceae; genus Rehmannia; species Rehmannia glutinosa. The sequence goes on along the minus strand of CM071937.1, from coordinate 36,003,140 downwards.
AAAACCGGCCGCAAAAACAGGGAGCAAAATTTTTTTTTTTTTTTTTGTTTTTCAAAATTTCCCAATTTTTTTTAATTCTAAACCCTAAAACCTCTTCTTCCTCCCCAAAATTTCCCCCAAATCTCTCTAACACTCCCATTTAAACTCAAATTCTTCCATAAAATACCATCTTCCCTCCATTGCCAACACTTCTACCGATTGATTGTTGGGAATTTTGTGGGTTTTTGGGAGATTTCTCTTGTGGGTTTCTATTTGAAAGTATGATTTTCTATGTTATTTTTTTTTGTGTGTTTAATTTCATCATTTTTGTTTTTGTGCTTTCAATTTGTTCATAAATGTTTGAAATTTCTATCATTTAGGGCTTTTTGATTTAACTTAAATTTTTGGAATTTTTATGCCTAATTATTTGTGTTGAAGATGAGGGTATTTCTGGATTTTTATGGTGATAATGTTGGCCCCATGTGCTATTGAAATTTGTATGGGTAAAATCATGTGAAGTCAATTGTTGGAATTATCTTGCTTAATTTCACCAACAAAATTGGTCCTAAACGAATGAAAGGGTTTATTGTTGCCTAAATATAACGATATGAGCGTTTGTTGATTGATTGATTGTTAGAATCATATGATTGATCATAAGTGGAAACCGTGCTTTGTTGTAACTTACTTGCTATTTTGATGAGAACTTGAAGGTGATGGGATGATGTTGTTGTTGGGAATTTACTTGAGGCATGGTTTTTATAGGATAGTTGGTTTTCAAAGAAATATTAATAGTAACTGTCCTTGTATTGCATGTTGCTATCAAAAATTCCTTTTTCAGGACTACCATGTCAAAACGGCCGAGTTACCGCTCCTTCCGGTCCTGGGAGACCCTCCGCTCCCGCCGCCCTCCCGGCTAATCCACCAAGTAATCGTCACGGTATTCTATTCAGGGGATGACGAACAAGAAACCCGATATCAACAATTGTTGGGTAAACCATTGCACAACACCGTATATCCTGACGCCATGACATTGGAGACCCTTGGACTACAAGAAGATATTGAGTGGATGTTTGAGCAAGTTGGGTGGGAACAATTCATGGGTGCGAAAGCACCAACTTATGAGCGGCGTCACACCGAATTCCTTAGCTCATTTAACGCCGAAATTCTAACGGAACTCATGCTCGGGATGGCCTCATCTCTTTCCGCTGTTCAATCAAGAATATACATTGACTCTTGTCGACTTCAACCAAATATATGGTCTTCCAATTGGCGGTGACAGACGCTTTCCTACCGACTTTAATGCCCAGCGTTTTGGAATGAAATAGCCCCTTCATGTCAAGATGTTGCTTCCCGTGCTAAAGTATCACGCGTAATAAATCCTGTTTTCGTTATATGCATCGTGTGATGGCCAAAGACACCTCGCTCAAAAGAGGGGGAAAGTGACGGGAATTTGAGGAAGGACGAACTCTTATTTTTGTGGGCTATGGTTTACGGCAAACACCTCGACACGGTCTCACTTAGCACGCCATTTTCGAAAGTCGGGCGGGCGAATGTAGTAAAATTCTTGTTGGAGGCCTCATTACCCCAATTGCTCTTCACTTTGAGTATGACTTAACGGATTTACAACAAGCGCGAGGAAGACGCGTATTGATCTCGAGGTATGTATCGCTATAAAATTAATTGAAAGAGTCAATGATCAATTTTGCTTGCTTTTTTCGACATACACCCCAACGCCTATTACTTCCCGACCCGCATTTAACTACAATTCGTAATCGTGACAATTGGTTGATGGGTATGCGACACAATCCGGAGACTGATAGAATTCGCCTCACTCTACCGCCCATAGAGGATGATGCTCCCGAACCACCATCCCCTCCAAGGGGTTCACCACCTCATACTCCTTCATCTCACCCACCACCACCACCACCACCGCATGAACAAGTTAATTTTCAAGCTATTCTACAGAGCAACAACACCAAAGAGACATGTTATCATATCAACAAACGATGCTCGAACGCCCGAGAATATGCTTGATCGCCAACAACAAATGATGGAGCAAATTTGGCGTCATTCGGGACATTCGAGAGGAGCAACAACAACAAAATGCCCTTTTCTCCCAACTCCACCAATGGCACCTCTCTCAAGGGCACTTCCCGCCACCGTCATAAGGTCGTATTTGTCTTTGTCTTAGTTCTAGTTTCTTTTGCTCCATTTTGTATCACATCCCTTCTTCACATTGGGGACAATGTGACCCTTGAAGTTGGGGTGGTGAGATTTGTTAGAACGCTTGATTTGAACTATTTTCTTTAGCTTTGCGTATTTTAGCTTTCTTTGTGGATATTTCGTTTTTTTTACGCACCTTATCAATACCTTGCAAACAAACATGAGGTAAACTTTTTTTACAATTAGATAGGTTAGTTGTGGATTGGTTATGACCATTTTTATCCCGAAAAAGTCATCTTTTTGAAAACTCAAATTGCCAAAATGTTTTTAAATTGCGTGACTCTAGTAAAAGGATGAATTTGGCCAAAAGAGTTTAATGTCATGAAATTAGCTTGGACTTTGCTTAAATCTAGATACTTTGTGTCATGATCACTAGAGAAACCATAACTCGGGTTTAAAAAAAAAAACGAAAATTGAAAAAAAAAATGTGCTAATACTGTTATATAAAGGGACAAATCGAGGTTATATTCCTCTGTTTGTTGTTGCTTAGTAACTAGGAGCATTCATGAGCCCCATGTTTGTCTCTTACGTAAAACGGCGACACAAATATGAATATGGGACACCACCCTAGGAGTTTTTGAAAATACATTCAAAATTTAAACCTAGTGGAAGTTTGCCTAAAAATGTCCCGATTTTATAATTATATTTGCTATAAAAAAAGAAAAAAAAAAATTGAAACGACCGAGTTTTGGACTTCTCCTTTTATCATTACATTTTTGTATTTGATCTAAGCATATGAACGACAAATTTTTCGTCATATGATAACGTGATGTTTTGAACGATTCCAATTATTGAAGTCACTCTCTTTTTAACAAATTGGTTGATTTGAAAAACGGATGGATTAGCTTAATCGGGAGGAAAAGGTTAGCGATTCACTTCAATCATGTCGAAATTGTGAAAATAGATATCTCTTTTTGTTTTCAACCCATCTCTTTGTTTTAAAAATTGCTTGAGGACAAGCAAAATTTCCAAGTTGGAGGCGGTTTGATAAGTGTCATTTTGTACATATTTTGTATTATTAATTCGATAGTTTTTGAATTGTTTTGTTAAAAAAATCATAGTTTCTCAAGTATTTCTCGTAGCATTTCATCGTGTGATGTGTTTAACATTATAGGTGGAGCAATTTGGAGCAATGTGAAGCCAATATTAATTGAAAAACGCAAGAAAATCACTCAACATGACTTGGGGTGTCAAGAACATGGCCATGTTCAAAAAAGAAGGAAATAAATTGGATAAAAATTGGAAAAAGGGTCCAAAACGCCAAACCGTGTCACCAACACGCCATGTTGAAGGGGATCAAAAGAAGAGGAAAAACCGCACAAAACAGGCCCGAACACGGCCTGGCCGTGTCGCATAACACGGCCGTGTCAGCGCGTGTCTTGAAGAAATTTATTGCGGCAGACGGCCGGCCGTCTTTGCCCAACACGGGCGTGTCCGGGACCTCTTTTTGCAACTTTTCTTTGCGGAATTTGGGGAAAACTCACCAACCAACCCATTTTGGCCACTTTTGTACACTTTTAACACCCTATTTTGCTGAAACATGTCTCCATGTCCCCTCCCTCATCACTTGAATACAAGAATTCACCAACCAACAAGAAAAATGGGGGTGATTGTTTAATAAAAGAGAGTACTATCAATGTATTGGTTGCCTATAAAAGCCAAGGGTTGAAATTGGGAGATTCATTCATTAGATACTCAGGAAATATTCATTGTATTCACTTCATTAAGTGGAATTGGGATCAAGAGGTCTTGGAGAAGAAAGCTTGGGGCAATATTGGAGAAGAAGACTTGGAACAACATCATCAATCAAGGAAGAAGTCCATTAAGATTTTGAGAAAGATAAGTACACCATGTCTACAATACTTAAATCTTCTTGTGTAATTTACTCTTTTGTCAAGATCATGAGTAGCTAAAATCTTAGTGTTTGAGTGTAATGAACTCTAGAATGGATTTGTGATTGAGGTTTGTATGTTTTTAATAAAATTATCATGTCTTGTGTGATTCACTTATATTATGCTTATCTCAATTGAGTTAATATTTCCGGTATATTAATTTGATATCTTTTCTTCATCGGGTAATCGAAAGATTTATGGTGAAAAAGAAATTGTATAAGTGAAAAGAGTTGCATGCAATCCTAGATATAGGACGACATAAATCTTCAGGATTAGGGTCAAACCTAATATGGGAATTCATAAATCGTTATAATGCAATCTTGGGGTTTTAACTAGATTTCGCTTAATCAACTTGAGATTAGGAGTTTTTCGCCTTGAGAAAGGGATTAACTTAAATCGGGAATTTCTACAGTCCACATAACATGAGATTTTATTAAAAGAGGTTGGTTTTTGCTTAAGGGCTTACGGTTGTATTTTTAACTTGTCAAATCACAAAAACATTCTAGAGGAATTTACATTCAAACACATTTCTATCTCTTGATTTCTTATTTTACAAATCTTCCTTCATTTTTACAATTTATAATTTGTTTTCCTTTTTCATCAAATAAAAACTCAAAATTATTAGATTAAATAACAAAAAGACGGTAATTATTAGTACTTACAATCCTCGTGGGAATGACACTCGGTACTCAATAATCTACACTACAAAACGATAGGTGCACTTGCCTACGGTTTTAGAGGTAGCTTTTGAGCCATCATGGTTTATCAATCACAAATCAACAATTTATAAGTCAAGATTTCTACAATAATCTTTTCCTCTCTCGAGTGCCAATTGATCAATCACAAATCAACAATTTATAAGTCAAGATTTCTATAAAAATCACCAATTGAAATCTCAATAAACACTATGAATATTAATAAATGACTTCAAAGGGTTCACAAATCTCTCAATTTTATGAAATCCTAGGTTATGCTATTTCAAGGTCATGTATTCAATTACCTTTCTCAAGAGTCAAATCAAATATACCAAATAATCTAAATTATTGATCAAGTAATTTAGAAGCAATAGATCCAAATAGCACAAATAAATTGAGAAATCTAGATTGACAAACCACAATCTCAAAACATAAGTTCAAACATAGATTACATCAACCTCTAGAATCTAAAGTTTAGCTCATGATAGAAGAAAATGAATCCATAGCAATGTAACAATACATCTTACAAGACATAATGGAAGCAACAAAATAAAGATCAAGAGTTGAGGAATTTTCTCTATTTCTAGATGATAGAAGCCTTCAATCTTCTTCACCACGTCTTTCCCAAGATATTCCTAGACTTTTTCTATGTCTTCTAGCTGAATTGTTAGCTTCCAAAGGGTTCAAGATCCCTAATTTCACGCCCTAAGGTCTCTATTTATAGCCCCACAAAAGTCCAAGAAAAAGGTAGGCTGATATAGGAAATTCCGCCCAGGGGCACTGCAGCGCCAGGCCCGGGCGCTGCAACGCTATCCACGACCGGCCCGGCGCTGCAGCGCCCACACGTGATGTGCTTCTGTCCGGTTTTTGCACCCGGCGCTGCAGCGCCCCAATTTTGGCGCTACAGCGCCCAATAAATGTCCAAATTTGCTTTTGCGCCCTTCATCAAAGTTGTAGTCCTATCTCTTAGCTTTCCATAGCCATTTGGATCAGATCAATATCAAATTTGTAGAGAGAGTTATGGCCAAAATATGAAACCCTGCCAGTGATGGAAATTTCAGACGCTTTTGGACATTTCTTCAAATCAATCTCTCGTTGTTTGATCGTTCATATTTCTTTTGATATACGATTCATTAATATGACTATAAATTCAATATAATTGGCCCTCGACATGGATTAGCCACTCAAATGACTCGAAGCAATGGAAATTAATGCCTAACCTATGAGATATAACAAAAATGACTCAAAATACTCAAAAACAACACAAAACTCAAGTCTAGGAAGCCCAAATGAATGGTATAAAACCAAGTGAACAAATACCCCCAAACTTAGAATATTGCTTGTTCTCAAGAAATTACAAACTCTTGAAGAATACGAAATATACAAGACACAAAAATATTGATAAACTTATTCGAACAGACTAACTACAAAACTTCACAATTGTTGGGAAATTTATTTATTAGATTTTGATGAATGCTATGTAAAACTTAGACTAGAAAGTTGGCACCCCATTTTCCTTGTAATTTGTATTGTAATAGATAGGGTTGTGCAGTGAAATCAAGTCGGCTATGCTGGAAATACAAAAAGTCAATCAAGACTAAAATGAAGACTCCGCTGTGGAACATCTGAGTATGGCAAGGAGGAGAAGTCAAGAACTCGACTGAAGGAGCATCAGCTAAGATACAGCTGTGTGAAGTGTCAGTCAAGTCAACTCAAGAAGCCAAGTCAAGTTGAAGTGACAGATGAGTCTTTCAATCATTGGAGCGACTCAAGTCACCTGGAAAAAGGCAAAACAAAAGAGGAGTTAATCGAAAAGAATCATTGCACAAAAGTCAAGCAAATCCTCAAGCCTAAATTTCGAAGGAAATCAATCCAACACCAAGCTGTGAAGGAAAAACAACTTCTAACTGTTGAAGAGGAAACTTTTGAAGAATAAAAAGGGGTCTACATTCCAAGGAGGATTGTAGAAAAGGTTCAAGGTCGAACCAGTCTCAAGTTATTGGAGGGCTTCGTGATCAAATCCAAGAAGCTTGAGCAAGTGAGCTGAAGTAACAAGGCAGCCGCCCTGCGAAGAAGCTGAGTCGGACGAGAAGCCAACTGTGTGACCAAGGCATCTCCAGACTGAGTCCCAAAGGATCAAGTCAGTTGTGTGATCAAGACTTACATCCGGACTGATAACCACTTTGTACTTTGATCAATACTTAGTGGATTCCTCCAGGATTTGGAGAAGAGAGGATTAGAAGAATTACCCCATCTTCGAACCTCTATAAAAATTACTGTGTCATTTACATTTCAGCATTTAATTTCTGCATATCATTTTATATCTGCTGATAATCTGCTATCCAATTGATAATTAACAAAGTGTTGAATCCAAGTGTTAAAACAAACTTAAACCAAATTCAAGGGTGTTAAGTCTTCCGCTGAAAATTTCATCACAGCCAAGTTAAGTATTAGACTAAACAACTGAGTTATTCTATCAACAGCTCAGTCGAGTCTGTTGAGTGGCTAACTCTACTGGTTAACTAACTTAGCTGTCCATCAAGGACATAGCTGTGAAATTAACTCTGAACTAATTTAAAAGGACTAAATTCGAAAAGTTGGTAAGGTTTATTCAACCCCCCCTTCTAAACCTTACTCACACCCCTTGGGACCTACAAGTGGTATCGGAGCGGTTGGTTCATTGAGCCTTCCGCACTGGTTACTGAACTAGATCTCCAATCTTTCAAAGAAGTTTTTTTTAACACTTGTTCTTTCAAAAGCCATTTTTAAAAAAGCAAAGTTATTATCATGGAAGCAAATTTAACACGCATTCCTATGTTCACCATTGAAGAATTTGATGACTGGAAAATACGTATGCAGGCTCATCTATCAGCTTTACATGATGAGATGTGGATAGTGATAGAGGGTGGACCACTGCAAATAATGAAGGTGAACACAAATGCAAAGGAGGATTCTTTGCAAGGAAGAAGGAAAGAGGTCGCTCCTCCTAGACCAATATGGTTGAAAAACCAAGAGTCAATGGACAAATGATGACAAAAAAAGATACAAATTGGGCAATGTGGCCAAGGATATACTTTACAAGACTTTGGAGAAAGCCATGTTTAACAAAGTCAAATCTTGCAAGACAGCCAAAGAAATCTGGGATAAACTAACCTTAATTTGTGAAGGATCTTAGCAAATTAAGGAAAACAAATTATCTGTTGTTGTTCAAAAATTTGAAAATTTTAAAATGCTTGCAGGTGAGACAATGGATTAGATGGATGCTAGATTCACTGAAATTACGAATGAGCTCTCAGCACTTGGGAAAGAATACACACAGAAGGAGATGTATATGAAGATACTAAGGAGCCTCCCAGCTGAGTGGGAAATGAAGACCATGGCTCTAAGGCACTCGATGGACCTATCAAAAACATCCAATCATGAACTATTCTCAAAACTCAAAGCTTATGAGTTCGAACTGAGAAGAAAAGATCAAGAGGAGACAGTTGTACCCAAAACAGCTGCACTCATAGTCAAGGAAGGGAAAAGAGCTAAGACCAAAGAAATCATTGACCAGGAGGAAATTGCCTTGATGGTTAAAAGATTCAACAAGTTCTTCAACAAGAACTACAAAAGAAACAAAGGTGAATCCTCAAGAAGACATTTAGCTCCCTCCAAGTCAAGGGAAGATAGGCCACCAAAGAGAGCTGAGTATCAAAAGGTCGAATATTAAAGACCTGACAACCCAAGAAATGAGAGAACTGATCAAAAAGTTGAAAACATGTGTTGGAATTGCAGACAACCAGGACACTTTGCTATTGACTGTCCATATCATGTAGTCAATAAATACAGGAATGAAGAAGAAAGAAAAGTCTTCAGAGAAAGAAGACAAGAAAAGAAAAGAGCAATGTTGGTTCTTTGAGATCACAAACAACTAAGTCAAAGATACAAAGACTCGAAAAGTAGTGAAGTGACTACTCAGTGACTCTCGAAGAAGAAGCCTTAACTGCCTAATGGCCAAAGAACAAGATCAACCTCGACCAAGAAGATGAGGTACACTCTAACCCATCTCACTCAGATTCTAGTGATAGTGATTGTGACACACACACTTCATCACCCACTGATCTTTATGATTCATTAGGAAAAATGATGAAAAACGTTGAACACATTAAATCCTCACACACACTGTTAAATGAGGAAAACAACCCACTCAAAAGTCAAAACTCACAAATTTACTAAGGAGTTGAGTACTCTAAGTCACATAGGCGATGAGAACAAAGAGTCAAGGTGAAAATGCTAAACTAATAGTAGAGATAGTCTGCTATAGAAAAGAGAGAAAATGATCTCAAAAATGTGATTGCTTCATTCACTAAGGCATCTAAATCATTGGATGACCTTATCATGAGCCAAAAAGAATGTGGAGACAACACAGGCATATGATTCAATTCCTTTGTGCATAGTCAAACTCCAAGAGTGATCTTGGAAAAATGATCTTCAAGTAATGAAGCATCTCAAAAATCCAAGACACCAAATGTTGCACACACATTCATTCCAAAGCACACTCACAAACAAATTGGCCTTGGATATAAAGGAAAAGAAAAACAGCCAATTGAGTATCTTTGAGTGGACAAAATGAGAAGAAATCCAACAAAGTTCCTCAAAGAAACTCCAAACAAGAAGTACTTTGAAGAGGAAAGCAGAGCTACCAGAATCCCCAGAAGTTCTATCAAAGATACACAAATGATGGGAATGGTAGAAACTACCCAAGTCAAGCTGATTGGAATAATGTGAAATATCAGCAAAGACCTATGGAATACATGCCAAAATGGTAAAGCCCTAGAACTCAGCAAAGGTCATTCCAAAGACAAAAGAGATATCATCAGCACACATATGCACCCAAGCACTACACTCAGAAATATCACAGCTACCCAAAGAAGGCAATTGCTAAAACACACACACAGACATACAGACAAAAGAGACAGATGTATGAAACTAAAGCCCCCAAGCAATTTGCCAAAGTGAATTATGATTATGGCACAGATAGATGGCAACCTCTTAGAGTCAGAACATTTGGCTATAGGTTGGTTGGATCATCTTATAGTACTAACCCCTCAGGACCCAGACAAGTATGGGTACCTAAAAACTAATTTCCCTGATTGCAGGTTCAAGGAACAGCTGAGTGCCAAGGAACCTGATATATGGATAGCGGCTGTTCCAGACATATGACAGGAAACAAGAAAAATCTGTCAAAATTCAAGGAGATTAGAGGCGCAAAAGTCATATTTGGAGAAAATGAAGCTCCTGGGGAAATAAGAGGCACATGATCCATCAAGAAAAATAGATTAGAAATCACAGATGTTGCATACGCTGAAGGCCTCAACTTCAACTTGTTAAGCATCAGCCAACTCTGTGACAAGGGCTATAATGTTGGATTCAATATGGGAGTATGTCAAATCAAAGACACTGAATCAAATGAAGTAGTGTTGCAAGAATCCAAACAGAAGAACATGTATGTGGTAGATTGGTCGACTGCCACACCAAGCACTTGTCTTCTAGCAAAGAGTACAACCGAATCAAGTTGGCTGTGGCACAAGAAACTGAGTCATCTGAATTTCAAGACAATTAACAAGCTTGCAACGAGTAATCTTGTAGAAGGACTACCAGACTCAATGTACAAGAAGGAAAGTGTTTGTGATGCATGCCAGATGGGAAAGCAGATCAAATCATCATTCAAAGAGAAGTCAAGTCCATCTTCAACAAGGATATTGCATCTGTTGCATATGGATCTATTTGGCCCAGTTGAGCCAGCTAGCATAAGTGGGAAGAAATACACTCTAGTAGTGTTGGATGATTATTCAAGATATACACGGACAATCTTCATGTGTAAAAAGAAGGAAACTTTGCAGAAGTTACCTCAACTAATGAAAAGAGTTCAAACTGAGAAGAGTCAAACCATTATTAAGATAAGATCGATAGAGGAACGAGTTTGTCAATGGAATAATAACTCGATCTTGTATTGAAAATGGTATAGCTCATGAATTATCTCTGCAGAAGGACTCCACAAAGAGAATGGAGTAGCGAAAAGAAGAAAGCAGAACTCTCAAGGAAGTCAAGAACCATGTTAGCTGAAGCTGGATTGCCAAAAAGATTTTGGGCTGAAGCTATCAATACTGCATGCTATACTCAAAATAAATGCATGATAAATAGACAACTGACAAAAACTCCCTATGAGACTTGGACAGGGAGAAAGCCAAATGTTTCATACTTTAGAATGTTTGGATGTAAATGCTTCATCCACAACAATGGCAAGGATAATATAAAGGCTTTTGATGCTAAAGCTGATGAAGGTATCTTTTTGGGATACTCAGCTGAAAGTAAAGCCTATAGAGTGCTGAACAAGAGGACTTTGGTCACAGAAGAGTCTATCCATGTGGTTTTTGATGAACCCAATGTAAATGGAGAAGACATAGAAAAGTTAGCTGAAAAGTCGAATCGACCAACTATGCGAGAAGAGTCCCTATGTTGAAGTCAAGGAGTAATCATTCAAGATGAAAGTGAATTAGTGAATCTCAAAGACAATTGGAAAATTTGCGGCTAAGTGATGATGAGAGAGGCTGCTCAAGACAACACAAACAAAGACTATTGAACCCGGTTGACTTACTCCAACCGGATGTGAGATGGTGAGACCATCCACCGTGAGCTAGTCATTGGAGATGTAAGAGATGGTGTAAGAACCGGATCCGAGCTCAACAAGAAGCTATGTTCACTTGTTTTATTTCCCAAATAGAGCCAAAAGATGTGTCCTAAGCACTTTGGATGATACACATTGGATTCAAGCCATGCAAGAAGAGTCAATCGGTTTGAAAGGAACAAAGTACGGGAATTGGTGCAAAGACCAACCCATCAAAATGTTATTGGCATAAAATGGGTTTTGAAACAAGATGAATGAAGAAGGTTACGTGGTAAGAAACAAAGAAAGATTGGTTGCCAAAGGGTATTGCCAAGAAGAATGAATAGATTTTGATGAAACATTTGCTCATGTTCCATATGAAGGAGGATTCGGCTAATTGGCTACTCGGACTGACTATCTTTGGATGTAGAGTTGACGAAAAAGTACTTCGGTACATGTCAAATGCTTGGAAACAGATTGGTTTCCTGGTTTAGCAAGAAGTTAAATTCAATAGCCACATCTACAGTGAAGGCGAGTATATAGGCTAGGCAAATTGTTGCCCAAGTCTTATGGGTGAGACAACAAATGAGAGATTATGAAATTGAAGAAAAAGAGATTCCAATTATGTGTGATAACACAAGTGCTATTGCAATCACTCAAAATCATGTGTTGAATTCAAGAACAAATCACATTGATGTCATATATCATTTCATAAGAGATCATGTTGAAAAGAAAGACATCACCTTGAATACATCTCAACGACAAACAAGTTAATGACATATTCACAAAGCCATTATGTGAACCAAGATTTGAAGAACTCAAGCATGAGCTAGGGTTAATTGAGTGAGTTGACACTCGGAAGACTCAAGGAGAAGATATGAAAAATGAAAAGATGAAAATAGAGCAGAACGTGTGAATCAGCTAAGTGAATCAGCCATATCGGAAAGTCGGTTTGTGATCGAGTTAGGCGACAAATGAGTCACTACATGAATAGAAAGAAGAAGAGTTGAGTTAGCTAAGGAGTAAGTCAATCATTTATGAGCTAAGTGACAAAAACGCATCGTTTTTAATAAGCGGGAATGTTTTTAAAGATGGCGTCGGTGTAATAATGATGTGCAAATAAAAGCGCACGACAAAGCCTATGATTGGATATAAATGATGCCACATTAAATGCGAGAAATTAAATGCTGATCGGTGTTCTAAATCGAGCCGTCGATCTTGATCAAATTTCAAAAACCGAAAGCACGTCCTTTCATAACCCATATATACCATTTTGTTCGGTTTAAGCTATCCCCTTACTCAAAAATTGTTCATCTCTCCAAAAGTAAAGAAAGCTTTTTTTTCTCAAAACCCTACCAAATCTTGAGCAAGTTAAATCAGTTAAGAACTCGGAGAAATGGCATCAACCTATGATTTCACCAAGCTAGGGAAGCAAATCCACATTGCTTCTACCATGGATTTCGAATGGATGGTTAAATAGGGTTCCGATGAAACCCTTGTGAAGAAGATAGCCGACAAAATCGAGAAATCTGGACTGAAACCCTTCCTCACAATGGAGTTTCAAATGACTTATGTTGAAGAAGTTGCCCAATTCTACGTGAACGCTGAAGTTCATGACAAAGGCATCAAGTCGTCTGTTCACGGCAAGGAGTTTACCATCACTGCTGAAGATCTAGTGGAGCACTGTTTGCTACCGTCGGAAGGTGTGTCTGAGATATTTGAAGCTGATGTCAACTTGGCTGCTGCATGGAAGGAAGTGGCCAAACCTAAATGTCTGCAAAGGTTGTCTACACAACGATAAGAAGTCAAAGGGCGATTACCATAAGTTGATGGACATCGTCGCGAAATGTGTAGATATGAAGTTTGGAAGCTTCAATCACCGTCCAAAACCAAGGCGATCACCATGGCCGCGATCATAGAGGAAAGAAAGTCAATCGGGCGTAACTTCGTCTCTACAGGACTCGCGAGAATGTTGGAAATAAGTCCTCGAAGGGCGATGGGTCGCTCGGAGGATCTCGGGATATGGCCTTGTGGTTGGCTGGTGATGGAGTGAAGGGCATTCTACTCGGACATGGAAAGGCGTTCCATGTCAACAAGAAGATGTTTCGGGCAAATATTTCAGAGCCCGAAGCGAGCATACGCTAAGAGGGCGGATACCGAGGGGAATCACCACCCCAAGGAAACATTTTTGCCTCCCCTCCAGAAGAAGAAAGTCGCTCATGTAGTGAAAAGAAGATCTTGCCCTGCAGTGAAGAAAAAGAAAAATGCACCTACCCTACAGTAGAGTCACCCGCCCTGCAGGTAGTGTCTCCCCGCCCGCTGACCAGAGGCGGAGAAGGAACCTCAAATACCTTCTCCCGGCCATCAAGAAAAAGAGGACTGCCAAGCCAAGAAAGGCAGCTCCTCAAACAAAGAAGGATGCACCGGCCCCCGTCGCCCAAGAATCTGAGGAAACCATATCCGAACCAGAAATTCCTCTGGTAAGGACCAAAAGAAGAAGACTCATCAGGCGTTATGAACTTGAGAAGACAGGTGAGTCTGCAACTCAGCTGGAAAAGATCTCCGAGATTGCTGGAGAAGTACAGTCTCCAAAAGTTATTGATGAAACAGCCAAGTCTGCTGAGGCCGATAAGCGAGAGCAAAAATTGAAGACCCGGTGTGGATAGAAATGCAGCGAGGAGACAACAAAATCCCCTGCTAACAGGATTGTGTCTCCACACGCCCCGATCTTCTGAAGGAGTTGAGCAGCATAGTATGTTGCCTTCCATTCCTGAAAAGGAAGGGCAACAAGGAGAAGATGATGAAGATGATGTGATCATGCTTTCTCCACCATATCCGGACATCCAAAATCGTGCGAGAGAATGGAAAAATGGAAGCTTAGTCGATCAAGGAGGCGATTCGCACATCCCCGAATTCATCGAGGGCGAAGAAGAATTGATGAACTTCCTCGGATTGACCCGCGATGGTCCAGGCATTTGATGAAGAGAAGCGCCAGATATCCTGCAGATCTTCAAGGAAAAAGAGAATGAGAGATTAGCGAGAGAAGTCTCTTGAGAAGGCCAAACATTTGTCCTCTCATTGGAACCATGACCATACTCATCCTCATCTTGACATATTCTCATAAAGTGATGAGGACTTGGACCCCGTTGATGCACAAGAAAAGTTGGACATGCAGCAAACCATGCGAGAATCCACACTGTTGCATGAGAAAGAGCTGATGGAAGGACCAGGAGAGTATTCCAGATCTCAGCTGGAGATTGATCCGTTGGGAGTGGTGCAGCAGATTGCCACTGTTATTGCTGCAACCACTTCCTCAGTTCACTCAGAAGACGGATCTAAGGGACATGGCGATGAAACTGGGAACTTGGGGACCCAAGTCGAGCCAACCCCTGCTGAAGGTGTCTTACCACCTGCCCCCACGGCTGAACACTCAAAGGACACAGCCGGGAGTCTGGAGAAGAGTGACCCCATCACAAGTCACACCAGCTGAGGGGGAAATTCCCTCCACTGCAACTAGGATGGAGGATGCTGCAGATGACTCCACCATGAATCTAGGAGGCGAAGTGGAGAAGGAATAAGAAAAAGAAACACAACAAGTTGTCACTGAAGAAGCTCGGACAGTTGAGTCTATCTCAGCTGAAGTGCCAACCGCTCTGTAGGCGAGGACGCTGCGATGCGGTCGAGGCACGAGATGGATCCGCCGGAGTTAACCCTGCCTGGCAATGAAAGTGCAATCCACGGAGTTGAGACTCTGTGGATGCCATCGAGAAGACCCTAAGACAGTGCGCTGTCGAAGGGATTGAACAAGGCCCCGCTGCAGTTGTGACTGCAGGAGGTAATGAAGGCCTACGGGAGGTTGAGACTTCCCTAGGTAAAAATCAAGGCGATAAGATCATTCCTCAGACCATAATTGCTGATTCAGAGGAGGAAATCGGTGCTCTTCATGACTCCCAGGATGATCCTGATACAACTTTCCTGGGATCTGCAGATGAAGCTGAGTCTACTCCAACTGAACATCACAAAGACTCAACTGAGGAAGATCTACCAAGTACGAGTAAGCCGGAATTCAAGGCTACTCGTCAAAAGTTCAATTTTGATGATGAGCCTAGCCTTCAAGACTCATCCTCGTCCGATGACGCTGATGGTGCAGCTGAGGACACACAAATTCATTTAGCGAAAACCACTGAGGCCGAAGAAGAAGGCTGTTAAGGCATGAGGCTCGATCGGTGGCCAATCATCTCACCAAGACCAGTGAGACCGAGTCATCTCTGCGCTCCCAAACCCTGCAGCAGGCACGACTCAACCTGAATCATCACAAGCACGAACAGTTGAATCCTCAATTCCATATGTGCGTGATGATGCATTTGAACAAACTTTTCCTTTCCAGATTGAGTTGCCCAACCTCGAAGAAGAAACATCCCATGAACATCGCCGTTTCAATGTTCGACCAGATCGATCATTCCCACCGACTCCATTGTCCCCATAGAATTTGATTTCGATCTTTGCTTGGCCGCCAAAACAAACGAGGTGACTGCGAGGCGTGAGGTATTCAAGACAATACTTGGTGAGATTGAAAAGATTGAACGACACCAAGCTTCATTTGATATGTGATTGGACAGTCGAGATGCCACCCTCACAGCAGATTTAAGAGGGATTGTGATACGGATAAGGGAATGGTGTCAGCAACAGAGTACAATGCGGCTCGAACAGGTTCGATACTTTAAGGCACTGTACAATAAAATGCTGGTCTGGAGCGCCGATAATGCTAACATAAAGACGAGGATGCAAGAAAATATCGATAGGATGCATGCCTCTCATACCACTGAAATGGAACTGCTGCGAGAATTTCATCGAAAAGAACTTCTGCGCGTAGAGGAGAATATGAATGCAAAGTTCACCTTCTTATGGCTGAAATGAAGGCGTGGCGGCCAAACAAAAAAGCCACCCGCTCAAATTTGAACAAGATACTCCGCAAAGAAAATCCAAGCAAAACTCAACTATCAGCCGCCTAGATTTCATGCTTGCTGGCATGTTTCCAGGGGTTCCTCTCTCCTTTGATGATGCCAAAAAGGGGGAAGAGGAATGCCTAAAGACGTTGAAAGGGTCGGCAACTGAGAAAGAAAAGGACGCATCTGTTGAGAAGAAGAAGAAAACAGCTGAAGAGAAGAAGAAAGAAAAGGGAAAAGCAGTTGAGGGGGAAGGGTCAAAGGATATGACTCTGATGGTTGCTAGAACCCCTCAACAAGGACTTGTCACATCTGACATAATCAGCAAACTTCCAGGGACTCTGCCGCTCCAACACTCTGTTGTGCCTATGTCTGAGAAGAGAAAAATCATAGAAGCAGAGATGAAGGAGGTCGAAAGAAAAATGGATGCCCGTGCGATGGACATATTGAAACAATATGGAGGCATTCCGGCAGGAAGAGACACTGATGTTATTTCAGACGTCGGAAACGAGCCTAGATCAGTTGATGAATTCAAAACGCTCGAATTCGAAGGATATTTCGAAGGCATGTCCATGGCCCAAGCCTGGGACTTGTACTGGGAAAAAGGCCTCAAGCTGTGCAAAGAAGCTGACAGGAAGTAGACTACTAACAGTCACTCTGCTGGAAAGAAGAAGGCTCCAGT
This sequence comes from Rehmannia glutinosa, assembly GCA_016081115.2. Taxonomy (NCBI): domain Eukaryota; kingdom Viridiplantae; phylum Streptophyta; class Magnoliopsida; order Lamiales; family Orobanchaceae; genus Rehmannia; species Rehmannia glutinosa. The sequence continues at coordinate 35,986,074 of CM071937.1, read as the reverse complement.
ACAATACACGCCCAGAGGAAGAGGAAGAGGTGGAGGAAGAGGTTTCGGACCTAGACCTCTACCCAAAAACATTGAATACATAGATCCAGGAAAGAAAGGAGAGATCTATTGGGCTGGATATGACGTAGTAGCCAACATGGAAGTAGCTAGGAAGAATGCTGAATATGTAAAAAGGATTGAAGAAGAAAATAAGAGACAAGATCAATCAGAGGAAGAGAGTCAACGGCGACAAGAAAGAAAGAAAAAGAAAAGAAGTCGCTAGAAGAGCCTACAAGAAAAAGAAAGCAAATGAAGAAGAAAAAAGAGAAATTTCACTATTGGAAATACATATGCATGTAAGTCTTACGTACAATGAATAAAAGTTGTGTAATTTCTATATTCCCGCTAGATATATAATACCATGTTGCTCGATACACTTTGTAAACAAATGTGTAGAGGACAAGAATATTATGATCAATAAAAAGATCGATTCTACACATACATTCTCTATTTATACATTGTATGTATGTATCTTTGCTATTTACATTTTGTATATATGTTATAAGTTTTGGCATCATCAAAAAAGGGGAAATTGTTGGGAAATTTATTTATTAGATTTTGATGAATGCCATGTAAAACTTAGACTAAAAAGTTGGCATCTCATTTTCCTTGTAATTTGTATCGTAATAGATAGGGTTGTGCAGCTGAGTCAAGTCAGTTATGCCTGGAAATACAAGAAGTCAACTGAAGACTAAAATGAAGACTCCGCTGTGGAATAACTGAGTATGGTAAGGAGGAGAAGTCAAGAACTCGACTGAAGGAGTATCAGCTAAGATACAGCTGTGTGAAGTGTCAGTCAAGTCAACTCAAGAAGCCAAGTCAAGTTGAAGTGACGGATGAGTCTTTCAATCATTGGAGCGGACTCAAGTCACCTAGGAAAAAGCGTACCGCAAAGAGGAGTTAATCGAAAAGAATCCGTTGCCGTAAGTCAAGAATATTACCTAAACAAGTAATACTTCCATCTTTGCCATGTTTTAAAGTGCTCGATCCCGAGAAGCGTGCAAAAGGAATAAACCAATGGGAAGCACTGCACCTTATGTCGACTACTACGAAAAGTCAATGCTCATTTAATACGAGGAAATGTCAATATCAAGGATCGCAACAAGACAAGCCAACGAACACAAGTGAGTTTTGAAAATCACCTATCTATTCAAAGGGCAGATTTTTGAAAGTTCACTATAAAATGCTGAGGAATCACTTTGAGAAAAGGTAACCTTGATTACGTGAACCACGAACATTCAAGCTATTATTAAAACTGTAACCTACAAAATATTCTCAAGTATTCAAGCAAATCCCCAAGCCTAAATTTCAAAGAAAATCAATCCAACATCAAGTTGTGAAGGAAAGACAACTTCTAACTGTTGAAGAGGAAACTTTTGAAGAATAAAAAGGGGTCTACATTCCAAGGAGGATTGTGAAAGGTTCAAGGTCGAACAAGTCTCAAGTTATTGGAGGCTTCGTGATCAAATCCAAGAAGCTTGAGCAAGTGAGTGAAGTAGCAAGCGGCCGCCTGCGAAGAAGGCTGAGTCGGACGAGAAGCCAGCTGTGTGTGACCAAGGCATCTCTAGACGAGTCCCAAAGGATCAAGTCACCGTGTGATCAAGACTTGCATCCGGACCGATAACTACTTTGTACTCGATCAATACTTAGTGGATTCCTCCGGGAGTTGGAGAATAAAGGATTAGAAGAATTACCCCATCTTGAACCTCTATAAAAATTATTGTGTCATTTACATTTCAAAGATTTAATTTACGCATATCATTTTATATCTGGCGATAACTGCTGCTATCCAACGATAATTAACAAAGTCTTTGAATCTAAGTGTTAAAACAAACTTAAACCAAATTCAAGGGTGTTAAGTCTTCCATGAAAATTTCATCACAACCAAGTTAAGTATTAGACTAAACAATTTGAGTTATTCTATCAACAAATTTCGATCAGTGCGTTGAGTGGCTAACTCTGTTTGGTTAACTAACTTAGTTGTCCATCAAGGACAGTGTGAAATTAACTCGAACTAATTTAATAGGACTAAATTCGAAAAGTTGGTAAAGTTTATTCAACCCCCCTTCTAAACCTTACTCACACCCCTTGGGACCTACAACAATTAAGCTCATTTAATTTGTCTCAATACTCGTTTCACTAACAATCAAGAATGCGTTTTAACATTTTGATCAAAAGTGTGGAATATTTATGCCAACTCGTTTTACATTATTCAAATAAATTCATGCAATCAAGTGTTGTTAAAATGATCCACTTTTTAAATATCAAGATGAAATGTTTACCGGACTCCTTAAGCTTGTCATTCCCAAAAATATCCACTAATGTAGGCTAATGTAACACAAGATCAATAGGACTTTCAAAGCTTGTAATGTGGGCTTAGGGTAAGGTAGGAAAATATATGATTAAGTGGCTCAACTCACCCAAACCCACAATTATCACTTCAAATCACCAATAGCCAAATAAAATAGCTACCTTCACTTTTGTTGAATTCTCGATAGTTCTCCTTTATGAGCCTCAATTTTATTATTATTTTTTGAAACCCCAAACTTATTCTTTTGCATATTTTAACACATGAGGTTTCATATTTTCTTTTTCTCGGGCAACTCCATGCAAATAACATATACCCTACTTATCATACCCTCTTCAACCTTCAACATTCTTCTATACTTTGTGTGTATGAGTGATGGGTAATTAAGATTTTCACATGTAGGCTCAAGGTAAAAGATTGGTTGTCAAAAAACGGGTTTAACGTGCTCAACGGGGGACACTAGTGAAAGTATATAATAAAAGGTAGGCATTTTTGGCTCTATATTGCTCAAAGATGGCCTAAATCATTTCCTTAGTGTTACTTCACCTAAGATTTCGCCTCGACTAGTGATCAAACAAGTTCTAGAATCCAGTGGGACCATCCAAGAAATACTCAACTACATAAATCATTCTCAAATAAATCAACGGAGTTAAGCACATAGATGGAATTAATGGAAAGAAGAATAGATCACAGTTCAAACACATGCTCTCTTGACCATTCAACTCATATTCAACAAATTAACTTAGTCATGCAGTATCACAGTTTTACAAACGACAACTCAACTATTTTTTTTTACTCAAGACTCGACTCAATGAATAAAAACAGACTACACCCCCAAACTTAAAATGACATTGTCCCCAATGGAGATGTGGAAAAGGACTTTCCTGGTAGTCAAGGAGTAAAAACTCCTTATCAAAGTTATGTGGTACTAATACGTGCATGAGGTATTAAAGTATAAGCTCATTATGCATCCTAGCACACAAGCTCATGGGTGTTGCATGCCTCCGAGTTATGGTCTTGTTCGTCCCTTTCACCTCGGGCCGATCCCTTTTTGGTTTCGCATCTTTGTAACCTTGCAAGGTAGACAAGAAAACAAAACTCGTGGAGCCATGAAATTCGGTTATGGGTGAGAACTCGAAAAATTAAAGTACGTACATAATGCATGGAAAATGTAGTGCCATTTTTTTTTGTTTGATTTTTTTATTATTTTTTTTATTTTTTTGCAATTAAAAATCAAATAAAATAATATCGAATAAAATGAAAAATAAACAAAATAAGCAACTGGAAAACACAAGAAAAATCACTTGGGTTGGCTCCCAAGAAGCGTTAAGTTTACAGTCTTCAGCCAGACTTTGTCAGATTTGTCCTCAAGTTGGATCTCCAATAAGAACGTTATCTACGTTTCCCTTATATACTTCCCAACCACCAATATCTTCAGCCCCATGTCCATCCATCTGATAACCATCATTTGATTCAAATTTAAGTCTCTTAGTTGGAAGAATGGTGAACACGACTTCTTCCTTATTCACTCGCATAGTCAACTCCCCCATTTCTACGTCAATCAATGCTCTTGATGCATCTAGAAATGGCTGACCAAAAATTATAGGTATATTCTGGTCCTCCTTCACGTCTAACACCACAAAATCCACGGGGAAAACGAATTTATCAACTTTTACTAGCGCGTCTTCAATAATTCCCCAAGGATATGTGATGGATCGATCAGCAAATTGCAATGTGATATTAGAAGGTTTCACCTTCCCAAGCCCAAGCCTTGTAACTTCAGATAGAGATATAAGATTTACACTGGAACCAAGATCACAAAGTGGCTTTTCAAAGAAAACTCCTCCAATAGTAATATTAAAACTCCCTGGATCCTTCATTTTCTGAGGTAGTTTTCTCTGCACAATTGCACTACTTCCTCTGTCAGGTAAACAGTCTCAAACTCCTCAAACTTCATTTCCTTGGATTCCACTCCTTTCGCATAAATGGGCGATTGTTCGGGTCAAGCTGAATTTCTGCCTTCATTCCAACATAAATTGCATTGCAATGCTCCCTCGGATTAACCTCTGTATCACTCGTAAATTTCCCTCTCTGCTGCAACGAATTCACTATTGTCACTAATTGGCCTAATTGTGTCCCCAAGGAGTTGATGTGACCTTCTATTGTTGTAACTCTCGAGCCAAGCTTATCCATGTTAGCATCACTCTTGTTCATCCAGGCTTGGGTTTCTACAATAAATATGCCAAGTAATTTTTCCAAGGACGACTTGTTTTCTCCCACATGTGTACTCGTAGTTGCCTGATTTTGAAATCCCGGAGGTGGTTGCAACACAATTCTCGTATTGATATATGAGAAATTTTCATGATTTTGAAGTCCCGGATGATAATGTGTTGGCACTTGATGTCCTCTATTATTGAAACCCCGATTGTTCACATAATTGACTTGCTCCATGTCAGCATTCATCATCTATTGACTTATTTCCATGACAGCCTCTGTTTGTTATTTTCCACCAGAATTAAGGGTAGCAAGTTGCTTTGACAATGCGGAAATTTGAGAGGCCAAATCAGACATATTATCAAGTTCAAGAACACCGGCAACTTTCCTTGGCATGGATCTCTCAGAAGGCCATTGGTAACTATTGACAGCCATTTCTTCTAGCAAAAGCATGGCTTCACTTGGAGTTTTAGCCATCAATGTACCTCCTGCAGCAGCATCTATAATAGTTCTCGAATGGCCATTCGTACCATTGTAAAAATATTGAACTTTCTGCCAATCTGCATACCCGTGTTGTGGACACCTCCTCAATAATTCCTTGAATCACTCCCATGCTTCATATAATGGTTCAAAGTCAATCTGTTGAAATTGAGCGATTTCACGCTTCAGTTGAAGTGTCTTACTAGGTGGAAAGAATTTTGCCTTAAACTTTTCAGTGAGATCATCCCAACTAGTGATACTTCCGGGTGGAAAAGTTTGAAGCCATTGTCTAGCTTTATCACGAAGTGAGAACGGGAATAGCCTCAACTGCATAGCTTCATCAGGAACCCCATTCATTTTTATAGTGTCGCATATCTCAAGAAATATAGCCAAATGAGCATTCGAGTCGTCTACCACACTTCCCCCCAAACTGATTTTGTTGCACCATGTTTATAAGGGCTGATTTTAATTCAAAATTATTCGCATTGATAGGTTGGCGAACAATGCCCGAATAATTTTGATTTGTGGTAGGTCGAAAATAATCCCGAATGGCCCTCTCCGAAGGTGCAATAATGGGTATGCGGTTTTGCCTTCACCGGAGAATCTTCTATTGCCAGCGTTTGAAATCAACGCCGGAGAATTTCATAGGTTTCTCGCCGTGAGCAGGAGCAGCAGCCATCGGCGTGAATGAAACGAAGCCATTGTCCTGAAAATAGAAAACGAAAATTTCGTCTTGCGATTGTAGTTTGGGTGGTTTACTATTTACAAGAAAAATGGCAATTGTTTGGAAAAATTAAACTAAGTCGAGGCCCCGTATTTAATACTGATCTCCGCAAGACGAAATCGCCCCGTATTCGAAGTGCTTATGATTAAGCTCGTGTTAGAGATATTTCTAACCGCAAGTGTACGGTGTCAAGTTTTAATATAGTGAAAAGAAGATTATCATATCCACAGGGAATAATTATCGAATTATTGCTAAGTATTATAATATAATAGTCTAACTTTATTTAGAAATTCAAAATTGGATGGAGTTTATTATACTAGAATAAAAATAGCAATTTAGACAATAATACACAAGTAAAAATGATACTATCCAAATGATCAAATGAATTCTAGAGGTGCGATGAATCTAGTTCTCTCTTATATTATCAATATGGTTTATTAATCACAAATCAACAATTTATAAGTCAAGATTTCTACAATAATCATTTCCTCTCTCGAGTGCCAAATGATTTTAGATCACAATTGGGAAATCAATATCTCTATAAAAATCACCAATTGAAATCTCAATAAACACTATGAATCTTAATAAATGACTTTAAAGGATTCACAAATCCCTCAATTCTATGAAATCCTAGGTTATGCTATTTCAAGGTCATGTATTCAATTACCTTTCTCAAGAGCCAAATCAAATACACCATATAATCTAAATTATTGATCAAGTAATTTAGAAGCAATAGATCCAAATAGCACAAATAAATTGAGAAATCTAGATTGACAAACCACAATTTCAAAACATAAGTTCAAATATAGATTACATCAACCTCTAGAATCTAAAAGTTTAGCTCATGATAGAAGAAAATGAATACATAGCAATACAACAATACATCTTACAAGTGCGGTATATAGAATGATAGTGGGTCAACTCCCAATATAATACACCAAATTCCAACAGATTTAATGTGTCAAACACTTTTTACTAATAAGTGCGGTATATAGAATGATAGTGGGTCGAGGTTGGGGCCAGATCTCATGTTCCAAAACTTGAGGTTGGGGCCAGATCTCATGTTCCAAAATTATATTCTACTTCATGTTCCACTGTGTTGGATGATTAACACGTATACAATTATTATATCACCATTTATATGTGTCAATCATCCAATACAATGGAACAGGGAGTGGAATGGTATTTTGGAACAGGAAATCTCAATCCGTCGAGATTGGGCCAATGGTTTTAAACATGAACAAGACGTGCTGGTCGGACTAGTTAATTGGGAACCAGCTCCACTATGACACTGGTCTGGATCTATAACTAAAACGGGTGGGAAAAAATCCGTTGCAACCCAGTGAAAATTGGTAGGGCTGATCAACAAAAACCGAAAACCGCAAAAACCGACCGAACCAAACCGCACCACACCGCAATTGCTTAATTATTGGAAAAACCGCGATTAATATTTTTAGTCTAAACCGCACCGCATAAGATGGTGCAATTATAATTTGAAGTCTCAAACCGCACCGACCTCACCGCAACTATAATACTATATATATATATATATATTATATTTTCTATATATGTCATTACATTTCTCTAAATCTATAGTATATTTGTGTATAATTATGTATTGTCATATTTAATTATTTTCACTTGTGTATTATAGGTATATTAGTCAATTTACTCAATAGTTTAAACATCAAAGCCTTCATTTCTTGTTATGGTGTAGATTGGAGATTGAAATATTCAAGTTATGGGAGAGCATATTAGTCACTTTATTGTTCGATGAAAACTTTGTAGAGGTGCTTATTTATTTGTAAAAATTAAACTAGGAGCATAAACGGAAATTTAAAGCACTCATCTCCATACTTTTAGATTAAGCTTTTAGATTATGACTAAATTAAAAGCGAGAAGCAAAAGTTGATACTTGAAAATACTAAAAATGGTTTTTAAGGCCAAAATATAAGAAATACTTTTTTTTAGTGATTGCAAGTATATAAAACTGGTTTTTAAAGCACTCATCTCATGTTTGTTTTATTCTAAAAAACCGCGACTTGAAATCAAACTTGTGGCCGAACCGCACTTAGCAATTCGGTTTGAAAATATTGAAAAAACCGCCCAAACTGCACCGTGATCACCCCTAAAAATTGGTAAACATGATATGAAATGCCCCGATTCACTTTTATTTATAATTTTTTTAAAAAAAAAAAAATAAAAACTAATAAAGTAAAAGACTTAGACATTTCCAGTGTACAATAATAATATGGAATATAATACCATAAAGCCCAACGTGACTACTTTCATTTTGAGTTTTGATTTTGCATATCGTACATTTTTCTTTCGACTTTGTATAAAGTTTTTCCATTTTCCTTTAGCCATTATCTTCAGTTTTTTTCGTCATCTTTTTTCTTCTTCTAGTAATTATTTATCTTCTTCATTTTTTATACACGATTTATGAATTATATATATGTATTTTGTATATTTGACATACAATTAGAGATTTTTTTTAATTTTATTTATGTTGTCAAACTTGATTATACCCTAATTTTTTAACTTGTAGATAATTGCTAATTTTTTCACAACAGTTCAACTGATCGAACCAATGACCCTGTGACCCAAATAATTTCGATTCGATGTCCGGTCCAATTTTAAAGACATTGGTTCTTGCAGGATTTGCCTGAACTCATTAAATTTTCTAAAGATCCAGATTGCCACAAAGCTAGACTTCTTTGGTAAATCTTAGTAAATCGCTAGATTTGCTTTATAATTAAAAATACTTCTTTTTTTTGTAATAATATGTTTTAAATGTAATATTATATATTATATTTAAAAATAAAAAAACTTAATTGGATACGGATCTATACCATATCTGGATATAGGATGAAAAATAGCCCAAATTGAGAATTGATATATTATACTTGGAACAATTTTAATTCGGCCCGAACAAACAAGCGGGCCCCCCGACCAACGAAACGGATCCGTAGTCTTGCTTTCGATCCTTCATACGGATCCGGACTCATTAATTTTTGGGCCTTTTGGGCTTATTTCTATAGCCTAGTCTAATTGACGCGGTGCCTTTGTGCCACATTTTGAGACTAGATTTTCTGTTCAATATTCATATTCTACTGTATTGGATTGACACGTGTATAATTATAACATAATCTTGTATACGTGATATTAATCAAATATAATGAAACATAAAGTGAAATAGAATTGTGGAACATAAAATCTCAATCACTGAAGTTTTATTAATTGCCCATACTAATAAATGACAAAAAAATGATATTGGTAGTTAGAGAATTACAATGCTTCAACCATTTTAAGAAAAATATAAAAGAGGGGATCAATCTTGTGCCCTAGTGGTAGAGTCTTGTGTTGTAAATGTAATTATTCTGGGTTTGATCCTATACGAGAGTGTGTGCCCCTCCCCTACTATCCCCCAATTGTACTTAAAAAAAAAAGAGAAAGAAGAAAAGAAATATACATGTTGGGTGGGGAGGTGGACTGTCAGTTATTAGCATTAGCAAGTGTCAAGTCCCGCGTTTTCAAGCACAAAATTGTGAGATCAATCAAAGCAGACAATACATTTTGGTCGGATAATAGCCACCTCGTGCCATGTCAATATACATAGACATCAAAATTGAAATTTAAAATAATTAAAATAGAAAAGGTAAAAAGAGTAAATTGTAGATGTAGTAGTGGAAGAGAACTTTTCTATACACTCGTTCGGATTTTCTTTTTACTAATAATCAATTTTAAGAAAAAGAGAATTAGATAACATCTAGTGGTTAAAAACCCTCAAACTTAGGTAAGATGTTTGGCGTTCGATTCCACCTAGCTTCATCCCTTAGGATTTATACTAAAAAAAATTATGAAAAACATTTTTTGGTTTCTTAAGAGTACAAATAGACAATCCTCCTTAATATGTACCAACATTCCTCCAAAGGAAGATTAATTATGACCGAACAAATGTCAATTTCATCAAAAAGAAGTGTGGGGGAACAAAACCAATAAAGAACAAATTTCAATATGCCTAGCCCACTACAGCCGTTCAAATATGTAATTTTTTGGATGCAATAAGCCAATAACATCACATTTGTATATTAACAATATGCTGCAGTTAAATTTATGGTACCAATTAAATTGACCACTACATTAATCATTAATGTTTATTTTTTTTATAATCGAGATTCCATGTTCCTACATGACTAGTCATCAGGAAAACAGACCCGGCCCCTCAAGAACTGGTCCATGTAAACCGCGAGAATGCACAACGACTTTCAGGTCCCTAGTATCCTCAATTACCGCGCACAAGGAGTCGTCCCCCAAGTGGACCTCTATCCAGCCGCAGGTTCCCGTCGAGTTCCAGCCTCCCACACTGCCACTTGAAACCCTAAATATTAATTGTTCCACCATTGTGCCCCATAGAACTCAAAACCTTGACCTTTTCAAAGAGAGGCCAAGAATTACCTCACCTTGACCAATTAGTCAAGGATCATTGGATAATAATTAATGTTTATTACTCCCAAACTATGCGCCTTTTTTTGACTTCACTTACTAAAATTATTCTTATTATATTTTACCCCATCGACTACATAATTTTCTATCATGCCATCTCTAGCCCATCGACGATGAAATATTCGGAAATATTTCATTAAATGACATGCATGCGATCGCATAAAACTTTAGGTAAAGACAATCAGGGGCGACCCCTTATGGTGTAGTGGGGGACTTTAGCCCCCACCCCTCCCCCGCCAAATTTTTAAAAAATTTAATTAATCTTTATATATTTTATTTTTAAAAATTAATTTGAGTACTTAAGTATTTATTTTTTAGTAATTTAACACCTCAAAATTAATTAGCTCCCCCAACATTAAATATCTAGCTTCGTCCCTGAAGACAATTATGACCTCACATTCGTGGCTGATGGCTGAAAATTCTCCCAGTGTTCCACCGGGATTGGGCTGGAGATGGCACGGTGGAAAAATTATGTAGTTAATTAAGGGGGTTGAAGTGGGACGAAAAGTAAAAAAAAAACACGCGCATAGTTTGAGAATAAAATATAATTTCCTTTATTGCGTATACGACTTAGCTAACAACAATGGAACATGTTTAAGTTTACATAGATAATTTTTGCAGGTAAACTATCATATACATTGGTATCGGTGTGGAAATATTAAATAGTGAGAGTTATAAGGTGGACATATATGATTGACTAGCCGCCCCTTTCACTTTGCAACCACATATACGTTGCTTGCCTTGTTTTCATCATGAATATAAAATCATGTACTAACTAATAGAATTTATATAATACTGATAGACCTAAAATGTAATAAATGCTATCCTACTACCACTTTTACATATTTTGAATTTTCTACTCCTTACGATATTTTATCTGGAATCTAATACATTTGGACACTAGGGGTGCCAATAGTTCGAAGATAAAATATTTATTTTATATAATAATAAAATTCAAAATATATTATATATTTGCATCAAATACAATGTCAATATTCGTCATTAAACATCCCAAAATACATAACTATAATCTTGATATACTGAAATTTAAAATGCCTCTAGCTCTTGCATATCAGAAAAATAATTTATAAGTGAATCTATACTATATTTTTAGGCAACTTAAGTTTCAATATATACTAATAAATAATCTATGAGTGCATTTATTTTTGGTGTCATCATCTATAAAGGAAAAAAAAGATTAAATATAGTTTAGGCCAATCAAAAATTTCACCGAAAATCACTTCAATCTCAATATCTAATCAATAACCTATCAAAAAAAAAAAAAAAACAGATTAATACTAATGAGGCTTGGATAAGGTTCATTCACCATCATATTAATTTCTAACTCATTAAATAATAAATACCGAATCAAAATACAAGAATATGTTGAAATTGAGCCCAAAGTTTATATGCAAAAAATGAAAGGAAAAAAAAAACGAAAATGTTTGGGTGGCAGGTGAATATCACGTATATGTAGTTCCGCCCTTGCTAATACACCAGGTGAATATCACGTCTACAATGATAACATTGTCTTATGTACATGACATCTACAATGATAACATTGTCTTATGTACATGACATTCAGTGAGATGAAATAGTCATGTATGGAACATCAGATCCCATATGTCCCTATGTTTCTAATTACTAAAATTAAATATATCAAAATCTTAGATCATGAGGGGGAGGGAGGACTTTGTCCCTCTTGTCTCAATCCCTCTTTCAAGTAGGCACATGCAAAATATTATACATACATACAAATATATATACACATATAGTGTGTGTGTGTGTGTGTTTTTCCATGATTGCACATGTATATTGTTCCCTTCCCAGAATCAGGTACAACTGTCAAGTTGCATAACTTGTCTTCAACTCTAAAAATAACCACACCACTTTTTACAAAAACAACACTTTTTATTGTCACCATTTATATAATGCCCCTTTACATGTTGGTCCTCACTATCCACTTTGCCTCCCCCTGTGAACTTTTATTGATTCTCCTCACAAATTAAGCACTCATAGAATTTTAGTGAACAATTACTAAGATACCCATAATAATTATAACAAGAAATTAACTTCCCAAGAAATTTGAATACAAGAAACAGCCCACTGTACATGCCAAAACATACAAAAAATTACAGGACAGAACCAACAAATGGAAAAAAAAAAGTACAACCATTAATTTTGCCAACCCCAAAAATACTTTTAAAAAAAGGTTAATCACAAAAGATACCCTTGAAACTTAACAAATTACAAAAAAAAAAACCCTGTTTTCTTTCAGAATTACAAACACCCCTTGATATTTGTTTATATTCTACAAATCACGTCATCAAGAAGTATATGTAATTTTGAATGATAACTGAATCTTTTTTGTAATTAGGCTAAACCTCAGTGGTATTTTTGTAATTTACGGAAAAAGGAAAATTAAAAAAAAAAAAACTAGTTCTAATCTAGCTACATTGCAGAAAAACTTCAAGAGCTCAAACAGCAAGTTGCTGTTGTTGTTGCTGTTGATGTGATGAATCTTCTTCACTGAAATACAAATAGAGTTTTGATGATATTGTTGAAGTAAATAAAGAGGGTTCATCTGAAATATTAAATTGAGGTTGCAGCATCATCATTTCTCTCTGCAAATAGGAACAATATGACTGAAAAGTTGATGGGGTCACATTCAAATGGAATCCCAATCCAAATAGAAAATCCACTTCAAGAAAGTTCATCTCTGTTGTGCTAATTCCTCCAACTTTAGCATAGTAAGCATTATTGTAGTACCTGGATAAAATTTAAATAAAAATTCCATCAGATTTATGAATGAAAAGTTAAAAAAAAGTGGGCATTTAAGAATTTGGTACTAAAAATGGGTCCAAATAAAATAATTAGTTAGTTAGTCCAATAAGTGTGCTTAACATTGATGTGATGTGAATAAGTTGTTGAATTTGAGGTCTTTGTTAATCTGGAGCTTTCAAGTTTTGAATGTTAGATTGAGACCTTTGATAAATACCATTTCAACAGACTATGGGGTGGCTACCATTGAGAACCACACAAATATTAAAAAATAAAAACGAAGATACATTGTTGTTAGGATAATCAAGAATTAAGTAAAAGCAAAATCTTAATCACAATAATGATGATAAATATCTAATTATTACAGAAGCTTAAAGTTTTAATTTAGCCCTGTTGCTCTGTACCCAGAATTATGTTACAGACCTTAATTCAAGAAAAACAGGCCTAAAAAATACCAATCCAAGTTCAAAATTCAAACTCAGAACCAATTTGCTAACACAAAAATGTTCCACAAATCTTGACACTTTTCCAAATTCCACCTCCCAATTTGAAATAAAATTAAAAATCACTATCTCAAGAATTAAATCCAACCCACAAAACAAAACAGCAGATATCACCCATGACTAATTCTTGATTTAAAAATAGAAAAAATCAAGAAAACCCAAGAAATAATAAAGAAAAACTAAAACATCACTAAATCAAGACTGAAATTAAAACCCAACCCACAAAACAACACAAAAATCAACCATAACTACTAATTCTTGATTTTACCCAAAATAAAAATAAAAAAAGGAATTAAAGAAAATACTCACATGTCATCCATGAATTTAGCAGAAACCATAACACTCGTAATCAGCAGCCTGTGAACATTGAAAGAATTTATGGGCAAAGTTGGCTGGCGCTGTGTGAACCGATCAAGATAAACATAAGCAACAATGTAGCAAGATGGGCTACAATTTGCGTACTTGAAAATTCTCTCTAAATAGGTCTGGATTGAGATGGTTGGCCTTGTGAGGCCATGGAAGACTGAGATTTTCTGGGGTTGGAATGAACGGCTGAGATCGTTCGACTCCGCCACTTTTTCGAGGAGAGAAGATAGGAAAGTGATGAGTTTAGGCATCACATTTGGGTTTTCCAGCTCTGCCATTGTTGTGTATGATGAAATGTTTGAATGAGCTGTTGAATATTTATATATGTAAACAATAAAGAGGTTTTTTTTTTTTTTTGGCTTTACTTTTTGTGTATTAATATAACAACCTGTAGAGGGTGGTCGTTAGTTTGGCAGGTGAGGTGGATTTACTTTTATGCCCTTTTTGAAATTTGAAAATTTGATGCTAGGATGTCTTAATCCATGTCAGCCAGATCACAATTCACAAGTGAATATAACAGTGTTTATTTATGTTGGTCAGGAAATGTTTTTTTTAATATATATTTAAAATTAATTACATATATCTGTCGGCTATCGTGCATAAGTATATTATATAAGAGGTCGAATTGCAATTTTGATCTGGTAATTAGTTAAAAGGATAGTAACATTGATCCCATGGGAAAATATTTTTTATCATCCGAATTATTCGAGTTGTTCAACTTTACTACATAAATTTTGTTTTGGTACACTTTTACCTTCGAAAGCCCACAAGTTTTAATCAAATTGTCTCATCCGATTGACTTTTGTTGGAAAATTTCATCGAGAATCTCACTAGAGATGCCAACATGTCGGGTATCTAAAGACTGGACATGCACCGCCTTCGGCCGGGCGGGGTGGATCGACCCGTCCAACCCCGAATTAAATAAATGTAATTAGAAAAAAAGGGAAAAAGTAATATTTAATATATTTATAAATTATTCTTTACAAAAGTTGTTATTTTAAATTTATAAATGCTAGATATAATATTAAAAGATAAAATATATTATATTATATATTATATATGCAAGATATATAATAAATATATTAAAAAAATATGTGTTCTCGCTGGGCGGAGGTGATACCCTGACTCGACCTGTCCCCCTTGGGTCATGGGGCGGGGCAGGGCGATACCCACGGGGCGGAGGTGATACCTGGACAGGACTGTCCCGCCTGGGTCACAGGGGGGTAGGGTGGGTACAGTCGGGTCGGGTCAAAAATTGTCATCCCTAATCTCATCACATGCATGTCACCGGAATCAAAATCGTCACCTTAAAAATTTGGCATGCATATCATGTGATGCGATTAGGTAAAGATTTCCACGAGAAATGAGTTAGAGGTGGCAATTTGAAAAACCCACGGACCTTAGGAGATAAAGTGTTCAAAAAATAAAATTAGGCAGCAAAGTCGGAAAACTCGAATAGTTCGGATGACAAAAATATTTCCTCTAAAAGTTATATATATTCCGCAAAAAAAAAAAAAAAAACTATAATTAAAAGAAAACCGCGAATTGAAACATTTCTTTGCCAAAAACTGCAATATTGGTCTAAAATTGGGGTTTACATGATAATTTCCGGCAAAATATTCAATTTACGATGAAAAAGGGACTTGATATATATCGAGGCTAAGATTTCCTAAATACCTCGCTTATAAGCAAAATTACCAAAATGGGCTAGATCCGCCGCTTTTGTATTCGTGTCGTGGCCGACCAAAGTCATGGCTCGGGTCGGCCCATGACTCGATACCATTGATTTTGTTGTACTGCCAGGTGGACCAAGGCGAGCTTGACACGTGGAGCTAGGTCGTACGGCCTATGAAGTCAAAACCTATAAATACCCCCACAGTTCTATTTGCTACATGTATCTCATTTGTTGTTAATCACCTCGTTTTTCAGTTTATTAGCGACCTTACACCTGTAATTGACTTAAGCATTGGAGGACCTTAGTTGGGGGTCCACCCGGCTAACCTAACGTTCATTCTTTTACAGGACACGGACCAAAGTACCTAGACTTGAGGTGAAGCGACCCAGACTGAAGTACATTTAATTTATTCGCCCAAATCAGAACTAAAATCCCAAGCTAAAAGTATTTTTGCAAAATGTAACTTTTAAGGGACCGATTTCACTATCCTCTATTATTAAGATTTACACTTACAAGACCAAAATTGCAATTTAAATGAGTATAAAGATGCAACACCAAGTTATAATAGCGATATATCCTAACTCCTCGTTCAATATTAAAATCATCAATTTCATGTTAGTATGAATGACGTTTAGACGTCCTTTTGATACTTAACGGCGCTGCGTACTATATCACGCAATTCTTTAATTTGAATTTAATTTGTGAACGAGGGAAAGATTAACTATCATGAGAGTTAAAATACCTTTTTATTTTTCTTTATAATTATTTTAAAGGGCAAAACATGCTTATTGGATCTTGATAATCTGCTCTAATGACCATAGAGTTGGTAATATGTTTGTGGAATAAACAACTTGCACTAATCATGTGATTACATGTTGGATTAATGGTGAATGTGAGTTGTGGGCCCCATTTGAGTAACCCTTTCATGTGTGATGATTCTATTGCACAAACACCATTAAATTTGTATGTATTTGTATAATTAGAATTTGTTTTCCACCAACACAGCATTAGCCTTTGCTGCTTTTTCTTGCTGCCATCATAAGATTTTTTTTTTTTTTTTTGAGGGACTGCCATCATAAGATTGTGTATTAGGACAAAGAATCAAAATAAATCATATTTAACAAAGTTTGTCTAGCTATTGTTGATGCCTTAGATGAGTTGCCAAATTATTTCAAAATTATCTTCATTAACCCCAAATGCTAGTTTGGGATTGTTTCACCTAAAAAAAAAAAAAGTTTGGGATTGTTTCAAATTGCCAAATTATTTCAAGAATCCTTCATTAAAAAAGACACATTTTTTTCTTGCCATAGTTCATAATTCGGATATGTTGTTCTTATTTGATGTGTCATTTCGTTTTGTACCTCATATATACACATCAAGTATATCAATTATATTATGATAATGTGTACATTAGAAAATATAATATGGAAATGTACACTATAAAAAAAATCAGTTTATCGATAGAATTTTCAACAGAAATGATATTGTTACTAAATCTCATTAGCTATAAGATAAAGCCTGATCAGATCTCTGTATCTCGCCTTTCGAGTTGTTGTCCCTTAGTAGAAAGTGGGAATGAGAGCAGGAAAAACAACTAGTTTGAATGCTGAGAATTTTACAGTTATCGACATAATAAAAAATATTGTTTTCCTCCAAATTATACTGGACAATTGTCGAAAAATAATCACCAACAGTTTTAAAATTTAGCGACAGAAATATTGTAGATTAATTACCAACAATTTTAGATTTTATTGGTAATATTTACCTACAAAGATCTTATCTATCTTTACAGCTATCCCAATTTTTACCTACATATTATTCTGTGGCTTTTTTTTAGTGGTAATATCAAATTAAAGACAAACGATCCAAATGATAATTCATGATTCTTGACCACTATAATTTTAATACAATGTATTTTTATTTTAACTTTTTCTTGAGCTTCTTATTGTAATTTTAGTCCAACTCAAAATTTTAAAAGAATATTAATTAGCTAGGGATCTGTGATTCAGAGAATGGAACCAGTTACTGGAACAATCTTTTAAGCCCTCTAAGGGTAAAAAGGTCCAAGTGAAACCAGGGTTCCTATTGGTTAAAAGTAGAAAAAGAAACTGACTTTCCAGCCAGATGTGAATTTTGTTGCATCATTATGAGTAGTAACATGCTGGCAAAGCACAGTAGATCCTTCTGTTTGTATTGGAGCAGCATTTCTGGTGTACTACATTCAAATTAATATTTAATGGAAATGATGATCAAAATTTTTAATACTATTACAGCTTTTATCTATTTCTTGCATTAATTGCAAATCTTTCATGGATTGCTCACCTTTTCACATAACACAAAATGTGGGCAGCATAAGTAGTACTGCTCCTGGATTCGTAATTAGGGATGGATGTGGGGTGAGGAATCTCCATTCTCCCGGAATTCGTCCCGAACGGGGTGGAGATTCACCGAAAGTTTCCCCGTAGGTATATGGATGGGGATGAGGAATATTTTCTCCCCATTAGCGGGAGCGGGACGGGAATGGGAATGAGGATTGTATTCCCCACCCCACAGGGATCCCCACCCCATTTCCCGCGCGGACCCGAGGTACACATATATTTAATAACATATTTAATAAATTTAATATATTATAAATATGTCAACATTATATATACTAAGGGCTCGTTTGGTTGCAGGTGTTAGATAAATGGTTTATCATGATTTTGATGATTTTGTTTATATACCAAAACTAAGTCTTTAAATGTTGTCCAAATACTCCTAAATGATTTAAATTGTTTCTACTAATTTTCTGGAGTATTTCTTCAAGTTTATTATCGACAAAAATTGGACAACACTTTCGATGATTTTGAGTTAATGTGTTTTTATATCAAAACTATATTTCTAATGTTGTCCAAATACTCTTGATCGGTTTACAATGTTTTTACTAATTTTTCGGAGTATTTTCCTGAAGTTATTTTCGACAAAAATTGGACAACACTTCTGTTTCGCGTTGGACCGGTCGCCCTATAGGGCAACCCGTACCTGAGATATGTTTTGAAACAGAAAAAAACACAACGGAAGTAAAATGCAGAAGTCGACCAGTCGACCAGGGCGTCGACCGGTGGCGTCGACCGGTCGCCCCTGCATCGACCGGTATCCGGGAGCAAATTATTGAATCAGAACTCCCTGGACTCGTTTTTGGTGTTGCTCGACAGTCGACACGGTCGGCCAAATCCGGACCCCATCGGCCATCGACCGGTGTCGCCGCCCGTAAAAATATTGTCTTATTTTCAAACGTCTATTTCTGCGCGACCGGTCGCCCTATTGTTTGACAGCAAAATTATAACCGTTGTGCAACATACATCTTTTCCTTAAATTATGGGGTTGATTTCTAACAGCTATAATCTTGATTTTAATTGCATTTTTTTTTTTGTAGAAATCAGTCCCCAATAGGAGCCTATCAATGATCAATCATCTCCTATAAATAGAGGAAGATTTGAAGCAACATAATAAGAGAAAAAAACTACAACACGACAAGATACACTCAAGCAAACATATTTGTTCTTCATTGTTATTATTCTTGTTGTAATTTGCCTAGTTTATCACTTTCAAATCTTGAGGTCTAGGCTTTATTTCTTGATTATACTTGCACTCAATTTGTATTATTCATTATCGAGTTGTAATCTTGAATTTGGGTTATCATTCAACACAAGATATCCTTGTGAGTGTTCTTGTGGTAAGAACACACTTGGATGATCTTGGTGATAGGTGCAAGAAGATTGTGGTGATCTTCTTATTGAAGAGTGTGGTGCTCTTTGAGGTGTTGAAGAATTTGGTATTCTTCAAGGTTGAAGATTGTGGTGATCTTCACAAGGTGCCGTTCAAGAGAGATTGTGGTCATCTCCAAGGTGGTGTTGAAGAAGAGTGTTGTGCTCTTCAAGGTGTGTTGTAAGGTGTTGTTGTATTAATTTTTGTAATTAATATTTTTTTTTTCTTTTTGAAATCCATCCCGGAGATACTGGGGTGGTAGAGGATTAGGCCCTAGGTGGGTTGAACATCTATAAATCGACGCGTGTTATTTACTTCCCGCACCTTTATACTTGTCTTGGCTTGTTTGATTCGAAAAAGAGGGCATAATCGAAAAGATGGAGATAATCTATTCACCCCCTCTAGATTATCGTAGCCGCTTGGACTTACAAGTGGTATCAGAGCCAAACTCTTTGGCAAGCTCGTTCCACATCGCGAGTAAAGAGGAACGATCATCGGCTACGAATGAAGTCTATCTTACCGGCGCCTCCACCACCAAGCCACCACTATTTGATTCCAAAAATTATACATTTTGGAAAGAAAGAATGGAATGATATCTATAAGGTTGCGGGTTCGATATTTGGAACACGGTCATTAATGGAGAATCCATTCCGATGAAAGACACACCTCACACCTCCAAAGCTCTCAAGGAGCTCAATGATGAAGAGAAGAAATCATCTCCTTAAATGGTAAAGCTCTTAATATATTGTATTGTTCACTTACCACTTTGGAATTTGATCATATTGTAGGAATTCGATCGGCACATGAAGTATGACAAAAATTAGAAGCCATCTATGAAGTATTTGCAAATGAAAGGAGCAACTCAAAAGTATCTACTTCTCAAATGGATACTAAATCAAATCTAAGGAACAAACCTCTTACAACTTCCAACTATGAAGAAGTTGAACAATGCCTCATGGGCATCGAAGAAGAAAACGAGTGCGCTCTAAACCGTCTATTTCTTATGACAATGAATTGTAAAATAATTATAGTGATTTGCTCAATGATTATGATGAACTTCAAAATGAATTCCAAAGCTTGCTTGTTAAATACAAAAATTTGAAAAAGGAATTCAATGTTTTGAAAAATGATAAGGATAGTTTATTTACTTCCTATGAATCACTATCATTTGCTCACACCACCACTCTTGATAAGGTTAGAAACCTTGAAAAAGAAAATAGTACTCTTGTTGAGAATATTGATTGTATGAAAAATAATTAAAATTCAACTTGAGTACCAATAAAATGTCCAATATTGTTGATGTTCATAGTTGTGATAATTTGAAACTTGGACTTGATCATAAGTCTAATGTTGTTAATCATATGAGAAAGAATCAAGTCTCTATGCATGTTGGTCATTATGCTCCTAGAATTATTACTTGTTTTTATTGCGGTAAAAGGGTCACACGGTTAACACTTGTGGAGTTAGAAATAGCTTTAATTATTTTGGAGACCTAAAAGTCTCAAAGCTAATCCCAAAGGACCCAAACACTTAAGGGTACCACAAAACAATGTCATATTAGGTACCCGGCGGAATAAAAATTAAGGAAAATTCATACCACCTAGAAGACATCAAACGACCATCTCATTTGATCAACGGAAAAGACATCACCATAATGAGTCTCCAAGAGGAAGACACTATCAACAATGGGAAGGCCACAATACTTGGAGATGGAACAATTGGAGAAGCTATCATCAATAAGATGATTTTCAAAGAGAAAGATATCAACAACAAAGGGAACAACACAACCCATGGAAATGGCGTAATTGGTAAACTGTATCTCCCTATTTAAATATGCATTTTATTTTTGTTATTATGCATGTTTTTTGTGCCTCTATTGTCAAAATGATTTTTTCAAAATATTTTAAATGATAATTTATATATATTTGTTCTTAAATTTTTTTGAAAAGGAGACCTTGCATGATGTTTTAATAAAATTTTGTGCATTTACTAAGGCTAAAATGATTTATTATCTCTTATGGGTTTATATAGTATAAGCATACTTGTGACATACTTTATTGCTTTAGCACACACACTTCCATTACTATGTTTTGCGCAAAATTTGTTTTAAGAAGTATGTAGGATTTATATATCTTCATCAATGGTTATCTACTCATTATTTGACAAGAGAGACAGAAACTATCGAGGTACGCACACCATTGTTGTTCATCTCATAGACTTGATATATTTTTTGCCATATGCCTATGTGCTTGCTTTTCAAGATATTTCAAAGTATTTCTTGTAAGTGCCATTTAGAGGATTTTTCGATTTTTGAAAGGCACTATTCGATATAGCTTGTTTATCCGAGACTTGTAAATGATTATATTTTGTTTTGATAAAACATTTGATTTTCATCCTTCTCTCAAAATTGTGCATTTGATTGATCATATTTATTCTTGTCAAAACTCTTGTTCAAATACTTCTTTTAAATGATGTCTCAACTATATGCTCTCGAGTTTTCATATTTCAAAAGAGACCTTATATATCTTTGTATAAGTTTATTTGAACTTACAGGTTTTATGAAACTCTTGATAATTTGTTTTCAAAGCATAGTATGTGTTACTTATTATAGTGTCTCTAGTATTCGATATTACTATGCTCTTGTGCAAGATATCTTCTTAAGATTTTGCAGAAAGTTTTTGGTATTTTGGAACAAGCTTAATGACCAAGGCGAGGTTAGATATTGTCAAGAAGAAGGTATTGATTTTGATGATACATTTGCACCCGTAGCACATTTAGAAGCAATTCACACTCTACTTGCCTATTTTTGTTTTAAGAAAATTTCAAGCTTTACCAAATGGATGTTAAATCCACCTTTCTAAATGGTTTTATTCAAGAAGAAGTCTATGTAAAACAACCGGGGTTTTAAAAAAAATTTCTAGGCCAAATGATTTTTATAAAAGGCCTTGTATGTTTAAAACAAGCACACCGTGTATGGTATGATAGACTTAACTATTTTCTTTTGCAAAATAGTTTCACAAAAGGTAAAGTTGATACTACTCTCTTTGTTTTTGAAAAGGGGCAAGAATGCTTGTGCAAATTTATATTGATGATATCATTTTTGGTGCTACTAATGAATCTTTGTGCAATCTATTTTCTAAGTTGATGCAAGGTGAATTTAAGATGATCATGATGGAGGAGCTCAATTTCTTTCTTGGACTTCAAATTAAACAATGCCAAGAAGGTGGTTATATTTCACAATCAAAATATACAATAGAACCTTTGAAGAAGTTAGGCACTGAAGAAGGAAGAACCATCTCAACCTCTATGGCTACCAATGTAAAGTTTGACAAAGGTTGAGGAATACATATTGATTGACAAACAAATTCGGGGTATGCTTATCTACGTTTATTACTCTTTAGACTCGAAATTTTCTATGCCTTATGTCTATATGCTCGATCTCAAAACTATCCCAACGAATCTCATTAAAGTGTCTTTAAAAGAAATCTTCAAATATTTGAAAGGTACTTCTTCTTATGGCTTGTATATCCAAAATTTTAAAACGTTCATATTTTTCGGGATAACAAGTCTGGTGATTATAATTTCTCAAAATATGGTTCTTCATAATCGAACTAAACATATTGAGATTCGATATTTTTTTCTAAGGGATTGCGTTTCTAAAAACAAAAATTTGAGATGTGTTTAATTCCGTCTCAAGGATAACTCGCGGACATTTGTTTTCAACCATTTACTGCCGAGACTTTAACCTCATTTCGAGCTTGATTATGACATAATGTATATTGAATGAGGTCTACGTTTGCATTTTGCACGTTTTTAAAAACTTATGGGCGAAAAATCTGATTTTTGGATCAAATTTCGGATTTTTGCAAAACAGACTGATCCAGTGACCAGTTGGGGTGAGGCCGACCGGTCACCCTATACCTCGACCAGTCGACATCACCCTGGACCGGTCTCCCATAGTGAATTTTTGGTTAAATTAAATCTATGTTCTCGCAGGCTTAGCCATTTTGGCTCTTTCAACTCTATTTTCGTCCCCTTTGTCATTTTCACACACAATTCACTTCAAATGAGTTTTGTTGCATAAATTACATATTTTGGGGATTATCTTGCTCGTTTATCATCATTGTTACTCATCCTCACCGATTAAATGGTAAGAATTCTACTCCCTTATCTCAATTGGGTGGAACCCTTGAGAAAATGCTTATGTATTGTTTTTTGTTGGAATTCTTGCATAATTGTGTTGTGAATGATGATTGTTGATGAATGATATTTGTAAAATTAATTTTGGTGATGAAAAACTTGGCTTGATTACATTTACAAGGGCTATATATATCTTCTTCTATTTTTGATGCCCGCTATGTTCGATAAAACGTTTCAATGAAAATTTTATCACCTACATGATTCTCTTGTGTTCAGATGT
This sequence comes from Rehmannia glutinosa, assembly GCA_016081115.2. Taxonomy (NCBI): domain Eukaryota; kingdom Viridiplantae; phylum Streptophyta; class Magnoliopsida; order Lamiales; family Orobanchaceae; genus Rehmannia; species Rehmannia glutinosa. Next base: position 35,962,311 of record CM071937.1, on the reverse strand, counting down.
CTTATATATTTATAGAGATCATGTTTTGCAAATCAAATGAGTTTTCATAAGCTTCTACAAGTCATATGATCGACTTTTCCCTCCTATTTGGTTTATAAGCTTCAATGTTCAAATAGCTCGATAAGTCGGTTAAGTTGCGCACCTTGATATGAATATATGATGTTTTTATCGTGCTAATATTCTTTTTGATGATTCCAAAGGGGGAGAAACAGGTTATAAGATTATTAGCTCAAAGAAGCTAAAATTAGCTCGAGATAAGTTGTGGCTATTTAAAGCCAAAAGCTGTGAACTTTACTTAGTCCATTTGTTGTATTATGGACTTATATACATATCTAATGATGTTTTGTTGACAGGGGGAGCTTATAAGCTCTTGATACTTAAGCTCAATATGTAAAAGCTGAACTTTTAGCTTTTGGTTGATTGCTTCTGTATTACTCTTGTTGTGCATGTTGATAGGGGGAGCTTTATAAAATGTTTGTGTATATCTATACTCCCATCCGCGTGACTATGTTGCGTGGAATGTTGTCGCTCACAACGGATAGTTCTTTTTTAACCAGTAAAATTGTTTTGTTTTCAAAATCGACCTCTTTAAATTATTTTGGTTTGTAATCATCAAAAATGGGGAGTTTGTTAGATAAATGGTTTTATCATGATTTTGATGATTTTGTTTTTATACCAAAACAATGTCTTTAAATGTTGTCCAAATACTACTAAATGATTTAAATTGTTTCTACTAATTTTCCGGAGTATTTCTTCAAGTTTATTTTCGACAAAAATTGGACAACACTTTTGATGATTTTAAGTTAATGTGTTTTTACATCAAAACTATATTTCTAATGTTATCCAAATACTCCCGATCGGTTTAAAATGTTTTTACTAATTTTTCGGAGTATTTCTTGAAGTTTATTTTCGAAAAAAATTGGACAACATTTCTGTTTCGCGTTGGACCGGTCGCCCTATAGGGCAACCCGTACCTGAGATATGTTTTGAAACAGAAAAAAACACAACGGAAGTAAAATGCAGAAGTCGACCGGTCGACCAGGGCATCGACCGGTGGCGTCGACCAGTATCTGGGAGCAAATTATTGAATCAGAACTCCCTGGACTCGTTTTTGGTGTTGCTTGAACGGCTGGACACAGGGTAGACCGGTCGGACCCCCCGTCGACCGGTCGCCCTGTGTAAAAATGTTGTCATATTTTCAAACGTCTATTTCTGCGCGACCGGTAGCCCTATTGTTTGACAGCAAAATTATAACCTTTGTGCAGCAGACAACTTTTCCTTAAATTATGGGGTTGATTTCTAACAGCTATAATCTTGATTTTAATTGCATTGTTTTTTGTAGAAATCAGTCCCCAAGAGGAGCCTATCAATGATCAATCATCTCCTATAAATAGAGGAAGATTTGAAGCAACATAATAAGAGAAAAAAGCTACAACAAAACAAGATACACTCAAGCAAACATATTTGTTCTTCATTGTTATTATTCTTGTTGTAATTTGCCTAGCTTATCATTTTCACATCTTGAGGTCTAGGCTTTATTTCTTGATTATACTTGCACTCAATTTGTATTATTCATTATCGAGTTGTAATCTTGAATTTGGGTTATCATTCAACTCAAGATATCCTTGTGAGTGTTCTTGTGGTAAGAACACACTTGGATGATCTAGGTGATAGGTGCAAGAAGATTGTGGTGATCTTCTTATTGAAGAGTGTGGTGCTCTTTGAGGTGTTGAAGAATTTGGTATTCTTTAAGGTTGAAGATTGTGGTGATCTTCACAAGGTGCTGTTCAAGGGAGATTGTGGTGATCTCCAAGGTGCTGTTAAGGGAGATTGTGGTGCTCTTCAAGGTGATATTGTAAGGTGTTGTTGTATTAATTTTGGTAATTAATATTTTTTTTCTTTTTGAAATCCTTCTCGGAGATACTGGGGTGGTAGAGGATTAGGCCCTAGGTGGGTTGAATCTCTATAAATCGACGCGTGTTGTTTACTTCCTGCACCTTTATACTTGTCTTGGCTTGTTTGATTCGAAAAAGAGGGCATAATCGAGAAAATGGAGATAATCTATTCACCCTCCCTCTAGATTATCGTAGCGCTTGGACTTACGAAGAGGATGGTTATGTGTGTGATTAATTTCCAAGTTTTTCCCCACCTTATTAGTTGGATATAATAAGCCCTATTATTGTGTTTGTTTGATGGATTGTCTTTATTGGATGTGTCGAAAAAAGCGGTGAAAATGTATCCCACCTCCCTGGTAGGATATGGTATACCCAATTTGGGTTGATAGTGGATCGGGCCCTCCCCATTTCATGTGCTTCATAACTTTGAACCAAACAACATAATAGGTATGAAATATTAAAAAAAAGTGCGATATCCCTCCCATTAACCCCAACCAACGAGCCCTAAAATGACAAAATCCTTAATTTATTAATTTTTTGTATATAATTTAAATGGTTTATATATATATAAAAAATAATTTAAATGTAAAAAAATTATTTTTTTCTTCAGAAATTCAAAACAATGAGGTGGGGGGATCGGGGATCCCCACAAGAACGGGGATGGAGAATATTTTCTTCCACTGCTCTTGCGGGGATGGGGAATGCGGGATGGGGATGAGGATCGCCCCCTCCCGCTCCCCCCCAGTGTTCACAAACCTATTTGTAATATCTATTATTTGTTTTTAGTTTGTTTTTCATGAATGCTATAAATATTGGTCTAGGCAACAACCATGGTAGTCTTAGGTCAAATCGATTTTGTCCAAATCGGTGAAAAATTCGTTTCACCCAAAAATTGGCCTAGCGACCTATTCCGCAAAAAAACTCGGCTTAAAATCAGTCATGATTAAAAAAATTAAAATATAGTATTGTTCCTAGGCACGCGCGGCTAATATCCGCAACCTTGATTATATGTAATTGAAATCTAAATGGTCCTCTCAACTATCAACTTCGGATCCTTTATTATAATTTTATGTTGCATATTATGTTACATACCATATATCATACATATACTCCACAAATATATATATAGGTATTGGTTCAAATGAGACCAATATCTAGGGTGAGACCGTATGGATTAATGCAGTGCGTTTATTTTGTTTATTGAAGGGCTTAGATTTATCCTATATTTTAGGTAATTTTAATTAAAAAAAAAGCGGCAGAAGGTCAATAATGTAATTCAACAAATTGGCCGTTTGTTTATTTTAGGAGAGATTATATTTGATGCCCTTAAATCTCGCCACTAATGCAATTATGGGGGAAATCTTTTGATATATCCAAGATTCATTGGGAATCAAATTTATTCTCTATTTCCATGCCATAAGTCTCTCCCTATTCACACGCCATCTCCATACTATAATTACACATGCATCATTATGATTTATTTATGCAAAGTTTCAAAATTATCACGTGCACATTTATAAAGCTATATATGCATTTAAACAATGCTACACATGCAACATTTTATGAACATCACAAATGATTACAATTTCAAAAAAATTCCTCGGGACCGGTATGTGTATTTGTAGGCTTTGAATCTCTTTTTATAATTATAATAATTATATATGCAACATACTACCCTTATCAATACATCAATATCCCATTAATTATGCATTTTTAATTATAACACTAAAATTACTTTCAAGCAAAATATGCATCATATTATTCGTATATATGCATCAACATATAGTTACATATGCATAAATTCTATAACGTTTAGACCAAGAAAAATGTATAATATGCAACATATTATAATTACACATGCATCAGTATGATTTATTTATGCAAAATTTTGAAAATTACAACCTGCGCTTTTATAAAGCTATATATGCATTTAAATAATGCTACAAATGCAACATTTTATGAGCATCACAAATAATTAAAATTCTGAAAAAAAATTCCTCAGCCTGGGTATGCGTATTTGTAGGCTTTGAATCTCTTTTTTATAATTATAATAATCATATATATAACATACTACCCGTATCAATATATCAATATCCCATTAATTATGCAATTTTAATTATAACACTAAAATTACCTTCAAGCATAATATGCATCATATTATTCGTATATATGCATCAACATGTAGTTATATATGCATATATTCTATAACGTCTAGACCAAGAAAAATGTATAATATGCAACATATTATAATTACACATGCATCAGTATGATTTATTTATGCAAAGTTTCGAAAATTACAACATGTACTTTTATAAAGCTATATATGCATTTAAACAATGGGTCTTGATTTTAACATTTTTTTTTTGGAAAGAGATTATATTTTTTTGGTAGGTATTATCATTGATTCCACCTCCTAAATTATAGGAGGTGGATAATGTAACTTAGATTTATCAATATCATGCCTAATAACCGAAATTTGGTGTTTTACGCTTATACCCCTACTCGAATTTAATGCTTGGAATTGCTTCTATATTTAATTTTTCATCTTGTCCATTCATTGATAAAATCTACTATGGTGCCGGATGAGGTCCTACGGTCTCATCCCAATATATGGTCTCACAAGAACCATCCCCTATATATATATATATTTATTTAGTTTTGAGTATATATTTAAAAATATATATTATACATGTATCGGGCATGTTCATGTACGGTTTGTAACATAAGATGCAACAAAAGATTACAATAAAATATCCAAACGGCTTTACTAAATACTTGAAGATAAAGGAATTGGATGACTTTCACGTCTTGTAGTGGGGTTCTATGCTCCAAACTTTCTCATATATAAAACTTTAAAAACAAAAATTAATGTTTTTAAAATACTTTTAAAGAGAAAATAAGATTTTAAGTCCTTTAACTTGAACCCATTTGCGAATTAGTCATTTAAGTTGTTACATTAGAGTTTTAGTCCTTTAATTTTCGAATTTCAAGATATTCAATTCTTTAACTTATCAATTTTACTTTTGGTCCTATAACTTGATAATTTTCAACAATTTAGTCCTATATAAACATTCTCCAAATTTTATCTTGTACATTTAAATGGAAATAGTCCATTACGACCATAGACCAACAATGCTTCTTCGTATAGAAATTAAACAATCCCTTAATGATTTTTATACCTCTTTTATCTGAAACCGTACCGGATGTGATGGTTTGCAACGCCACCAATCGAAGTTGTTGCATGATCTTTCCGGGACATACATTTTTATTTCCAGGTCATGAAAATGTATGTCCAGATTTCCTCGTCTCTTGTGTATGCTTTTAAGGAGTTCCTATGTTCGATGAATGGATTGATCTATCCTCTCAAGAAATTTCTTGAAATATTCTTGTCTCGATCTTTCACCACAATTGAACCTGTTAAAAAGATTCATCAATGGTTTTGATGTGTTGTTTCCTGTTGATTTATCAAACTCATATGTGACATCTAATTTAACCAAAGCTAGTGCCTTTTGTCTTTCACGGTGTTGTAAGGTTTCCCTTCTTACTCTAACGATTGCTTGTTCATCATATCAGTTATCTTGATTTTAGTTTTCATACATTGTCAAGATTTGTTGATACCTCCTGTAATGAATACATTTTGGATACTTATCCGAATCCATTTCTTGGAGATAATTCTCCTCGCCAAAAGTTAATTACAGAAATATAAAAAATCATTCTTAAAAGTTCTTAATAAATCTAGGCTCTAATACCATTTTTAGGCACTGGGATAAATAGATTTGAAAAATTGAGATAAAAAGTTTTTTTAAACTTAAAGGACCAAAGCGCACAATTTTTTAACCTATAGAACTAAAAGTATCTAAAGATGTAACTTAAAGGACTAGAAAGCTAAATGTTCGAACATATTGGACTAAAAATATGCGATTCCATACAAAGTTCTAGAACTAAACTCCAAACTTGCCAAGATAAAGGACTGAATCTCAAAATAGGCCAACTTACAAGATGAAAATTCTCATTTTCCCTACTTTTAAATTAGCTAACAAATTACAAAACTTGTAGGTAAAAGTTTTTGGAAGAAAATTGAGATTGAAGAACATAAGTCTCATAAATGGGAAGGGTAGATAACTATAGCTCTTGAGATAATAAAAAGAAATTAAAGTGGAAACGTTATTTTATCAAAAGATAGAGGCAAACAATTTTTCTTGAAAAATTGTATTGATTTAGTGAATTTGAAAAATGCATGTGGATGAAATGTAGGAATACACAATAGTTCCTTTTATGGACCACAAGAATACCACTAGATCTACATCTACCTTTCTTTATATGGTAAGTGTTTCTTGATGGTGAGCACTACTACATCTAAAATCATGTTAAGATTAGTTGCCTTATGCATTGCCCTTGTTGTGTGTGTGTGTGAGAGAGGGAGAAGCATCATATCATCAAAGGGATATTATTGTCCAACCTGTTCTCTACATCAATTTTCATTAACAAGCACACCAAAAAAAAAAAAAAAAAATAAAAATGATATTGGGTGCATTCACTCCTCCAACTCCAATTCCATGTGTTTGTCCATGTGAGTCCCTCCCCAAGTCCCACAATCTCCCTTTGACCCTGTCTCCATAAAAATAAATAAATAAGTAAATAATCTTAAGTTTATAATATATTTTGTAAATTCATAAAAGTTTAAAAATTTGCCTCCTAATATATTTTTGTCATTGACGTGGTATCATTCCACTCCATGAGTCCAAGCTAAGTATCAATTGTTGAACAAAGATGCCATTTCTGCGGCCATGGGCGTAGCCAAGATTTTCGGCCAAATACGGTGGTCGAAATTTTTTCATTTTGGCAAGACGAATATCGGACCGATATTTGACCCAAAAAAAATAGAAAAATGAGGCAAATATGAAGGTTGTACTTTACAACAATATTTTGCCGGTTTTCATAATCGCCATTATGGTTTCTCTATAATGAACTTTTTGGATAAGTGACTTATCCAAAAATATATTCTAAATTAACCACCAAACAAGCTATTATTAACTTATTATTATAGAATAGACTTATATACAAAAGTCGTTCGAAAATACTTGCAAAAAAATGGTTCATTATCAAGTTTGGAACATATATCTTTATACATATAATAAATAATACAATCATTTATCCACTTGTATACCTTAATCAACAGGGTAATTCTTAATATTTTGAGTCAAGATAGTAAGATTTATTCGTTTTTTAAATGTAACTCAATTTGTTTTATATGAACTAGACCCGGTTGAATTTTCATCTTGGTCAAACTCAGTTTAACAAGGCCATCCAGAGATCGAAAGTGCGGTCCGCCGACCGCACTCGTCTCATGGTAGCTTCGCCCATGGTCACACGATAAGTCATTAGAGCACCCTGGTAGGAGTGGATACGGGGCAAGCGGGGCCGGGTTGGATTTTTGGTATCTCATCCCTATCCCGCGGAGGATCGGGGCATGATTGGGGCGAGTTGAATTGAGGACGGAGTAGGGGCGGGAATCCCCATTTATATCCTTTATAATTTAAATAATATTTTAATTCTCAATTTATATATTTTAAATATACTTAATATAGATATATAATAGAGACGGGGTGGGGCAACCTAAATCCGTCCTCGCCTTATTGACATAATTGGGGCGGGAAATTCCCATCGGGTTCTGGGATATTGGCAGTTTGCCATCTTTAGGCGCTGGAATCATCTTTGCAAAAATTTTCCGACGCTCTATCAGCTTCAAGAGACAGAATAATCAAATGTAGACTAGAATGAATATAAGAACAACGTAGCTTTCAGGTTGATTGGGGGTATTAATAGATTTCAATAATTGGGTTGTTCTCCTGAGTGATGCTGTGTAAGGACTGATTAAGCTCATTGGACCCAGTAAAAAGCAATACAGTAATGGACCTTTATTATAATGCTTGGGCCTTTAATATTTATGTTGAGCCCATCAGTAATGGCTCATGATATTCAATCTCGCCACCTCCAAAATTTCTAACTCCGCCAATTTTGCCGTCCTATTTTTATTTATTATATTATATTATATTTCGCACCTCCATGACTAGGGATGACAATTTTGCCTCGACGTGAGTAATGGTACCCATCCCGCCCACCCTGTTTGGGTTGCCCGGGTTACTGGTGGGTGGGTCTAGGTATCACTCTCGTCATACCGCCCCGCATAGTTTTTTAATATATTAATATATGTTTTAAATATAAAATATATATTATAATATAATTTTTATCTAATAATATTATATCTAGCATTTATAAATTGATAATAATAACTTTTGTAAAGAATATTTTATATATATATATTATAAATATACTTCCTCCGTCCAAAATATATAGTCCAGTTTGACTTTTCACACAGATTAAGAAAAGTATTGGAAAATACAAATGTGTTGAATATTTACTTGATTTACCGTTATTTAATGAATAATGTAAATTATAACGTACATATTAAATAGGGTTATAATAGTAAAAAAATGGATAAAGTGTTATTAAATATAGAAAATGGACTATATATTTGGGACATCCTAAGAAGGAATAGTGGACTATATATTTATGACAGAAGGATTATTTTTTATTTTTTTGTATTTAATTCTATTTAATTTGGGACATAACGGGTCAATCCGTCCCGCCTCGTTCTAAGGATGGGGCGGGTCTGGGTCTTTAGATACTCAACCCAACCTGACCCGCCCCATTTCCATCTCTGTCCATCACCTTCTATTAAATTACAATTATTATTTCTTTTCAACAATTTATAAACTCCAACAAAATAAAAATATATGTCGGCAGGTCTAAGAGTAAAACAGAGTTGCCATAGTCCCCAAATACTGAAAGATCTTTATCACATGCATATATTCTGATTAAACACATCATGCTATCTGCCTCAAAAATAAATTATCACCGACGGTATAATTTGTCCATTAGCTTATTAAGCCCCAAGAATCCAACACCGTTTTGTGCTTTAATTTCTTTTGGTTAAGAGGACTATAAAATACAGTAAAAAGGTACATAACGAGTTTCTGTTTCAACAAGGCCCACCTGTGTTTGCATCACTTGGTTATAATAAACAAGTTAAAAAAGTGATGCAAATACAACATAATGAGAAAGATTGTCATGGAATAATGAAACATCTATTATAGGCATAAAAAAACTCGTTAATTTTAGGAATACCGATAAGTTGGAAAATAAGGGAAAATTATCTCTCAAATTTTTAATAATTTCTTCACCACCATTTGAAAAGCCCTGAGGCATACAAAATATATAGGGAAATAGAATCCTTAATTAAAAATCAACAAAAAGTTTGTAAGCAACTACATTCAGTGAAATTAAAATAAAAAAGTTGTGAGCTGAAAACTGAAAAGTGTTATATTGTGAAAAGAGGAAGAAGACAAAAAATATAAAGTGGTTTAGTCTACATACATACGAATAAAATGTCCAAAGTGTCCTGTAAGACTTTCATTTTGAAATTATGCACATTTCTATAGAAAATAATAGAAAATGAATATGTAGGAAGGTTCTAGGAAGCAAGCAAAGCATTGATAGTTTTAGGATAGATATTCTTTTTACTATTGGTGTTTCAATGTCCACCATTCATTGGAGTAGACGACTTATATAAATAGCGGCAATACCTTATAAGTGACAAGAACCTTTGGAACAAATTTAATCAAACCAAAGCTATTACATTTACTATCTACTGTCTCCACATTCCACTATGACAAACTTTTCTTACTTTGTACTATCTCGTTCTTACAACATAAGTTATACATTTAGCAATTCATCTGCAACTTTTTTCTCTTAAACTAATAACTCATTACAACATTATTATATGTACACTATATAGATGTAATAATGTTAGAATTATTAAATATTAAATGATTCACCTTACCAAGAAAGAGAAGAAGAAAGTCCCACATGGCTATTATCATGTCGTGAGCTTGATTGGTCACGGTGAAGAACAAGGATACATTATTATATAATTTTGAACTCATACGGTGTTGAATAGGGCTACAACCGCTTTTTTTCTCTTATACTAATAACACATTACAACATTATTATCTGTATACTACATAGATGTAATAATGTTAGAATTATTAAATATTAAATGATTCACCTTACCAAGAAAGAGACAAAATTGTTATGGGGCTTTGTGAAAGAGAACAAGAAAGTCCCCACATGAAGAACAAGGGATATATTATTATATAATTTTGAACTCATACGGTTGAATAGGGCTACAACCGTTTTGCAAAAATTCAAGAGACCTTTTTTAGATGTCTATTGACGATTGACACATACTTGACAGACAAGACCTTTGATAACTTAAATTTTTAGATAAATTTGAAGGTGTTGATGGGCCTACTCATGATTTTGACAATAAAGAGAAAACAAAGATACAAAAGAAATAAATACAAGTGGTAAGCGTAGTAAGTAAAAGTTCTCAAAATTTTGTCGCAACTTTGGCCACGCATTTGGCGAGCAAATGCAAAGACGACAACCTCCATTTCTTGATAGAGACGCTGAATTTGACAATTATGTATATATTTGAGGAAAAAACGATGAAGTTTAAAGAGATATTTGATGTAAATAATCTTGTAATCTTGATAGAGACATCGAATTTGACAATTATATCTATATATGAGGGAAAACTGATGAAGTTTCAAGAGATGTTTTATGTAAATAATCTTGTAATCTTGATAGAGACATCGAATTTGACAATTATGTCTATATTTGTTGAATGTTTTAGTAGAAAGCATAAAGAAGAAAGGAATGAGAGAGTTTTAGAAGAAAGCATAAAGAAGAAAGGAATGAGATAGTAGAACTAAACTTGTTATTTCTGATGAATGATACATCTATTTATACAAGTAAGGAGCGGCTGTTTGTAACTAACAAACTAATGTAACAATACTAACTAACTGTAACAGAATTAACAAACATAACAAAATCAATTAATACTCCAATACCCTCCCATCAAACTGAACTAGGTGAAAAAAATGAAAATTTGGAACACAACATTTGAAATCTGTGAAGAGAAAGAGATTTGGTGAAGACATCTGCGATTTGATCTTGTGTAGGCACATATCAATCATCAACTTCCTTGTTGCGAACCTTTTCTCGGATATAATGGACATCTACTTCGATGTGTTTTGTATGAGCATGAAACACGGGATTAGATGCAAGAGCCAATGCACTTTCATTGTCACACCACAGGATAGAAGGCTGATTAAGATGCAAACCTAGTTCAGAAAACAACGAATGGACCCAAATAAGATCAGTACTGGCAGTAGCAAGAGATCTATACTCCGACTCGGTGCTGCTGTGTGCCACTACATTTTGCTTCTTACTACACCAAGCAATCAAAATTTTGCCAAGAAAAACACAATATCCGAGAAGTGGATTTGCGGTCATCCAAGAGCTAGCCCAATCGGCGTCGGAGAAGCCTTCTAAAACTAAATGCGAGGAGAGGAGAAAACAAAATACCCCGATCAAGAGATCCCTTGAGATAGCGTAGCATACGTTTGCGAGCGACCAATTATTAAGAGTAGGCGCATGCATGAACCGAGACACTTATTTACAAAAAACACACATCGAGCCTAGTCATAAGACAAGCATTGTAAGGCACCCACAATATTTCGATACAAAGATGGAAGATCAAAAGGAGCACTGTCATTTAAGGAAAGTTTTTGGCTGGTACAACTCGGACTAGAACACGGCTTGCAGTCTTGCATATTGGTTTTGAGAAGCAAATCAGTTATATATTTTGTTTGATTAATCAAAATAGCACTGTTGGGAGTTTGTGAGCCCGAATTCCCAAAAAGTAACCAACCTCACCAAGATGTTTGTGAGAAAACTTTTGATTTAGGCGATGAATAATATCAACAACTTGAGTAGGATCATCCCCTATGATTAGAATATCATCAACATAAACCAAAACAAGAAGAATTTTACCATTGTAATGAGAGAAGAACAGAGAGGAGTCAGAGGTAGACTCTTGCAGACCAAGACCGAGTAAGCAGTTTTTGAGGTTTTCAAACCAAGCTTTGGGAGCTTGCTTCAAACCATAAAGAGCCTTGGTCAATTTACATACATAATCGAGGCTTAGTATTATCAACAAATCCTTCAGGTTGGGTCATAAACACGGCATGATTCAAATCTCCATTTAAAAACGCATTGTTGATGTCAACTTGTTGAATAACCCAACCCCTTGTGATCGCAAGTGAACATAATTCAGATCGTGATTGGTTTGATAACAGGAATGTTTCGATGTAGTCAATACCAGTGTGTTGAAAGCCCTTAGCAACCAATCTCGCTTTAAACCATTCCACGAACCATCCGGTTTAAATTTGGTGCTATACACCAATACCACGCATTTTAAGCATATACTCATCTACGGATATATCACATTTCTTAGTTGATCGCAATTGAAAACATAGATTGAGAATCCGTGCCTTGGATTGTGTTCGAAACAAATTGTCAAGTGTCTGCCATACTTGAGCGGAGGTGGTGCATCTACTAATGTAACCAAGCATTGATTCAGTGAGAGAGGAGAGTAGCCAGCGGAAAAGGAATTGATCTTTTCGCAACCAAACCTGATACTCTGGATTTGGAAGAGAGATCATCATCATCAATAAATTTCAGAGGAACTTCAACCGAACCAGTAAGAAAGTCCTCAAATCCATGCGCCTGAATGATAGAAAACACCTGAATTCGCCAGAAATGAAAATTATTGCGATCTAATTTGAGTGTAATCGGATGAAGATTTGGAAATAGAGATGAACTTCCCAAGCGGCCATCTCTTACGCAAAAAAAAATTGAGATCATCAAGCTCTGATTACCATGTTGAATGTTTTAGAAGAAAGCATAAAGAAGAAAGGAATGAGAGAGTAGAACTAAACTTGTTATTTCTGATGAATGATACATCTATTTATACAAGTAAGGAGCGGCTTTGTTTTTAACTAACAAACTAATATAATAGTACTAACTAACTGTAATAGAATTAGCAAACATAACGAGAATCGATTTATACTCCAATAATATTTGAGGGAAAATTGATGGAGTTTCAAGAGTTTGATGTAAATAATCTTGTAATCCTTTTTTTGCGGTGATTTTGATTTATGGACACTAAATGTGTTGGGAAGTTTAATGGAGTACACTCCAAGCATGAATTCCTCTTTACGCTCGAATTTTATGGGATATTGATTTCTTAAGTTTTAGTAAGTCTCATGTGAGACCGTCTCACGGGTTTAAATTCATGAGATGAATCCAACCCATTTTATAAATTAAAGCAAGTTAGATCCAAATTTAAATGGGTATTTACATAATATGGGTCAATTAGGATCCGTCTCCGAAACTAATCCGTAAGATCTCATATGAGTTTTTGTCCTGAAATTTTAGAGCTATATTGCAAGTAGTAATTTGCTATGAACGTGGGATCTTGATTTATGCGGTTGCATTACAATGGTAGAAATATAAAAAATAATAATTCATTTTACTTGATTTATGTAGTGGTAGTTGCATTACAATGGTAGCAATATAAAAAATTAATAATTCATTTCTTGTCATTAGTTATATGGACGAATCCAACTTTTCAAACCTTTAAAACATGATCTTAGTAATTGTCTCATCTCAAGACCCTTTGATCACGCCTTCCCAATTTCCTTCACAAAACCATTTTCTCTGTCAAATTTCGGCAAGGCTCATTATCACCCATAAAAAACGGTCTAGGTGATAGGCTTCATTAAAATCACCAAAGACATGAGGAGGTGTGTTAAGGTTATTAGATACTAAATGGCTTGCTCAACTCTCTTATAGATTAAGATTTTCGATAATGTGATTATTTAGTGTGGTATAGAGGCAAGCCAAATCTTGATCAATTTGAATCTCATCGCCACTCGTGAGTCTACATTCTAGTGCCAACGTTAAAAATGTTCCTCATGCAATGATTGATGAACAATAACCATCTACATATGAAGGAGCGTGTTAGAATAACTAATTATTAAAATTTCCTATTTCCAGTAGGTTAAACTTTTAGATGATGTGGTCAATCAACAAATACACGCGCGAATATATAAATGTAAGAAATCACCTATATGAATTTCCATGAAATGAAATATTCTACTATCGCGCACAATCTTCAGCCTTCTCAATCTTTCCTTAATCTAAAAATATCAACCTTGTGCTTTAGTGGTTGAGACGTGTGTTATAAGGGCGAATGACCCAGATTCGATCCCATACAAGTGCGTGTGTCCCCTCCCCAAATTCCCCCATTATAGTCAGAAAAAAGTGATAATGTGTTTGTTTTTTCTTTTTTCATTTTTCAATAAAGTGCCACTAAGTGTTCACGGGGGCGAACTAACTTGGTCTTATTGTATTCAAACTTTCACGTGTTCCAAAGATTTTCAAGATTGAAATTATATTCGCTAGTTTTGTGCGTAAAAATGAGAATACATTGTTTGAATTAATTATGTTTTCAAATGAAAATTTATTTGTTGTATTTTTTTTTGGGGTGGGGGGGAGCGGGAGAGGGAAATGTGTGAGTAGATTTGGAAATTAGATTGATTGGTGTATAAAAATTTAACAATGCGATATTAAAAAATTTAAAAATTAAATTAGAAAATGGAAATTAGTGGTATTTTAGATGAAAACAAGAAAAACAAATGCATTTATCATTTTTAAATAGTAAAAGATAAAAAAGAAACTGAATGGGCTCTACAATTTTTGAAATAACTTCTAGCAAAAGTGTCATACATGTTTGTACTTTGTATGATGACACCAAATTTAGTCATGCGCGCTTAACTTTTTTTATTTTATGTTTTGTTGAAATATAGTCATGCTTAACTTAGTCAAGCAAGTATAAAAAATTGTAATCCTTTTTCTGTTGTCTGATATTCAACTAGATAAATATAAGGGCTTTTTGAAACTGAACCCTCTGAGGATTTCAAATCCGACATATTTGAAAATGAATTGATTTTAAATACATTGATTTGAAATTCATCTATTGTTTGGATGATATGGATTTGTGTAGGAATTTCAAATCTATTGTAAAATTTTGACAAAAAAATAAATTAAAAGCTCTAATTATTTTCGTGATTGGCATTTAATCAATAAAAATAAAAGATACAATCTTATTATTTTTATAAATAATTATAATTTTATACACTAATAAGAATATGAAATATATAAATTTTATTATATGTGAATATATGTGTGAGGAGAGTGTGTGAATGTGTATGTGAGAGAAAGTTTGTGAATATGTGTTTGAGAGAAAGTGTGTGCGTGCTGTGTGTGTGTGTGTGTGAAGGGTGTGGGTGTGTATATTATAAGAGTTGACTGATGTGGGTTAAAAGTTACTTCTGTATCTTGTTGACAATATGAATAAATACTTGAGTTTACAGAGGTTTGTTCCTAAATGTAAGCCACTAATGAAGGAAACTAACTAACAACCTCCTATTTAGGAGGAGCCGTATAATATGAGGAAATTCAAAATAAATGATAGTTACAAGATTGAAAATAATACAACTCTTTAGGATGGTCTGTTATTATGCCCCCGCAAGATTGGGGTACCACAACGGATGCTAATCTTGTAACATTGCCTGAGAAATAGTTGACGTGATAGAGGCTTGGTGAGAGAGTCGCAAGTTGATGTTCACCGTATGGATGTGAGCAATGTGCAACTGATTTTTGGCTACTTGATCGTGAACGAAATGAAAATCGATGGCGATATGCTTCATTCGTGAATGAAAGACAGGGTTTGAGCATAAATATGTAGCTCCAACATTGTCGCAGTAGATGGTGGGAGTGGCAGTAGAAGAAAATTGAAGTTCAGTCAAGAGATTTTGTATCCAATTAACTTCAGTGACAGTAGAAGCAACAACTCGGTATTAAACCCGGTGGAAGAATAGGCTACTGATTTTTGTTTCTTAGAACTCCAACTAATTGGTGTAGCACCCAAGAATACTATATATGTAGAAGTAGAGGTATGATCATTGATATCACCCGCCCAATCCGCATCATCAAACGCATGTAAAGTGAGAGTGGCAGATTTTTGAATGAGTATGCCATGAGAACACGTTCCTTTCGATATCGCAAGACCCGTTTCATGGCGGTCAATGGTGCATGTAGGTTGGTGCATGAACTAGGAAAGTTTATTTACCGCGAAAGATATATTTGACCGAGTAAGAGATAAGTATTGCATAGCACTTAAAAGTGCGATGGTATTGATGGCATCCGACGATGGGCGCCATCTTGAAGACAAAGACAATGTGATGAGCTCATAGGACTAGAAACTTCCTTGGATTCAAGCATATTGCGGCGATGCAACAAGTCACGTATGTATTTTGTTGTGACAAGAACAAGCCTTCTTTGGTTTGACATGCCTCAACACCAAGGAAATAATGTAGAGAGCTAAGGTCGTTGAGAGAGAAATGATTTGCAAGGCATGTAATAAACTTGTCAACCAATGAAGAAGAATTCCACTGTAAGAAGTATATCATCTACATACACAAGAAGAAACAATGTGAGAGTTCCACGAGTATAAATGAATAAAGAGGTATCAGACTTGGAGTTAATGAACCCATGTAGGAGAAGAAATCCACGAGGTTCAGTAAACCAAGACCGAGGCGCTTGGCGAAGCCCATACAAGGCTTTATGAAGTTTGCAAACATAAGTTGGTCGATGAGTATCGAAAAATTCTTGAGGTTCTTTGGATATATACATCATCTTTTAAGAGTGCCTTGAAGAAAGGCATTATTGACGTCAAGTTGCCGAATAGGCCAATTATGAGTAACAACAATGATAAGAATCAACGGAATTGTGATGGGTTTGACAACCGGACTGAAGGTGTCATGGAAGTCAATCCCCGGACATTAGTGGAACCCTTTGGCAACCAACCGTGCTTTATAGCGAGAGATAGACCCATTAGAATTTTGTTTTATCTTATAAATCCATTTGCAACCAATGAAATCTTGTGAGGGGTGAGGTGGAACCAAGGACCAAGTGTTAATTGTGGACAAGTGCATCAAATTCTTCACACATAGCTTTACGCCAATGTGAAAATTTTTGGGCTTGGGTGAAGCTGGTAGGTTCTGTTTGGTCATGAGGGAGAGTGGTTGAGAGAACATTTTTTATTTGGTTTAATAATGTTGTTTTTAGATCGTGTGACTATAGAGTCAGGGTGGCGAGTTGGTGGAGAAGAAGTTAAAATACTTAACTGATTAGATGTTGAAGTGGAGCTGGTCATGGGAACTAAGAGAGAGCCGAACATTGGGGCGACATAAAAGCTGGAGTTATTGTAGAACTTGGAGTTATTGTAGAAGTTGGAGAATGCACAATATGAGAGGGGCGATGAGGATGTGGATTTCGGTTTGGAAATGAATAATGAGGCGGTGAGTTAAGTAAAACCCATTGACTGATTGTGGACATGTGAGCTGCGAGTGAAGATTGTGATTTTTCTGAACATGAAAATTTTATTTCGACAAATACCACATGTCGAGAGACAAAGAATCAATTGGTTTGTGGATCAAGGCACCTATATGTGTTATGTTATGTCGAGAGTATCCGATAAAGATGCAAGGACGTGATCGAGGTTGTAGTTTATTGGTGTTATATGGTCGTAACCATGGATAACACAGAAATCAAGACACGTAATTTTAGATAATTGGGAGATTTGCGAATAATTTAAAAAATGATGACTGGTTTTTAATGATAGGTGTAGGAAGTCGGTTAATGAGGTAGGTTCTTTGTTTGTAAAGCAAATGCATTAGTATGACAGATGCATGGATGTATGATGTAGCAAGATGATGCCTGTTTTAACAATGTGGCGATGGCGCCCCGCCAGCCAAGTACCAACAAGTTACGAGTATGCGGGGAGATTTTAGGTGTTGAATTCCATGGCTTTGTAGGAAGGAAACAAAACCCGTGTATTCCCCATCATCGGAATAAACAAAGTGGTGATCTTTGTATTGAAGTAATTTTCAACAATCTTATTGAATTTTTCAAAGATGGAAGTAACATCAGATTTATTTTTCATGAGATAGAGCCACGAATATTTAGTGAAATAATCCACAAACACTACATAATAACGAAAATTATCAAACGAGTTGACCGGTGCAGGACCCCAAACATCAGTATATAAAATTTTAAGAGGTTTGTCACAAGAAATGGATGAAATTCCAAATGGAAGTTTGGACTTTTATTACACTGAGACAAAATTGCAATGATCAAAAACCAAACTCTAACAATGGTAAGGACAAATTTTAAGAATCTTAGACGACGTGTGACCAAGACAAAAATGCCATTGTTCCAAAGAAGACTTCATTGTGTGAAAGGCATGGATTGTTTTATTCTGGCTGAAGGAAGAAGATGGCCATTCATATACGTGCCCCTTGTTCGTCCCTTGAAAAAGCGATTCCCCCGTTCTCAGATCCTTGACAATAAAACAATCAGGAAAGAATTCAATAGACGTGTTATTCTGATTGCAAAATTGAGAGACTGATAAGAGATTTCGTGTTATATGTGGTGCACAAAACATCATGTAATTGAAAAGTAGATTTAGAAGTAACGAAATTTGTTGAGCTAATATGAGTTATAGGAACTTGATTACCATCGCTGATTATGATATCATCATTACCACCATACTCGGAGTGAATGGAGAGATTTTTTAGATCAGAGGTAATGTGATGAGATGCACTGCAATCAACAATTCAGTTATTGTTACTAGAAAGCCGATGATTTGCTTGCGTGAAGTTTTTTTGTGGTGCAGAAAATGAATTAAGGTGAGACCTGCAGAACTTGGCGACATGGCAGGTTTGTCACAGAACTGGCATACGACACGAAACTGATTATTAGTAGGTGGAGAACGCCATTGCTGAAAATTGGGTGACGAATGAGATGAATATTGATTTCCCGAATGAGGTTTATTGATGTAAGGCCCATGGTTTGGATGTTTGGGACCAGTCGTAGGTGACATGCCTCTATTGTTCCCATTATTATGTACTCCAGGTGTTTCCTTTATTATTGTAGGTGCTCTTTTGGTTGAATTAAAACGTGATGGGTATCACATCCCACTTGGTCTCATTACGTTTCAAAGTCATCTCAAAGTCAGCTAATTTGTCATGCAACTCTTCAAAGAAAATTAGTGTATCTCGAAACACGAATGGCGGCATTTAGTGGCTTGTATTCGGACCAAGCCCTTTGAGTGCAACATGAATCGAGTTCATCATCACTCATTGGTGATCCAGATGAAGGCAAGGGTTTGAAATTCCTTTGATAGTTTGCATATAATCAAAGCAATTGTCATGTTGGCGGTGGTTGTATCGGTGAGGATCTCACGAAAGGCCACAACACGAGTGTGAGATTTGCTAGCATAAGTTTTTTCCAATCGATTCCAAGCATCAACGCGAATCGGCGGAGATGATTAGTGAGAGTATGTTGTCGACAAACGGAAGCAAGCATGTCATAAAAAAGCAATCGATCCTGTCGTTTCCATAAGCAATAAGCGGATCGGGTATGGTTCGATATCGGTTTTTTAAATTATTGTTGGTGAGGGTATGGAAGGGTGCCATCAATATAACCATCAAGATCATATCCAAATAGAAGTGACTTGTATTGGACTCTCCAAGAAGAATAATTGATTTTGTTGAGTTTAAGGGGAAGTTGAGTGGTTGCATTAATTGCAACAATTTGGTTGGTGGATGCACACCGATAAGAGGGTTGAGATTAGCAACACCGTTGTTTTCGATCCATAGATGAAGTGTTACGGTTTTTAAAAAAACAACAACAAAGCTTTGATACCATATAAGAGTTGATTGATGTGGGTTAAAAGTTGCTTATGTATCTTATTGACAATGTGAATAAATACTTGAGTTTACAGAGGTTTGTTCCTAAATGTAAGCCTGTGAAGGAAACTAACTAACAACCTCCTCTTTAGGAGGAGCCGTATAACAGAGAAAAAATTCAAAATAAATGATAGTTACAAGATTGAAAATAATACAACTCTTTAGGGTGGTCCGTTATTATATATATGCAACGATGTATGTGCGGTTTGTATGTGAATGTGAATTTGCAAATGTGCATAAAGAAAAAAATGGATTTCAAATGACTAGATTTTGGGAGAGATTTAAAATCTTTTAAAAATGAATTAAAACTTAAAGACAGATTTCAAATCTATTGGTTCGGATTTATAAGCCAAATAATGGTGTAGATTTAGCTAAAGATTTTGAAATGAGATCTAGTATTCCACTTTCCATGTTCCACTCCATATTTTATACATTTTGATGAATAACACATGTACAATTATGATATCATCTCTTGTACGTGTCATTCATTAGATATAATCAAATAGAGTGGAACAAGAAACGTGGAATAGGAAATCTCAATCCAAGGATTTTAAATCCTTCATCCCAAATCCTCCCTAATCCCTTTATCCAAATATCCCTTATATTTTACACCAATTCTTGCATGTGAATTATAGAAATATGTAATAAAGATGTTCCTTTATTCATATGAATGTTTTTTCGACTTAAATTTCGACAATTTGGCGCAAACAATGAACCAAATGTTGGGTACACAACAAAATCAAAAGGATACATCGGAGAAAAATTAAAACTAACAATGTCTATTACAAAATAAATGGAAAAAAAGCAGTAATACAAGTCGAGGTGAGTGAACTCTTTCTTTAAGACTCTTGTTGCCCCGTTAAGATGCTCACGTTTGAGACAACAAGTCTCCCAAGATACAACGACTTGAGTAAAAGATAGGAGTACCACAAATCCAACTACCTGCTAATCGAGATTAGTGAGGCCTTAAGTGATAGTGAGGCTGTGAACCGAGATTAGTAAGGCAATCGAGTGACAAGAAACCCTGAGTGACGTAGCACCTAAGTAAACACCTAGAGTGCATATGCAAGATGAGAGTGACATAGATTAGTGAGGCCCTAAGTTACAGTGAGACCTAAGTGTCATAACACCTAGAATGCATATGCAAGATGAGAGTAACAGACTCTAATGATGTGAAATTCGTGTATATTTTTTGTGTGCATGATTTTTTGTGTTTGTGTACGTCTTCAACTGCTGTAAGGCCCTCAAATTATGTAGAAAACACAAGGGAGCATTGAAAGAAAAACTCATAAATGGACATGATCAAATCCTCTCAAATCTTGATTGACTTGTGCAAGAGACAATCCTTCCAATTGTGTACTCCAATCGGTAAAGAATGATTTTAGCACTCTTTCAAGATTCCATAATCGTTGGTGATTTGAGTCAAATATGCCTAATTAAGAGATAAAATGATGCAACTTACCCAAACACCGTATTTTAACTAATTTACCAACATTCCATATATGTTGTACACATTTCCCATAACTAATTTTTTTTCCAATTTCACTATTTGTGCATCTATTTCTTACTCACTAATAAATAGTTTTGTGAAATACACCACCTTTACCTACTCATTTCCGAAATTAACGAGTTATTTACACTTGAGATTTGGCCTTACCAAATCATTTTTCCAACACCAAAACTATTTATATGTCCATAGATCATTAACTCAATCATCAATATATATATATGTAAGTCCAAGCGGCCACGATAATCTAGAGGGGGATGAATAGATTATCTCCATCTTTTCAATTTCGCCCTCTTTTTATAACCAAATGCTCAAACACAATAATAAAGGTCTTTGAATGTAAACAACACACGTCGATTTATAGAGGTTCAACCCACCTATGGCCTAATCCTCTACCACCCCAGTATATCCGGGATCGATTTCAAAAAGAAAAAAGAATTTTATTAATTACCAAAATTAATACAAATTCAACTTACAACACCTTGAAGAGCACCACACTCTTCTTTCAACAAGACACCTTTGGAGATTACCACAATCTCCTTTTGAAGATCACCACAATCTTCCTTCAACGGCACCTTGTGAAGATTACCACAATCTTCAACCTTGAAGAATACCAAATTCTTCAACACCTCAATAAGAAGATTACCACAATCTTCTTGCACCTATCACATAGATCATCCAAGTGTGTTCTTACCACAGAACACTCACAAGGATATCTTGTGTTGAATGATAACCAAAAATCAAGATTACAACTCAATAATGAATATTACAATTTGAGTGCAAAGTGTAATCAAGAATAGCCTAGACCTCAAGGATGTGAAAGTGAAAAGCTAGGCAAAATTACAACAAGAATAATAACAATGAAGAACAAATATTTGCTTGAAGAGTATCTTGTTGTGTTGTATCTCAATTGTTGTGTTTGGTTGCTCCAAAACTTCCTCTATTTATAGGAGATGATTGATCAAGCATAAGCTCCTCTTGGGGATTGAGAATCTACAGAAAAATACAATTAAAATCAAGAATATAGTCATAGAAATCAATCCCACAATTTAAGGAACGTATGTCTGCTTTGTCAAACGGTCATATTTTTTTTGTCAAAGCAGGCGACCGGTCGCACGAAATAAGAAAATTTAAGAACACTTTGAAAAATACAACAGGCGACCGGTCGACGTGTATCTCGACCGGCTGACCCTGTCTCAACCGGTCCCCCTACGCGTTTTGGGGAGAAAAGAAAGTTCTGTTTGAGAAGAACGTTCGGTACGATCGGCCTTGATGCGACGGTCGACGACCGTTTTTCACTTCTGTCTCATTTTTTGTTTCAAACTCATCTTCAGTCACGGGTTGCCACTGTAGGCGACCGTAGGTCGACCACGAGACAAAATGTTGTCCAATTTTAGTCGAAAATAAAACTCAAGAAATACTCCAAATTTAGTAAAAACATTTTAAATCATTTAGGAGTATTTGGACAACCTTTAAAGACATTGTTTTGGTGACAAAATAAAATCATCAAAATTAAGATAAAAACATGTATCAAACAATCTCCCCCTTTTTGATGATTACAAACCAAAATAATTTTTATACAAACTAAGAGAGCCTTTAAGAGAGGATTTTCTGGTAAAAACATTTGACCGTTTGGAAGCAACCAAAATTTCCAAAAATATTAAAGCAACCAAGTAGGGAGTAAATATTTTCAAAAATAAGCACAAGCTCCCCCTATCAACAAGCATATCAAGAATAATGTAAAAACAATTATCCATAAGCTAAAAGCTTTAGCTTTTACAGTATGTTCAAGAGCTTATAAGCTACCCCTGTCACAAAACATCATTAAACAATATATAAGTCCATCAAGCAGCAATTGGACTAAAAAGAATCACAATCTTATGGCTTTTATGAGCCATAGTTTATAGCTTTTATGACAAGCTTTTATTAGCTTCTTGGAGCTAATGATCCAATGTCCTGTTTCTCCCCCTTTGGAATCATCAAAAAGAATGTTAGAATGGTGAAAACACCATACAAAAATATCAAAGTGCGCCAAAGGGACGGTTTATCAACCGTGGAGCAACTTAAACTTAAAAATTCCAAATATTGGAGAAATGTATAATAAGAAATCCATAAGCTAAAAACATGGTTTAAAAAAGATTTTAAGACATTTAGAAGCAAGAGAATCATGTAGAAGTTGAACAATTTCATTGTGACATTTCATCGAACACCTTGTGTGCGTGAAAAATAAAAGAAGTTGTTTATCGCCCTTGTAAATGTTTCAAGCCAAAAATTTTCATAACATCATCAATCATCCTCATTTCAAATCACAATAAGATCATATGCAACATACCCGACATTTATTCATCAAATAAGAGGCTCAACAAATAGATTCTCAAGGGTTCAACCCAATTGAGATAATATAAGCCAAAAAGATCAAGGCATTACAAATGCCAAAAAAAAAACATCCATCAAGTGATACAAGTCATGCCTTAAAAATATATAAATGATATATCAAATGTTCTAACATATCCATCTAAGCATAATGATCAAAGCATTAAAAAGAAGCACTTTTACCATCAAGTACTTCATACCAATTATCAAACAATACGCTAATTTGGAGTAATTTTACCATCAAATACTCCATCAATACCATGATCATCCATAAGTCATTATCAACTTGCAATTTTAACCCTTTTTAAGAAAACGAGCAAATATCATTAGTGCAAAAGAGTTTTACAAAAGTTCATAAGAAATACAAAGCAACATGAATGAAAATGCTAGAAGGTAAAGGGGTGGAAACATCATTCCTCATCCGAGGAGAAGCAAGATCCGGAATAAAGTCCTTGATGAATTTCTTCAACTTGCCGATAGACTTTTGCATTTTGGAGGTCTTTTGCTCCAAAGCCTCATACCTTGTTTCATGGAAAGCCCTCATCTCATCAAATTCGGCTTGGGTATACCTCCTAGGCGGTTGAGCACCGGTATTACCCTCCGGATTGCTCGGTTCACCTTCCTCCGCCAATCTTGCGGCCTCGGCGTCATCAAAGTAGTCATTAGGATCGGGGGAATCTTGACCTCTTCCTCTAGCCATTTTAGTTGGTCGGATGTCCATATTCTTGCGCATCGTGACTATTTGGGAGATGTTATCAATGTCAAAGTCATTTTGAAACACCTCCGAGTTACATTCCGACGAAGGTAGTCCCGATTGAATAAGAAGTTTACAAATCCAATTTCCCATAACCAACTTCTTATTACCTTGAGTGATGGACTCAATTAGACATTGAATAAGTATGGCACCAAAGTTAAGTGGTTCCCTCCTAGCAATCTTATAAGTCAAAAAGTAATCCATGTTGCTAGGCATCTTTCCCGACTTACCACAAATGCAATATGCGACAATGACCGATAAAATACGATGCTCAAGTGTCATTGCCAACAATGAATACTTTGGCCAAACTCCCAAATACGTCTTAACTTCTTTCATTGACACCCCAACATTTCATCATTCCAAGTCCCACAAGAGAAATAGTCCCAACCTCCTTCTCTAACATGTAAAAGCCAAGAAATATCATTGGGAGTCCATCTAAAATGACGACCCCTTATAAGCAATTCTACAAAGAATCTTTTCTCATTATCATATTGCACCCACATATTAGCATAAAAATGTTGGATAATATCATCATCATACAAAACATAAGCATGCTCCCATAAATACATCCAACCTTGCTCCTCAAAAAATCCTCTAATGGTTGGATATTCATTTGTAAATGAACTAAAACGACACATTTTAGTCCGAGCAATCGATTTTCCTCCCATCCCCGAATCCTCATAGTACCATTCCGCATACTTATTGATGAAATTAAGAAAATTGTGGGAATTAGGAGCTTGAGGAATAAAAGTTTTTTACCTTTCGCCCAACGGCAATTTTGGAGCGAAATTGTTCCGCGGCTCGGCAATTTGGGCCCGAGAGAGAATGGGATTTTGAACATCATCACCTTCTTGAGCTACATTTCTCTCCGGGGCAGCTCGGATATCCCTTTGTTCGGCTTCTTCTTGCCGATTTCTCGAAGAACCCTCTCCGCCCCTTCTACGCTTGGAGATGGGATTTCGACCGGTAGAATTTCTTGGAGGAGCCATATATGTAAGATTCTTGTGAAAATAGGAGGATTAGCAACAAGAATCGTGAAAAATGATGAAGAATTGAAGATTTTAGGAGAAAGGGGATGAAAAAATCGCACAAGGGTTTTGAGAATTATCCTGCGTCTGTTTAAGAACTGAAGACAGAACGAATATAAGTTGAGAAATTGCTCTGGGCGACCGGTCGAGGTAGGGTGCGACCGGTCGACGTGCAGGGCGACCGGTCGCCCCTGCTTTGACCGTCCCAGTGCAATTTTTCTTTTCCAGAATTTTCCAAAATTCGATTTTTCACCCCAAAAGTTTTAAAACTTTGCAAAAAGATAATTTTGGATCAAGTCCCACAAATACGGTTTCGGAAAACATATATTCGAGAAAAACGAGACTTAACAGGTAGTGCCCTTTTAAGAGAATATTTGCAAAATAATTTAGGGGCACTTAAGGGGTTAAAATGAAATATCTTGAAAGATATGTGCATAAGCATAATGTCGAGCTCTTAAGATAAATACGAGTGAACATACGTCGATAGTTTAAGAAACTCTTAGAAGAAGTAATAGCCAATGAGTAGAGATATATAACCTACACAAATCTTTTAAACAAGTTTTCCACAAGATATGATAGCACAAGTGTAGGTCAAACAATAATAAAATGTTTATGCTATAAATATTCATAAGAGATAATAAACCACATACGTCTAATTAAATGCTCAAGATTTTAGAAATATCATGCAAGGTCTTTTTTATTTTAAAAATTTTGAAACTCACAAATATATTAAGGACCAAAAAAATACTTGAAAAACTCATTTTACAATTAAGACACAATTAAAAACATGCATTAGAATAAAATGCATATATAAATGGGGAGATACGGTTTACCAATATGCCGTTTCCATGGGTTGTGTCTTTCCCGATTGATTATATCTTCCCGCGAGAGGTTACTTTGTTGATGGTGACTTCTTTGATTACTCCATTTCAAGGTTTGTTGCCTCCCTTTGTTGAGAGTCTCTTCTTCTTTTAAAATCATCTTGTTGATGATGTCTTTGCCATTTCAAGGATTGTGTTCTTCCCATTTTTGATTATATCTTCTTCTTGAAATTGGCTTTGTCGAAAATAGTTTCTCCTTCTTTGATCAAATGAAACGGTCATTTGATGTCTTCTTGGCGGTATAAATTTTCTTCGATCATTATTTCACGGTACCTAATATGACATTGTTTTGTGGTACCCTTATGTGTTTGGGTCCTTTGGGATTAGTCTTGAGACTTTTAGGTCTCCAACAATAATTAGAGCTATTTCTAGCTCGACAAGAATTAGCCGTATGACCCTTTTTACCGCAATAGAAGCATGTAATAATTCTAGGAGCATAATGACCAACATGCTTAGAGACTTGATTCTTTTTCATAAGATTAACAATATTAAGCTTATGATCAAGTTCTAGTTTGAATTATCACAACAATCAACAATTTCATCGGACTCAAATCGAATTTAGATAAATCCTTTTTCATGCAATTAATATCCTCAACGAGAGTACTATTTTCTTTTTCAAGGTTTCTAACCTTGTCAAGTGTGGTGGTGTGAGAACATGATAGTGATTCATAGGAAGTAAATAAACTATCCCTATCATTTTTCAAACCATTGAATTCCTTTTTCAAATTTTTGTATTTAACAAGTAAGCTTTGGAATTCATTTTGAAGTTCATCATAATCATTTTGCAAATCACTATAATCATTTTGAATAACAATCATAGGAAGTAGAGGTTTAAGACATACCTCGTTTTCTTCTTCGATGCCCATAAAACAATATTCAACTTCTTCATAGTTGGAAGTTGTAAGAGGCTTGTTCCTTAAATTTGAGCTTGTATCCCTTTGAGAAGTAGATGCTTTTGTTTGACTCATTTCATTTGCAAATACTCCATAGATGGCTTCTAATTTTTGCCATATTTCATATGCCGATCGAATTCTTACAATATGTTCATGTTCCAAATTAGTAAATGAACAATGCAAAATATTTAGAGCCTTACCATTTAAGGAGATGATTTTTCTCTCTTCATCATCTAGCTCTTTGAGGCCTTTGGAGGTGTGTGGTGTAACTTTCATCGGAATGGATTCTCCATTTATGACGGTGTTCCAAATATCAAACCCGCAACCTTGTAAATAGCATTCCATTCTTTCTTTCCAAAATATAAAATTTTTGGAATCAAACCGAGGTGGCTTGGTGGTGGAGGTGCCGGGAAAGATGAGCTTCGTTAAGTAGCCGACGATCGTTTCTCTTCACTCACGATGTGAAACGAGCTTGCCAAAGAGTTTGACTTTGATACCACTTGTAAGTCCAAGCGGCTACGATAATCTAGAGGGGGTGAATAGATTATCTCCATCTTTTCGATTTCGCCCTCTTTTTATAACCGATTGCTCAAACATAATAATAAAGGTGCGGAATGTAAACAACACACGTCGATTTATAGAGGTTCAACCCACCTAGGGCCTAATCCTCTACCACCCCAAGATATCCGGGGATGGATTTCAAAAGAAAAAGAATTTTATTAATTACCAAAATTAATACAAATTCAACTTACAACACCTTGAAGAGCACCACACTCTTCTTTCAACAAAGACCTTTGGAGATTACCACAATCTCCTTTTGAAGATCACCACAATCTTCCTTCAACGGCACCTTGTGAAGATTACCACAATCTTCAACCTTGAAGAATACCAAATTCTTCAACACCTCAATAAGAAGATTACCACAATCTTCTTGCACCTATCACCTAGATCATCCAAGTGTGTTCTTACCACAAGAACACTCACAAGGATATCTTGTGTTGAATGATAACCAAAAATCAAGATTACAACTCAATAATGAATATTACAATTTGAGTGCAAAGTGTAATCAAGAATAGCCTAGACCTCAAGGATGTGAAAGTGAAAAGCTAGGCAAAATTACAACAAGAATAATAACAATGAAGAACAAATATTTGCTTGAAGTGTATCTTGTTGTGTTGTATCTCAATTGTTGTGTTTGGTTGCTCCAAAACTTCCTCTATTTATAGGAGATGATTGATCAAGCATAGGCTCCTCTTGGGGATTGAGAATCTACAGAAAAATACAATTAAAATCAAGAATATAGCTGTTAGAAATCAATCCCACAATTTAAGGAAGTGTGTCTGTTGTCAAAAACGGTCATATTTTTCTTGCCAAAGCTACAGCAGGCGGCCGTCGCACGAAAATAAGAAAATTTAAAAACACTTTGAAAAATACAACAGGGCAACCGGTCGACGTGTATCTCGACCGGTCGACCCCTGTCTCAACCGTCCCCTACGCGTTTTGGGGAGAAAAGAAAGTTCATTTGGAAGAACGTTCGAGTCACGGCCGACGCCTTGAGCGGCCGGTCGACCTGACCGTTTTTCACTTCTCTCATTTTTTGTTTCAAACTCATCTTGATGCGGGTTGCCCTGTAGGGGCGGCCGGTCGACCATGAGACATAAATGTTGTCCAATTTTAGTCGAAAATAAAACTCAAGAAATACTCTCAAAATTTAGTAAAAACATTTTAAATCATTTAGGAGTATTTGGACAACCTTTAAAGACATTGTTTTGGTGACAAAATAAAATCATCAAAATTAAGATAAAAACATGTATCAAACAATATATATATATATATATATATATATATACAGGTTAGGATCAATGTGACGGGGGTTTGCCGTGTGGCGGTGTGAATTAATCCAATTCATCCACACATTTTATTTAATTGTCCAGTTGCTATTAAAAATAACTGATTTATCAATTAATTAATAGGTGGAAAGGGCATGATAGTAACTAGCAAAATGCCATAAATCACGTCCCTACAATCAAGGTATTAATTAATATCACGTTCATAATCGAATTGTGCACTATTTTAATAGTTGAATCGTACACCATTTAATAATCGATCAGTACACCATTTTATATCTAACATGCATCATTGTATAACTAAGTGTACACCATTCAATCCCAACAATTTTTATCGTATTTGATTTTACGATTGTTCCCGCTTTCATTCAATTGTGGTTTACTCACAATGATGTACAATTAGTTATACAGTGATGCACTGTTAGATATAAAATGGTACACAGCTAGTTATTAAATAGTGCATAGTTTAGCTATTAAAATGGTGCATAATTCAGTTATAGAAACGTGATCTTTATCACATCCATTATTGTAGGGCGTCATTATGGGAATGTGGTTACACCATTTTATCTTTGTAGTTCTTTTAGATGATGTACAATTAGTTATACAATGATGTGATGTTAGATATAAAATGGTGCACAGTTAAGTTATTAAATGGGAAGATGGTTACATCATTTTATCTTTTTAGTTCCTTTAGATGATGTACAATTAGTTATACAATGATGCTCTGTTAGACATAAAATGGTGTACAATCAGTTATTAAATGGTATACAGTTCAACTATTAAAATGGTGCACAATTTCAGTTGTGGAAACGTGATAATAATGAATCCCTTGATTGTAGGGCGTGATTTATGGCATTTTGCTAGTTACTATTATGTCATTTCCACCTATTAATTAATTGATAAATCAATAATTTTTAATAGCAATCTGGACCATTGAATAAAAGGTGTAGATGGATGGGATCGATCCACACTGCCACACGGTAAGAAGCTGCCACACGATATCTCGTCCCTATATATATATATATATATATGAATTGGTTCAAATGAAAATTAATTAACATTGTACATATATATGTTTGAGAGAGCTAGACAAGTTTTCAAAAGGAGGTGAAACAATCATGTTCGTCGGAGTTGGAATTATCGTCACAAGGGGAATGGTTGTGCCTACCTTCGTAGGTTGTTATTACCATCCGACAATCGTCCGACAACCGCTCTACCCTTTTTCTTCACTCGACAGTTGCTATGCGTACATCTGTAGTAACTTCTGCAAACAAATATTGTCTCATAAATACATACACACTCATTTAATTACCCACTCTTTATTTATTTTCATAGGAGGAAAAGTAATTTTTTTAATAAGTTGGGAGTAGTAGTTGGAGGGGAGGGGATAAATTTCAAAGAAACTGAAAGATACAAGGTTCGAACCCTCGCCAACACCCTTACAAGGGGTGAACAATACCATTTGAGCTACAAGCTCGTAGTATAGGAGCAAAAGTAATTAGGTTATCGTCGATTCAATTCATGAATCAATTCAGACTCTCTATTTCATATTCGTTATTTCATGATTATCATCTTAATAAATTTCAAAGTATATAAAGTTCTTCTTAAAATAATCATCTGTAAATTGAAGTGAAAAATGAAATTTAAATTGAGATAGGAAATTCATAATGCGGGAAAATCATATACATAACAACATATATCCTATTAACAGTTACCTTTAAATAGATTAATGAGAGAAATAAAAGAATTTTAAGAGAACAGAAAATGGAGGAAATTACTTGAGAGTCCCTGAATTCTTTTTTTTTTTTTTGAGTACAATGGGAAATAATAAGGGAGCGGACACACGCTCGTATGAGATCGAATCCAGGTTAATCACTCTAGCAACACAAGACTCTACCACTTAAGCAAAGTTGATCTCGAGAGCCCCTAAAATTTTATAACTTGAACCACATATTTCAATTTTCACATAACCCCTAACACAAGATAGTCTTAGTTGTTCAATGCCCTTAAAGTTCAACTTTACCCGCACAAGTTTTTGGTAATTAAGTATTCTTTATTTTAGTTCATAAATTACCATATTCTATAAATAAAGATTTAAAATTTGAGCGTCAGAAGAATTTTGTGAGTAATTACTTTCACGCTCCTCTAACGATATGTTCTGTGTTATATGCAAGCCCTGACTACCTCAATTATGTAACGATTCGAAGGCTTATTCTATTAAGACTTTAATTTGCTTGTATTAACATGATTTTGTGCTACATTTTCTTAATGTGAATCTTTAGATGCAAATAAAGTCCTGAAAATGGCTTGAATTTGGTTATGCTAACTTCACTAATACAAGAATCATTAATAAACCAATTTCAAAAAGTAAGTAATGAAACACAAAATTAACAATACAATTCTCAATTTGCTTTAAATCTGAAGATAATAATTAATGTGATACTTAGACCATATAAACCATGCATTTGGTAGCTTTTATTTTGTTTAACGTGAAACACGAATTACTTATATTCTAGAAGCCAATATATATAATCCTAATATAGTAGGTAATAAAGTAGTACCTAAAAACAATATAAAACCACTTTGATATATTTCATTTATTTAAGTACTATTTATATTTTTACGACAATATGCTTTATTAGGTCCACCTACAATGAAAAAAATTTGGTGCTAACCAAGTCGCTTTTTTTTGAGCTTCGTGTCACCCACTTATTATTTCTTCCTATTCTCCCCCACCCCCACCCCCAAGCAAAAGACAATATTGCCCTTGCTTATACACATGCTGAGAGTCTGAGACACTTGTGTATATGCAGAATGGATGTTAGCAGGGGTTGAACATCTATACTTTAACTAATTAAACTTTCCAGAAAAATGGATTTATAAATAAAATCTGGAAAAAAGGTCTACTTGTTATATTATTATAAAGTACTATGGAAAAATGGAAATCTTATCTTAACTAGCATGCATAGAGTAGTGTATACAAGTTTTGTGATGTGATAAGATACATGAGCCACCATTAGGTTCGATTCTTGAGAAATCACAATGAGGATACTCATGATCATAACATAAAAGATCACTATTATTCTTCCTCCTATTCTCTCGATTTTAATTAATTACAAGAATTTTTTTAATGAATTTGGGAAAAGATTTATAAGAAAGAAAAGCTTGGAGCAAAGTGTAGACGTACCATCAACATTATCATCCCACTCACGTTTGCAATAATTATGAATCATGTTTTCTTTTGTACTTGTAACAATTTCTTTTCTTATGTTACAACATAAATTAATTAGTTACAAGAATCATATTACTCAATTTCAAGATTCAAGTGGTAACCATAACAAAGATGAAAATTCATGCATCATGGTTTGATAGTCCACAATTTTAGTTTGTAAATTATATCATAGCCTTTTATGCGATATTGCATTATGGGATCGGAGCGTTTGCAAATTTAGAAAAGTGATTCTCGGTTTCTAGATTGGAATAATATTATTTTTTTAATTAAGAGATTGCAAACACTCCCTATATATGACCGACCGCAAGATAATTAATATTATATGATAAAGTGTACACGTAACGATAATTAGTATATATAGTGCATCACAGATATATTATACGGTAGGTTAATTAACATAACATACCTTGGATGAAGGCTATTCTTGACAACTTTACTGTCCATATTTTCTCCATTTGTAACCATCATCAAGCACATCCACATCACTCCTTGTCTAAAACAAAATCTTGGCTCTCTCGACTTTCTTCTTACCTTATTAATCTTGTTCGAATTCCTCCACCTCGCAAATTAACACTAATTAATCAGGCCCTTTATGTATTAATTTGTACTTACTTTTGCTACATGTGGTAGCTTTTATCTCATTGACTTAGGAAGTGTTTGCAAACTCTAAAACCGTGTTTTCATTTCCACTAGAAGTGAGATTGAGAATCACCTTTTTTCTTTAGTGTTTGCAAACGCTCCTTATAGACAAATCGGATAAAGAATAGTCACAAAAATTAAAAAATAAGATGGTTAATTATATAAAAACCCTGCAGATCGAAATTTGATCGATCACTAGCATAGGCATACACACTTTTATGTGGAAATCTCTTCCATTAACTATAGATATAAACAATTCGCTCCTAATTGTAAATATTCTTTAATTAGGTAAATTCTCCATTTATTGCCGCTTTAAGTGAATATTAGGGATACCAAAACGAATTAATTAAACATACATATATATATATAATATAATTTCATGTACATGTATGTGGAATATGTTAAATATCATTTTGGAATAGAAGATCACATTCGGTACACTTTGGATGAAACAACGAAGGAATAGGAGCTAATTAATTTAAACGCACAAACAAAAAAAGAAAAGAAAAATGATATTATGCTTTCCTACTATTTCCGAGGAGTTCTTCCCAAATTAATGAAAAGCTCTACTAAATAAGAGTAGATCTCCTCAAGTTATGAGTGGAGAAAGTGAAAAGATCTAGCTAGGGTTTAATAATTAGTAGTCATCATTATTTGAAAATGCACGAAAAATATTTGATATATACACTCGAGAAAGGCTATATAACAGAGCAAATTAAAAGAAATAAAATGAAGAGATTCAAGAAATTAAAAGTTACGATGATATATACCATGAATGACCTCCTTCGCTGCAATTTTCATCATTAATAGTCTTCTGGATCCAGTATCGTCGCTACCGTATATATATATATATAACTATCAATTAACTAGTAATTGAAAATAGCCAAAAATAAATAAAAAATAAGGCATAAAAATTAGATCTTAAACATGAAGCAATTTAAAGGCCATAATACTAAGGAAGAATTCAAAACAACAATGAGTAGGACATTTATTTATTTTTTAAAAAGAATTAACTCAACTACCTGGTCGTTAGTCCATGAGGGTCTATTTAAAACTTCATTTTGATTAAACCCTAAGGAACCATTATAAGTGGTGGCGGTGGTGGTGGTGGGTTTACATACGGCGTGGGGTCCCCCGTGAAGGGGGTGTGATATCCGAGAAGATTGGTTTGTGGGAGTTGTAGCTAAAAAGCTTAAAACCCGATTATGATCGTCAAAGTGTATAAATCCCATTTTGTGGTGGGAGCGAGAGAAGGAGATTTGGAGGTGATCATAATTAATGGGTGGCAACAATTTTTCACCTTCCATTATTTGATATTTTTGTTTTCTTTTTCAAAGAAATTGTTGATGATGGATTGAAGAAACTAATAATATTCTTGCTTACGCTTTCGTCTTTCTCCTTTTTTCGATCTTCCGATCGTGGATGTGGGATATTATTGCATGTTCACGGACAACATGTGGGGCTAGTTTCGTTTCAAGAATATATAGATACATATATTTGTATATCCCTTGGAATATAATTTCATTTATTGATATATTTCGTGTTGGGTATCTATCTGTCTCAATAGATCGATACACGTAGTACCGAAAATCAAATTACGACTCAATAGCCTATTATACAAATTAACTCTAGACACGAAGTACATAAATTAAAGTACAACAAAATAGAACTAACTACAAGAAATAATATAACAAATATATGAGGGATAAAACCCCGAACCGGATATAGAAAGATATGGCTTAGGACCGAACTTCCCACACAATCGAGTCACCAAGAATCACCCGAGGGAACCAAAAGGGAACGAGAAACCACAATCGCCTCGCCACAAAGCCAACCCTCAAGAAACCTCACCAAACAGGATCTCGAAAACCCTAGATCAACCCTAACCACCCAAACCCTAGATCACTCAAGATATAGGAGATCTTCACAGAGAAAGTGGAGAAGGTGAACACACACACCAAGATCTCACACTCAAACTCACAATTTCACTAAGAAATGATACGACCAGGATGTTGGATCGAAGAGAGAGAGAGAGAGAGAGAGAGAGAGAGAGAGAGAGAGAGAGATGAACTCACAAAAGATTGGAGAGAGAGATAAGAGTTTAGAGAGAGAAGTGAGAGATACGAATGAGGATTAGGGTTCGGGTGGGGGCATTTTATATGTAGGATGGATGGTCAAGATGAATCGGGCAAGATCAACGGATGAGATACGAACACAAGATCCGCGAACATATAAAATGGGTAACGCAACCCTAATAGGAGACCCTGTAAAGTGACAAGGGGTTGGGCTTAAATGCTTGGGCTTTGGGCTGCAGATGGGTTTAGGGGCATTAGGTTAAATGGACCAAGTAAAGAAACAATGGGCTAATTAACACAACAATCTCCACCTTTGGCTCATTGTGATTCAATTAGACAAACTTGGGAATATTTCTGGTCATCATCATCACCACTAGCCTACAAGACACAGAGTCAAGTAGGACTTTACAATAATAAGCACAGCTCATTATAGTACCAACAAACACTAAAGTTAGGCTGGATTTCAATATCGGACTTATACAAGCATAAACAAGTATTAGTCCAACGGTTTTAGGACTTACAAGCAAACAAAAAGTAAGCCTCAAGCAGCCCAGGGTAATCACTAGGGGCGGCTAGTCACCAGTGTCAAAATTAAGAATTTTTAAATAGGTTTTAAACTTTGATAAGGGTAGACACTTAGTACCCATATCACTTGGATTATACTCGAGGATACTTTTTCAATATTAACCAAAGCTTTTGAAATAATATCTCTTATGAAATGAAAATGTACATCAATATGTTTGGTTCTATAGTGAAAAACTGGTTTTTGCACGATTGTATACCGTTGATAAGAGTCGAAAATACACCCACCTTTTGTTTTAGAAAACAAATTTGAAACAAGACCTTTAAGCCACAAAGCTTCTTTTAAAACTTGATAACACAACATATTCGATTACTTTTGTAGACAGCCACAATATGTTGCGATTCGATTTCAACTAATACAAGAACCACATAGTGTAAAAATATAAGAAGTTGTTGATTTTACGTTGTCTTTATCATTAACATAATTTGAATCACATATCCTTTCAAAATTATACCAGATTCACATTTAGAAAAACACAAGCTATAATCGGTGGAATGCCTCGGATATCTCAATGACCATTTAACAAAGATTCTAATGCACCATACAGGATTAGATATATATCTACTCAAACAATAAACAACACAGGCAATATCGGGCCTAGTGCTCACCATTAAGTGCATGACAAATCCAATTGCATTAGCATAAGGAATGTTTTGCATAGCGGACATTTCGGTTCGATCTTAGGGACCTTTTTCCTTACTTAAAAAAATGAGAGGCAAGAAGTACATTCACAGATTAACATTAGACATAGAAAATTTTTGTAAAATCTTTTCTATATAAGAGGACCGATGCAAATAAATGACACGATTTAGATCTGTCCCTGTCAATGTTCATTCCCAAAATCTTTTTAGCATCACCCAAGAATTTCATGTCAAATTTAGCACTTAGACAATTTCTAACATGATCAATAGCTTTGATGCAATTTCCAACAAGCAACATATCATCAACATATAACAAGAAGAACACATGAGTTTTAGCATCAAGTTTAAAATAAATACAACGATCAAATTAACTTCTACAAAACTTTAAATCAAGCATGCACTCGATCAAACTTTTTCTTCGATTGTCTTGGAGACTGCTTTAAGACCATACAAAGATTTTTGAAGTAAACAGACATGATTGGCTTGGATTTGTCCTCAAAACCCTCATGTTGTTTCATAAATTATTTTTCATCCAAGTCACCATGTAAAAAAGCGTTTTAACATCCAATCTGTTTCGATTCCCAATCAAATTGAGCAACAAGAGCAAGCATAATTCTCACACTGACAAATTTAACAACATCAAGAAATATTTCTATGTAATCAATCCCTTCCTTTTGAGTAAAACCTTTAACAACTAATCTAGCTTTAAATCTAACACCCTCGATTCTTGTTTAACCTTGTATAACCATTTACAACCAACCACGGAGTAGTTAGGAGGTTTGGAACAAGAATCCGTGTGTTATTAACATGCGGAGAAGTCATTTCATCATGCATTGCATCTCGGCCACTTAGTAGATTCAAATCATTTCATAGATTGAGAGAAGGTTTTAGGCTCGTAACCATCAATAGATTCAAACACGTAAAAACACATACGATATCATGTGAAAATAAGCATATTTGTTTGGGATTCTAACATGCCTCCTAGTTCTATCCATAGTTAACACATAATCATTCAAATCATCATAATTATCATCAACGGGTTCATATTCGGTGTTAACATCGGAAAATCATTATGCATATCACGCACATTATCATGCTGAGTATCATCATCAATATGCACATCATGATCATTCACATTGTCGGCAAAGCATCATTGATATGAGAATCGGCAGGTACAACAATATTAGGAGACACATTAGACACTCTCCACCTCATTTGAAGTATTAATATTTTCGAAACAGTTTGAGGAGAAGGATGCACAAGACAAGGGAATTCAAGTTCATTGAATAAAACATCCCCTGCTAATTATAGTTTTAAAACCAGGTTCTCCTATGTTCCAAAGTATATAGCCTTTAACCCCTTCCAGGGTAGCTAAGAAAAACACATTTTATAGACCTTGGTTCCAATTTATCGGTCTTTTGATGTACAAAAGCAAAGTGCATCCAAAAATTTTCAAGTTAGAAAAATCCACAACTTTCTCATCCACACCTCTTCAGGTATTTCCTTCCAAGGACTCTCCCCTATTGATCAAATAGGTTGTTGTAACTACAACTTCTCCCCCAAAATCTTTTAGAAAGCTCTAAGGTAGCAAACATGCTCCTCACTCTTTCTAAAAGTGTTCTATTCATTATCTCAAAAACACCATTTTGTTTGAGGTGAATAGGCACCGACTTATGCCTTTTTATACTATACTCTTCATAAAGATTATCCATCAATTGATTACAAAATTCCAGGCCATTGTCGTTCTTAAAACTTTTATCCTTTTGCCGTTTGGTTTTCAATAAGAATTTTCCAAGTTTTAAACTTATCAAAGACATCGATTTATTCTTCATTAAAAACATCTAAACTTTCCTGGAAAAATCATCAATTATGGATAAGAAATATCTATTTACGCCATGAGTAGGTACATAAGAGGGACCCCAAACATCGGATGCAAGTATTCAAGCAATTCGAACTAGCGAGATGGTTTAGGATTAGTAGGGGAACTTAACTCTTTGATGTTTACCATACACACATGATTCACGAGAGGACAAAGCATCAAGTTTGTTTTTACCAAAACAACCCTTATTCTGCATAATATAAAGCCCTTTAGAGCTAATATGACCAAGTCTTTTATGCCATAAATTAGTCAAATCATTTGACACAGGATTAGCAATAGTATTCATGCATCAGGCACATATGAATCATGTTTAGCATGTAAACCATAAAGGTTTACGCTTTCCGACTTTTAGCAATTATCATAGAACCCCTCATGAGTTTCATAACACCCTTCCCCCATCTTCCCTCATAGCCACCATGTTCAAGCATAGCACAGAAATCGATTATTGGATAAATCGGAACATGTCTCACATCATTAAGAGTCAAAACATAATCGTATCAAGTTTTAAGCATACAATACCAACACCAAGGACTTGACACTTTTTATCATTAGCCATGAAAATGATCCACTTTGCACTCAAGCATAAGTATTAAACAAGCTAGTGTAATGAAAGGTGTCATATGGAATGTGCATGCGAATCAATTAGCCATTCATAATCACCAAATCATTTGAAGGCAAATAATTCACGAGAATCGGTAACTCATGCACCATAAACACATCACCCATATGATCATTAGAAGTAGTTAAGTTCACGAGAGTCATTGGCTTGGTTTTGTTGTTACGTTATTGTTTTGATTGTTGTTCTGGTTATTCCTGGGTTTTGTACACTCTTTGATGTAATGACCATGCTCACCACAGTTAT
Source organism: Rehmannia glutinosa (assembly GCA_016081115.2). Classification (NCBI taxonomy): domain Eukaryota; kingdom Viridiplantae; phylum Streptophyta; class Magnoliopsida; order Lamiales; family Orobanchaceae; genus Rehmannia; species Rehmannia glutinosa. The sequence goes on along the minus strand of CM071937.1, from coordinate 35,923,376 downwards.
AACATTTCCTGTTATTCCTAGGTCTATAATTAGACCTACATCTGCTTTTGCTTCTCTTTCTACCTGACTTATTATTATTGTTATTCCCATTCCTCTTGTTCTGATTTCTACCCCTAACATCCATCACTTTCCCCGACCCTGTTCATTCCCCTTGGATATTTTCGAGATCTAATTCCTTACTCTTAAGTTCATTAATCACGATATCAAGGGTAATAGAATCTCTACCATACTTAATGGCAGATTTCACATCAGCATAAGAATCAGGAATAGCATTCAGCAAGATAATAGGAGTATAATCATCAATATTTTTATCACCAGTCAACTTGATATCTTGTATCAATTCTGTAAAAACATCAAGGTTTTCATCCATATCCTTTGTCAAAATTTGTTTGAATCAAAAAACTTTTCAAGTAGAAAGATTTTGGAAGGTAGTGAAGTTTCATAAAAGAGTTCTTCCAATTTGTTCCACAAATCCTTGGCACTAGATAACTTGCCAACTTTTCTCAACACGAGAATCGAAAGATTTAGAATAATGGATGAATAAGCAAACTCATCAAGTTCAACTTTGATTTCAACAAGATCTTTATCAAGATACTTTTGTTCAATGACTTTAAAACATTTTTGTTGAATCAAAATACCCTTCATTTTTTGTTGCCAAACGAAAAAATCAGTTTTCCCATTGAAGGGTTCCATGTGATAGCAAGAAACACCATCGTTATCACGAGATAAGACAAAGGTAGTTCACAAAGTACACAAGAAATACATCAAGATCACAAGGAACAAATCAACAGAAGCAACACAAGATGGACCATACAGAGTCCAAACAAAGCAACAATAAAATGAACATGAAGCAAGTAAGGACCACACAGAGTCCAAACAGAAAGCAACAATGGACCACACAGAGTCCAAATAACCAAAAGATCAACATAAATGAGATAAGGGCACTAGGGTGGATTTCCTCGCATCTCGGGATTCCATGCGCTCGTGGCATAGGGTCAAGAGGCTTGATGCCTAGGGTTTCCCTAAAAATACTACTTGACAAAAATTAAAAGAGAGAGAAAGGGAAGAGAGATGTGCTTACAACCAGGAGCAAGTCATGGGTATCAAACCAATCACAGATATCACCAGGAGCCAAGAATCACCAAGATTCAGCAAGAACCAGAAGTACCAACCGACCAAGAGGCGGATAGGTGCTCGATACCATTTATTGGGTATCTATTTGCCTCAATAAATCGATACACGTAGTCGATCAAATTACGGACTCAATAGCCTATTATACAAATTAACTCTGACACGAAGTACGAAATTAAAGTACAACAAAATAGAACTAACTACAAGAAATAATATAACAAATATATGAGGATAAAACCCTCGAACCGGATATAGAAAGATATGGCTCAGGACCGAACTTCCCACACAATCGAGTCACCAAGAATCACCCAAAGAACTAAAAGGAAAACGATGAACCACAAATCACATGCCACAAAGCCAAACCCTCAAGAAACCTCAACCCGAAACAGATCTCGAAACCCTAGATCAACCCTAACCACTCAAACCTTAGATCACTCAAGATATAGGGATATCTTCACAGAGAAAGTGGAGAAGATGAAAACACACTAAGATCTTACACTCAAACTCACAATTTCACTAAGAAATGATACGACCGGATGTTGTATCGAGAAGAGAGAGAGAGAGAGAGAGAGAGAGAGAGAGAGAGAGATGAACTCACGTAAGATTCGAGAGAGAGATGAGAGTTTAGATAGAGAAAGGAGATATACAAAATGAGGATTATGGTTCGGGTGGGGGCATTTTATATGTAGGATGGATGGCCATATGATCCGCAAGATCAATAGATGAGATACAAACACAAGATCCACGAACATATAAAATAGGTACCACAATCCGAACAGAGACCCATGTAAAGAGACAAGGGGTTGGGCTTAGTTGCTTGTGCTTGGGTCATGAGATGGGCTTAGGGACATTAGGTTAAATGGGCCAAATAAAGAAACAATGGGCCAATTAACACAACATATATATATATATATACACACACACAAGCTAGAAATTAGGAAATTTATAATGAGAATGCATGTATTAAGTGACATCACAAGTCGATGAGGGCTTGCCTCGAAATGGGATAGCCAACCAGTGGTTCGGATGAAAAACTAAAAGAAAAACATATAAATTATAACTAAATTTTTTTAATTTTTTAATAAAATAAGGTAAAAATAAATAAGAAAATAGGGATGGCCCCCCTATCTTCGTTCTAGGGATGGCAATGGGGTGGGTCGGCCAGACCCATACCCGCCCCTATCTAGAACGAGGCGAGTTAGGTCGACCCGCCACGGTCATGTGGGCGGAAGCGGGTAGACCCGTTCTATCCTGTTTTAAATTAAATTAATTAAAAAATGAAAAAATATACTTATAAAATATATTTTAAAAATAAAATTTTAGGCGGGGCGGGTATCCGCGGGGCAATAATGATACCTGGACCCGCCCGCCCGGGGTGGGTACTGGGGCGGGTCGAAATTTTCATCCCTACGTTGTCCTTGTTTGTCCTAGTGGTAAAGTGGAGTCCTTGAAACTAATAGGTCTCAAGTTCAACACCGACCGATTGCATCTAAGTTGATTTTCCGCATTTGTGTCGATTTGATTTCTATTGTGGCGATATAGCTTGCGTCTTATTTGGATTGTTATATATGTTGTTGGTTATGGCTGATTTGTAATATGTTTTATTAAAAAAAAAAAAGTGACAACACAAAACAAATCACCAATTTAATTATATAACGTGACAAAAAAGATTATTTTATTAAAATAACATTTTTACAAGATTAATAATGACAAATTATGTTTAATTTAACGTTGCAAAATAAGTGATATATGTATAATGACAACAAAATTACCATTATAGTGTGTTATGAGATTTTTAATTGTGATTTGCGAATGTACATTGGTAATTGTCAATAGTAACAACTTAATACGATATTTTTAGTCATCTATAAGCTATTATTGCGGCATGATAACAACTTATAATAATGAAAATATCTCTTGGGGGAGATCTTCTCAAAATCCTAACATGATCTTGACTAGCACGCAAGGACGAATCAAGAGAACTCCATCGTTATAACTCCGACGATCAAGTTAGTTTCAAAGAGAAAAAGAGTGTATAGCGAAATGTGTAAAAGAAAATATGAAAATAGTGAATATGTGGGAAGAAGGTGATCCCGATTTTTACACATACCTCCTCCTCCTTTATACTCTCTTTCCTTTGTCCTTGTTGTCCACGTGGCGATCTCCTATTCGTTGTCCCCATTGGTGAAAGTTTGCGTCAAGTTGGCAAAAGGAACTACACTTCCGTCGACCCAACTATGGTCGAACTACTTTCTGGCCGTGTCGATCTCTTAGGACTTTAAATACTTGTCGGGGTTTCCTATAGAGCAATTAATGCTACCAGTCGGACGACATTCATTTACTTATTGTCGTCTCCTTAAGATGCAATTAATGCTAGTGGGTCAAACTGACACCTAATAACTTTGGTCGTCGACCCTCCTCGGTATTTGGTCCCCGCTTGTTTCCCTTTATTCTCATTAAATGCTTACCAGGTTGACCGTATCTTTTAGTAACTATCTCGTCAGTCGAGCATATCAAAGGAGTTACTCTTGTCGGTCGGGAGTATCAAAGAGTTACTATCTATCGGGTTGGGCGTATCAAAGGAGTTACTCTTGTCGGTCGGGCGCATCAAAGAGTTACTCTTGTCATGTCGACCTCGATATTTGGTCCCCGCACGTTTTCCCTTTGCACTCGTTAAATGTCTCACTCGCCGTCTTGGTGCTTATTCACTAGGTCAAATCTACCCTTAATATTCTTTGCCGAGATGCTTTCCTTGGCCTTCTTTATTTCAGCCCCACGGGTCATGTCTTCTATCTTTTGGGGCGAGTTATCGGGTCTCCTTAACCACTCCCGAATTAACTAGTCCCCCTACTCTCCTAGTTGAGACCGAAGAGTCAACTAGGTGAGTAAGTGAAGGCAGTCTCCTCAACCACTCCGAATCAACTAGTCCCCTACTTTCCTAGCCGAGATCGAAGAGCTAAGCTAGGTGAGTAAATACAAAGGTCTCTTTAACCACTCAATCAACTAGTCACCCTACTCTCCTAGTTGAGATCGAAAAGTTGAACTAGGTGAGTAAGTGAAGACGGGTCTCCTCAACCACTCCGAATCAACTAGTCCCCTACTCTCCTAGCCGAGATCGAAGAGCTGAGCTAAGAGAGTAAATATAGCAAATACGATATGGTCCGCGCTTTCTCATTAACCATTATGGCGCCCATTCTAGATTAAGCGGCCCATTGTGAATTTCAAATGGCTCTTTGGTTTTCGTTAACGGATGTATTCATTGCAGGTCAAATCGTGTCCTTTCATATTCTCTCTCTCGCTCCTCACCCTTGATTTACTTCTCATCCGATGGCTCTAGATCATCTCGTCCCTTTCTCTTTCTTTTTCTTCCTCTATATATATCTCCTCCTTTGCAAACTTTCCTTTCACCATTTGCAAAAAAGAAGTCCATTTCAGTTGCTCTCTTTCTTCAAGCAAAAGCCTCCATTTTTTCAAATATTTTGGGAGCATATCCTTCGATCATTTAATGGCAAACCGTCCAAGTAAGTTTTGATTTCCCTTTCCTCTGTTTCTTTTTCTTTTTGAACATTCTTGCATGTTTCGTCTCTATTCCTCCCATCTTCCCTCCCCCTCAATCCAACGACGACATTTTTTGTGAATTTTCTACTCATTTCCCTCCCAAAATTAGGATGGCCTCTAGTAGTAATAACCCCGTCCGTCCCAACATATATAGTACTTTTTCTGGAGGAAAGCTTAAATAATTTAAGAATTAATGTCGGGATCCCTTCTTCTTTTGAACTTCGTCTTCCTGGTCCTCTTGACGCACCTTATAATCCTCCTCAAAGCTTCTCTACCTTTTTGTAGAGCAACTTGAGGCGGGTCTCTATTTTTCGATATCCGGCACTTCTCTCTACAGATCTCCCGAGTTTTGGTATCCCTTTGACCCATCTTGTTCCCAACTCCCTTAGGCTAATGGTTAGCTTTCCCATGATAGTTTCTCATCATCAAGAAGAGCCCACTCGTCGATTCTATTGGGCTTATTATCAGGCTAAGACCTCCAATTCCCACGGGCTTTTTCTAATTTACTAGCGGAGACTTGGCCAAGTTTATTGATGGCACCCTTCTTCTAATAGAAACTAGAAAAAATGATTTTTCTATGTCAAGTCTCCCGAGACTTGGCTTTTCCCTACTCGATGGGTAGATGAACTACCTCATCAAGACCGAGGTACCAAACCCACCCCGCCGCCATAGCTTTAGCTCGTCGTTTAAATAGCAATCCTTGTCATGCTCGGCTCCTGGTCCACTCGGCCTTTGCTCTATCACTTTCACTGAGCCCCAAGGGGGTAGATCCGCATTAAGATTTACGTATACTTGGCATTTTTGAAATTTCTTACACTTTCTATCATTCTTTTGTTCGACTTTTAATATTTTCTTTTTGCGAGCAACCCATGCGGAGCGCTTGGTAGCCGTGGTGATGGGAGAAGGGCCTCGAATCAACCCATTCATCCGGAAAGGAGGGGCATATCCCGACTTGACCCGGCCTCCCGGGAGCAACTCCTCCAGACTCCTCACACGTTGGGTCGCCCGACCTATCTCCTCATTCCCACAACCCTTCTCCTCGGCCCGACCTTTTTCGCCATAGGAAGCGGGCCACCTCGATTAGGACCATCTCCGATAAGGCCCGTACCATTTCCATGATGGATCTCCTATCCTGGGAGACCTTACCCATTAATATTATTACCCCCCGAGATCAACACGACTTAGGTGGAGAATTTGGTCACCCCGCTGATAATCAAGCCCTGGGGATACCGATACCTAAGTTCGCATACGCGATATGGCTCACCACACCTCTAAGGTAATTTCTAACACATCCTTTATTTTGATCTACTTTCGCTTGTCTTTAATGTGTTAGTTGGTGCGCAGATGATCTTTGAACATGGGCTCGATTATGCGAGATGCCCGTATTGGTCCGACCGATGCCACCGAGCTGCGTTGGGCTAACGAGATTCTTCAAAAACAAAAGCAATAGCTCCGGACACAGCTACCACTCGGATAATGATCTCCAAAAGGCGCTTTCCGAAATCGCCACGTTGAAGAATCGGCTCTCCGCCTCGCAAAAGAGTCCCAAGTTCTTAAGGAAAAACTTTTGAAGACGGAGGGGGCGAGAAAGCCTGGTTCCTCGAGTCCGACGAGTATCGAGTCGATAGCTGATCTTTGCTATGCCTTACTTGGAGTATGGACTGCGAGATAATGGCTCTTAGCGCCCAATCCAAAGGCTTTACCTCGGAGGTGCCAGTCTTTGCAAGAGGCTATCAAGGAGCCGTCCAACCTTCCTAGCTATGTTGATCCTAGTGCGGCTTCCGGGGATCGACCTTCCACTCATTTGCTCATTCCACGGCCCCGAGATGTTGCGCCCTCACTACCGTCCCCAATACCTCGAGATGTTAGTAGCAATAGCGATAGGACCCCGAGACCCATGTATCCCATGAGGCGTAGGCTTAATGTAAATGTTTTTAAGTTTACCAAGGAAACTTTAATCTCTTTTTGCTTTTTGTTATGCACTTAGCTTACTCCGTCGTACTTTGTATCTTTAAATCCGACCCTGGGTTATGGGATCTCATCTCGACCCCAAGGTTTGCTTGTGACCCTTGGAGAAAATTTTCAAAACCTCTCCAAGGGACCCGGGGTAGTAGGAGCTCACTTGACCCCTAGGGTTTGATTGTGACCCTCGGAGAAAATTTTCAAAACCTCTCCAAGGGACCCGGGGGTAGTAGGAGCTCACTCGACCCCCGGGGTTTGCACGTGGCGCTTGGAGAAAATTTTCAAAACCTCTCCAAGGGACCCAGGGGTAGTAGGAGCTCACTTCGACCCCCCGGAGTTTGCTTGAACGCATAATTACTTGCTAAAATAGCCGATCTCATTAATGCATGAAAATTAGGAACATACATTACTTCCAAAATGATGATCTCGTTACCACATGAAAATTAGGAACATACACTACTTGCCAAAATGCCGACCTCATTACACGTAGAATTTTCTTAAACGGCATACATTCCATGGTCTAGGGACCTTGTTACCCTCCAGATCTTCCAACTCGTAAGCTCTCTTAGCCACGACCTTTGTTACTTTGTATGGTGCTTCCCAATTTGCCTCTAACTTACCCACGGGTTTTAAGGCATCTGCTTGTCTCAATACCAGATCTCTTTCATGAAAGCTTCTTCTTCTGACACGTTTGTCGTATGTTGCTTTCAGTAAGCTCTTACTTGCTTCCATTCTTAAGTGAGCTTGCTCAATTTTTCTTCAACGTGGTCCAACGCTCCCCTCAGCAATTCAGTGTTCAGTCCTTCCTCAAAATTCTTGACATGGTGGGTTTCCATGCCGATCTCCATGGGTACGACTGCTTCAGTGCCATACACTAAACTAAATGCGGTTTCACTAGTTGCCTCCTTAGGTGTGGTTCAATGAGACCATAATACTGAATGTAGCTCATCAAGCCATCCTCCTCCCGCTCTTTCCAATCTGGTCTTTATACCTTTAACCAAGGTTCAATTCGTGACCTCTACCCGCCCATTCGCCCGAGGATGTGCTATAGAAGTAAAATATTGTCGATCTTCATCTCAGTACTAACCATTGTCGAATTTTCACCGCCAAAACTCGAGTTACATTTATCGACACCGGATCTCTCGGCCATCCGGACCTACTAACCAATTTTTTCCGGATAAAGCTTCTTATTTGGGACTCGGATATTCTAGCCACCGGCTTCACCTCTAACCACTTGCTAAAGTAGTCCTCGACCACTATCAAGAACTTTTGTTTGCCTGTTGCCACCAGAAAGGCCCCACTATATCTATACCCCATTTTGCAAATGGACATGGTGAACTCATTACTCCCGGTTACTAGGCGATTAATGTATCAAGGAGTCTGTGCTTTTGACATTTGTCACATTTTTTCACTAGCAATTCCGCATCCTTCTTCCATTTTAACCAAAAATATCCAACCCCGACCACTTTCATAGCCAAAGTCCGACCTCCCACATGGGCACCGCATGCTCCGTCATGTATTTCTTTCAAGATATATGCCCTTGGTCTTCAAATAAACACCTTAAGTAAGGTAGAGAAAATGCCTTTTTGTATAATAGTCCTCCAATGAAACAAAACCGTACCGCCGCTTGCCTTTACCCGCTCGGCCTTCCTCTTATTTTTCGGGCTCGCTTGAGTTGAGATATCGATAAATATATGCTCTCTAATCATCCCCTTCCTCTATTTCCATGACCTCAACTCCAATCCTAGGTGAGGCATCCGTTAAAATGGTTATCTTCCTTGAGTCGCCCTCCTTGGCCGAGCTAGCCACCTTGGATAGATGGTCCGCTTTCCCATTTTCTTCCCTAGGAACTCGCTCTAGTTCAAATTATCAAACCTTTTTACCAAGATGTATCTTCTCATCCTATCTTCATTGACCTCATAACACCCTTTAACTTGGTTGGTCACCAACATTGAATCAATAGGCGGTTATTTCCTTTATTCCAAGCTCCACAACCATCTTCAACCCTTTTATGAGAGCCTCATATTCTCGTCGTTGTTTGATGCTTTGAAACAAAACCCGATGGCGAACTCTAGGTCTTCCCTATTGGGGCTGGTTAGTACAATTCCCGAACCACTTCACCCGATTGAGGCTAATCCGTCTACTCATAATGTCCAGATCTGTCCCTTCAAGTCCTGGTTGCCGCCATCTCTTGTAAGAAGTCCCAAAAACCTGGGCTTTAATTGCCACACGAAGTCGATATTCATTGAACTCCCCTACATCCACCGCCCACTTAATCATGTGCCTCGAGACTTAAACTTATCTATTATGTGTCCTAAAGGCATATTGGTGAGGACTATCACTTTATGCGACAAAAAATAAGGCCTCAATATGCGAGCCGATGTATCCAATGCCATCCCCTTTCTCGATATCGAATATCGAGATTAATCTACCCTTGCAACACCTTGCCGATGTAATAGATATGCATTTGCTTACCTCTTTCAACCTCAATAAGACCGAACTGATCGCGATATTCCTACAGGAGAGGTATAGATACAACTCTTCCCCTTGGACCGGCTTGGTGAGTCAGGGTAATTCGGATAAACAAGTGTTTAACTCCTTAAAGGCTTGCTCGCATTCCTCGATCCATTCAAATATCTTAGCTTTCCGTAAGACCTTGAAAAATGGAAGACTTCTTTCAGATTGATTTGGAAATGAAACGACTCAACGCGCCACCCATCGCACGAGCCGTTGTACTTTATTCAAACTTGTTGGGGACTCCATCTTGACCATCGCGCGCACCTTCTCTCGGATTTATCTCAATCCCCTTTTCCGTAATCATGAAACCCAAAACTTGCCCGATCCGACGCTAAATGAACATTTGGTCGGGTTAAGCTTCATTCCGAATCTCCTAAGTCTTTGCGAAAGTTTCCACAGTCTCGCCACATGGTCTCCTCTCTTTTCTCTTTACTAGCATATCGTCCACATAAACTTCCATGTTACGCGCTAACGATTTTTAAATATCCTATACATTAACCTTTGGTAAGTTGCTCTGTATTCTTCACCCAAATGGCATGATCACTAAGCAATACGTTCCCTTCGGTGATAAAGCTCACCTTCCGATGATCCTCCTCTCGCTAGCTTAATCGATGGTATCCTGGCAAGCATCCATCATACTCGTAGCTCATATCCGAAGGTCAAATCCACTAGTTGATCGATCCTAGGTAAAGGGTAATGGTCCTCAGGCGGGACTTGTTCAAATCGTGAAAGTCTATGCACATCCGAATTTATCCCCTTTTGGAACCGTAACCGCATTAGAAACCCATTCCAGAACTGAATTTCCCTCACATGCCCTGCTTTTAACAACTTTTCCACCTCCTCCGAATGATCTTATCCTTTTCGTATCCATACGGACGTTTTTTCGCTTAACGGGTCTCGATTAGTATGAGTGTTGCATGTAATTTGGGAATAATTGTGGATAGAATAAGTTGATATGCATGCAATAAATCGAGTAAAATAGGTCGTGTTCTTACAATGTGGAAAAGATATTTCGCTTTGCTCATTTTGTAGGAATTAAACGATATTTGTAGCACTTTGGTGGGGAAATGGAGCATTGCGATAAAGAACCATCAAGAATCGAGCGAATACGTGAAGTTTGGAGTTAAATAGATTGGATGAACCGAGCGAAATAAGGCCACGCACGGGCAGCCCGTGCCCAAAGGCACCCCGCGTGCGTCAAAGGACAAGAGAATCAACCTACGGCGACGGACAGCTGGTCGTCGTGCTTTAACGCACAACCCGTAAGGCCAACTCGTAAGTGAATTTTGCTTACGGCCCGACGCACGCTGGTGGTCGTGTGTTAGCATACGGCCTATGCGTCATGCGGGAAAGTCAAGTTTGGCAATTTTGACTTAGGTTTTGACCGAACGGGAGTATAAATAGAGACGAGGTGGCCCCAAATAAAGGGAGACCGATATTTGCCCTAGAAAGTGGAGAAAAGGACAACCTTCTATCGGAGGATTCGAGAGATTGATCGAGATCGCAACCACATGCTTGAGGATTGAAGATCGATCGAGAGATCATCGACATCCCTGAGTTTTCTCATTCCATTGTATCTTTTATTTTCGATAGTTAAAAATGAACATGAATGATTTGTCTATGAATTATTTATTTCCCATGTCTAGCTAAATAGCTTGTGATTCCGGTTTGGGATTAAGTTAATGGATACTTTTGTTTGATGCTTAGTTGAATTTGAAGTTATTATTTCAAACCCTATTCGAGTTCTCTCTGTTTATTTCTTGTTTTATCAAATGGCCATTGGTTTAACTTGTTTTGATGTATTGATTCATAATTCGAGAGATGAGTTTCAATACTAGATATTGAGTACTTGACATGAATATTTGCATGATTGAGAAGTCGGTAACTATTTGTGAGGATTTATGATCTTTTGTGCTTTTAGGAGTTGGTATCATATGTTGAGTAGAGATGTTAGAATAGATAATCCAATCAACGTTTTATATACATCTCGAGAGAAATGGTAAAATACTTTTGTGATTGTCTTATAGGGAAGAATAATAATAACTTTGGTTTTGAGTAATCGGATAACAAAAGGGACATTAATCAAACCATAACCATGGAATCCATTCATCTCCTTGATCTTTCAATCAACTCTTAATTTGTCTTTTGTGATAAAATCTTGTCTAGCTTTTATAAAACAACCATCCAATTTTTGATTGTCTGAATAAAGATAAAACTATTTCGATCTCAATACTTAGTACAATAATTTATTAGTCTCTCGTAGCTTCGATCTTGCTAACGTATTCTATAAACTACACCGTACACGTGCAGCGCGAAGCTAAAAATAAGGCGAACAAGTTTTTGGGGTGGAACCTACATTCGATGATGAATAGCCATATCTAGGTCAATCCCATGCAGTCTTCCGATGACCAGGCAAACACAACCATGTTTTCTTGTAAGAAATCAACCACCTTTCCAATCACTCAGCCCCGCTTTTGTTCCTACCCTGGTTATCTTCTCGGGTCCCCGTGGACCACTCTCTGACGACATTAGCTCCTTCTCTCGTCGGACACTTAACATGTCGGGATCCTCCATTTTTTTTTCTTCCCTATTTTAATTGGTTTGTTTTCTCTATCCAAATTTCTCTACTTTTTCTTTTGGATTTTTTTGCTCTCCTTTCTCGATCGCTTCCACATAACATTTTCGAGCGACCTGCGAATCTCCTAATACCTCCCCTACCAAATCTCCCACTACAAACTTGAGTTTCATGTGAAATGTGGACACAATCGCTTGGAAAGAATTTAAAGCGATCTACCAATAATAACATTGTAAGTGGAATATGAATCTACAATAAGAAAAGTTACCATCCATGTTTATTAAGTTGGGAGCTCTCCCAACGACATTGACAGAGTGATTTGTCCCATACGTTCCAACACTCCTCCTCCAAATCCAAACAAAGTGTTGTCTCGACCGGGCTTGAACTCCAATTCAAGCTCCATTTTCGGTATGCATCATAGCAAAGAACATTAACCGAGCTCCCGTATCTACCATTGCTCGCTACTTCAAAGTTGGCTATCGTTGTTGTGACAACCATTGCATCGTTGTGTGATATCTAAGCTCCCATATCCTCCGACCCAAAACATATTTCTCGGATAGCTTCATGCCTTCCAATGTTGAGCACGGCTTCCCTGACTCTCCTCGCATGCGACTTCACAGCTCTGTTTGAATCTCCATTAGAAGTTCTGTTTAAATTCTTTCCACCAAGTAAGACATCAGCAACTTAAGAGCGAGATCCCGAGTTTAGGCAGTTTAACTCACGAACCACCGTATGAGGCCTAGAGAGATTCCGAGATTTATTGAGGAGATGTCCGCAACACAAAGGTTTCCGGAGGATCGGCGACTTTGCTTCTTTTATAACGGGTTGATGGGACAAAGATTAGGTCGTTTGTGGATGCCGCAGCAGAGGCGCTTTCGGCTAAATTTTCACAAGATGCATTCAACTTGCTAGAAGAGATGGCAATGAATAGCTATCGGTGGCCCTCCGAGAGGACAAATGTGAATAGGGTAGCCGAAGTCTCGATTCGGACCCATTAAGGCATTGACACTCGGATGATTGTGTTGACGAATCGATTGAGTGTATTGACAAAGGGGATCAAGGAAACGCGGTGCGAATAATGGGGGAGTTCTCAAGATCCCATGGAGGAAGCTAATTATGTCGAGAATCGAATTTCAACATTTACCTAATAATCGGACTCCTACCCATCATCATCCAGGAGTGCCAAATCATGAAAATTTCGCATATGCAAATACAAAGAATGTGATGCAACCACCGCTTCGGGGTTCGTGTGACAAATGGTGTCATTAATGCGGAGGAAAAGCCATCAATGGAAGATGTTCTTACTTAATTTATGAGTCGACAAGTTCATTCATGAATGAAACTAGGAATCGATTTAGCAAAAATAAGGTTAAGCTAGACAAAAATGAGACACATGTCACTCAATTGGCCAACACTATGGGCTCACAAATAAAAATCTTGAAATCCAGATTGGCCAATTAGCTACGATTGTTGGTGGGCAACATCAGAAAGGCCAGTTTCCGAGTAACACTGAGGTAAATCCAAAGGAGCGGTGTAAAGCCATTCGTCGAGGAGTGGAACAATACGGGGCGAAAATACCGAAAAGCAATGAAAATACACAGACACGCACGACCCATGCGCCCACGCACGGGCATGTCATGTGTGGTGCCGAATAGGGGTTTAAAATTCGAGAGAAGCGGACCCGGAAGCAAATGGCAATGTTGAGGCCAAGGAAGGAATCAAGGGACATATTGATAAACAAAAAGGGGCGAGAAGCTTAAATCTTCGTCTAACTCTAATTTTTCTAAACTTACTACTCCCATTCCATTTCCCAATGATTTCAAAAGAAAAGTTAGACGACAATTTGCAAAATTCCTTGATATATTTAAGAAATCGCATATTAACATACCTTTTGCGGATGCATTGGAGCAAATGCCCAATTATGCTAAATTTTTAAAGGATGTTATGTCGAAGAAGAGAAAGAATAGGTTTCGAGATAGTCAATCTGACAGAGGAATGCAGTGCAATAATTCAAAGAAAACTACCTCAGAAACTTAAAGATCCTGGGAGTTTCACTATCCCTTGTGCAATTGGTGGTGTTTTCTTTAATAAAGCACTTTGTGATTTAGGAGCAAGTATTAACTTGATGCCCTTGTCCATTTTCGTGAAACTTGGATTAGGAGAGGTGAAGCCTTCTACGGTCACTTTACAACTTACGGATCGATAACTCACTTATCCTAAGTGAATCATCGAGGATGTGCTTGTGAAAGTCGATAAATTCATATTCCTGTAGATTTCTTAGTGCTAGACATGGAGGAAGAACGCGACGTCCCCAATACTTGGGCGTCCGTTCTAGCAGCCACCGAAAGCGTTGATAAATGTGCAAAGGAGAACTCACATTACGGGTTAATGATGAGCATGTGTTATTTTCTATCTATAAGGCAATGCAATTTCATAATAGTGTTGAGAATCGTAATTTCATAGACGTAGTTGAGTCTTGCATTGATGATTACGTAGATCATACATTGTCTCGGGATGATTTAGAGTTTGGGTTAACACATTCGTGTTCGACGTCAAGTGTAATGCTTGATTTCGATAATCAAGACTTGTATGACTATGTTTGTGCTTTAGATAATATGCGGGAACTCTTGAATAGCGAGAGGTGAAAACACGAAGAAAAACGTGCGGGAGTCTAGTCTACGAACGCAGGACTCGTGCGCTCTAAGGATGACCAGGTCGTGCGTGATGTCGAAGGAAGAATCAACAGGGGTAAAGAACGCACGACCCGTGCATCCGAGCATGACCAAGTCATGCGTGATGCCAAAGAAAGAATTGAACAGGTGAAGAACACACGACTGTGTGCGTGAAAGCACAACCAGGTTGTGCACGACATCAAGCACCCCATTTGAACCCTAAACTCAAGCCATTACCCGAGCACCTCAAATACGCATTCCTTGGGGAAAACAACACAAATCCGTAATCGTATCATCTTTTTTAACTTCATTCGACTTGATAAATGGCTTAGGGTGTTGAGGAAACATAAGTCTCGTGATAGGTTGGTCGATATCTAATTTAAAAGGTATAAGTCCATCAATTGTCATGCATAAAATTCGAATGGAAGATGTTTATAAACCTTAAGTGCGTAACCAAAGACGATTAAACCCTATAATGCAAGAGGTTGTTAGGAATGAAGTTTTAAAATGGTTAAATCTTTGGAATTGTGTATGCTTTTTTCGATAGTTCTTGAGTGAGTCCACTACAACCGGTACCAAAGAAAGGGGATATCGTGGTAAGGAATGAAAATGATGAATTGATTGCAATTAGGATAGTTACGATCGGCGTATTTGCATTGATTATAGAAAATTGAATGATGCCACTCGTAAAGATCATTTTCCCCTCATCTTTATTGATATGATGTTAAATCGTTTGGCGGGATTTGATTATTACCGTTTTCTCGATGGTTATTTCGGTACAACCAGATCATGATTGCAGGAAAGACCAAGAGAAAACGACATTTACATGTCTCTATGGTACGTTTGCATTCCGCAATGCCATTCGACTATGTAATGCACCCACGACTTTTCGGCGATGTATGGTGGCTATATTTCATGATCTTATAGAGAAGATAATGGAGGTTTTCATGGATGATTTTTCTGTCTTTTTGGAGATTCTTTTGATCATTGTCTTCACAATCTTTCTCTAGTTTTACTGAGAGATGCGAGGAAATTAATCTTGTTTTGAATCCGGGAGAAGTGTCATATTATGGTACATGATGGCATTGTACTAGGCCACCGAGTTTCTTCTTCCCGAGGTTTAGAAGTGGACAAAGCGAAGATCGTAGAAATTGAGAAACTCCCACCTCCAACAAATGAAAAAGCAATCGTGAAGCTTCTTCGGGCACGTGATTCTCTGAAAGATTCATTCGTGACTTTTCTAAAATCACCAAACCTTTGAGTCAATTATTAGAAAAATATACTGCTTTCAATTTTTCCGATGATTGTTTGCATGCATTCGAGATTTTGAAGAAGGCGTTGGTGACAACACCGATTCTTGTAGTTCAGATTGAGTCGCCCTTTGAGTGATATGTGACGCCTTGATGATTTCGCAGAGGGGGTTGTTCTCGGGTTAGAAAAGGATAAGTTGTTCGAGCCATATATTACGCGAAAGCGAGAACATTAGACAATTGCCTTACACTACCACCGAGGAGGAGGAAATGCTGGCAATTGTTTTTGTATTCGACAAGTTCCGATCTTACTTGATTGGAACAAAGACGATAGTCCACACGCACCATGCAAAGGTGATCAAATATCCTTCGACAAGAAAGATGCCAAACCGAGATCGATTTGGTGGATTCTATTGTTGCAACAATTCGATGTGGAGATTAGAGATAGAAAGGGTTGTGAGAATGTGGTAGCAGACCATTTATCTAAACTCGGAGTATAAAAGGATGAGAAAGAAGGTCAGATTTAATCAAGGAGGAGTTCCCGATGAGCATCTTTTTTGCTATTACAAAGCTAAATTCCTATGGTACGCGGATTTTGTGAATTATTTGGTAGCAAGAGTCATGCCTCCCGATTTATCCTATTATCAAAAGAAGTTCCTCCATGACTTCAAGTTATATATGTGGGACGACCCTTTCTCTTTAAGAGGTGCGCAAACATGATCATTAGAAGATGTGTGCCTCAAGAAGAATGGGAGGGAGTTCTACAACAAAGTCATTCTTCACCTTCGGGGGACACTTTGGCCTCGACACGCATCAAGGCAAAGGTATTACAGATTGGGTTATATTGGCCTACTTTATATAATGATTGTTATTTGTATGTGCGGCGATGACAGTGCCACGGATAGGGAACATCTCTGCAGACGACATAACATGCCTATGACCAATGTGATAGAAGTCGAACTTTTTTATGTGTAGGGGATTGACTTCATGGGTCCCTTTCCATCTTCTTTGGGCAATCAATATATTCTACTTGCAAAGTGGAGTATGTATCTCGATGGGTTGAGGCGATTCCATCATAAACGAATGATGCACAGTAGTAATGCGGTTCTTAAAGAAAAATATATTCACTCGGTTTGGAACCCCGAGAGCTTTGATTAGCGATGGGGGTCACACTTTGTGAATAAATTGATGAGCAATCTACTTGCAAAGTATGGGGTTAGTCACAAAGTGGCATTAGCATACCATCCGCAAGCAAATGGGCAAGCGTAAGAGCCAATCGCGAGATCAAGCAAATCCTGGAAAAGACAGTGAGCATAAATCGCAAGGATTGGGCTATGAAGTTAGATGATGCTTTATGGACATACCGGGCGCATTTAAGACGTCTTTGGGCACATCTCCATATCATTGGTATTCGAAAATCATGTCACTTACCCATGGAGTTAGAGCACATAAGGCATTCTCGGTAAAAAGTTAAATTTTGACTTCAAAACATCGGGTGAAGAGAAAGCTACTACATTTGAATCTACAAGGAGCGCACAAAGAGATGGCATGATCTCGATGATCAAGAAAAGAGAGTTTTTACCGGGTGAACAAGTCCTTTTGTACAACTCACATCTTAAACTTTTTCCCGCAAAGCTCAAGTCTCGTAGTCGGGGCCGTTTGGAAATAAAAAAGTGTTAAATCATCCAAGAATAGTGGAATTGTTGACTCGGGATTGTGAGACATTTATGGTGAATAGCCGGAGGGATTAAGCACTATTTTCACAGAGATCAAAAGGATGAGGTAGCATATCTCACCTTGCGGGACCCGTGATCAAGAAATACAAAGCGCCAAACTACGACGTTAAATTTAGCGCTTGTTGGGAGGCAACCCAATAGTGTGTTGTTTTGATTATTGTTTTTTCCCTTTATTAACTTAGGATTTTCTGTTTTATTAATTTAAAAAAAAAGTCGGAAAATCATTTCGCATTTACGCAAAGGGCGGCCCACGTGCACCTACGCATGGCCCGTGCGCACTGCGAAAGTTGGAGAGTGCTTACAACATGAGGCACGGGTAGGTTGTTTGTTGACGCACGACTCGTCGTCTGTCACCAAACGTAAATAGGGTCGCGATGCGGGTCGGTTTCTCATTTCTAAAACATCTCTTGAGCCCTAATCTGAAAAAGCTCTCGCCCATCTCACAAATCTTCGATTCTCGCACTCGAATTTCACTCGAAAATCCAACACTTCCACCACATTACACAATAATCTTGCTTCAATTTTGTCTTTGGTTGAGGATTAGTTGGAGAAACGCACTAGGGCTTATAATTCTTTCTCTTTGCAAGTTCTTTGGATTTTTTGGTAAGTTTTACATGCTTTCTTCAATTTCTTGTTGAATTAGCATCGAGGTTGTTGTATGGAGCATGTTGTGCTTGAATTGCTTTGATTAACTTGAATTTGTCTAAGAGGCATATTATCGAACACCTTGTGAGCTTATTGAATTGGGCATAATTGGGTTGTAGTATTGATGATTCGTACATCAACATTGATGTTTAGGGTGTTAGTGACTATGATTCTCTACAATTACATTGATATTTGATATTTGGGATTTAATTGTTGATTAAAATTGTAGGGAGGAGACATTATGCTCTATTTGAATTAGTTGGCATGAATTTATCTTATTCTTGTTTGTATTTAGTTTGTTCGGAATCTCACATATGCTTTGCTAGGAACAAACTACAAACTCGAAACAATGGCCGAAAGAAGAAGCCTTCAGGATAGGAGGAGACGCCCAAGGAGGCCGTACCATACCGTAAGTAGTGCACCGGATAGCCCTACGACTTACGGGGTTGTCTTGATCAAGATAACGATCTGGAGAGGTGGAATAAGCTAGTTACCCGACCAATGGCACCTACACGTTACGCCGATGATGAATGTACCCAACTCTTGGGATACAGATGATGTGTGGCGATTGTCTGAAAGAGTTGGGTGGACCACTTTTATGAGGGGAAGGTGGCTGACGTATCAGAAAATCACGCTTGAATTCCTTAGCACCGTTGAAGTATTTAAAGAGAGAGGAGCTTAGAGCGCTTGAGATACGATTTCGGTTGGGTAACGCGCATAGACAATTATCTATCGCCCAACTCAATACCATCTTTGGGGTGCTTATGAACGTCCGAGGTGCATAACAGTTGTGGAGGCCATGATTGCGGGTAAAAGGTGGAGGGTCACCCTTCTTCCGATGAGGATGATTTGGTGGCCGAGGCGATGGAGTACGAGAGGCACGAAAGGGGATTCGAGCAAGGATTCCGCCAAGAGGCACCAAACTTACCCGAGACTTCTCACCAGGGTAAGGAGCGCGGAGGATTTGTTTATAATGCTAGATTATCAGCCTCGAGGGGCGCATGCAATCGCACCACGATGAATTCCGTGCTTTCGGGATGGAACAACGATGGAACACGAAGATGCTTGAGATGATGCGTCGGATGCATCGGTGGCACATCTCCTAGGGCCACTATCCGCCGCCACCCTCGCAGCTGAGTCGGTTCATTCCACACTTTTCATTATTGAAATTCTATCTTCTCTTACGTGCGATATAATTCCATTCAAGTTCGGGGGAGAGTTATTTTGATTTTAAGGGTGTGGCAAAAAAAAACAAAAAAATAATTGGCATTCATATAGTTGCGGTTAGAGCATGTAGGTTGCATTGCATTAGACGCATGTTTATAGTTTTAGCACGTTTATTATTTTAGCACGTTTATTGATTTATTAGGTTTTTAGGGAGTAAGTTAACCATTTTTGTGGTGTTTGTTGTGACCTTGGGAGATTTTTGAAAATGTTTGTGTTGTTTTGAATTGGGTGTTGAGTGTGAATTGACCATGATGAGCATAGATGATATGGAGCATGTGGATATTGAGAACATGGATTTTATGCTTTGAATTACGAATTTGCAAGCCTCGTGAGCTTTGATCCTCATCGTTTTCATATTATGCGATCTTGTTTGTTGATTGAGTATGTCATTCATGTTGATTTGAATTCTAGAACTTGCTCGGTATTTCTCAAAAGCCACATGTTGTATGTGGTTTATGAAAATGATTTAAGGCCATTTTTGTTAAGCCTTTCAAGCCTTGTGCCTACCTAATGATATGGAATTCCCTAGTTAGCCAATTTGAGCCTATTGCCTAATTTTTGATAGCCACATTTCAAGCCTTAACTTGATATATATGTTACCCTACTTGAGCGTATAACATTGAGTAAGGGTAATGAATGAGGTTGAATGGGATGAAGTCAAAAGTTTAGATAATTGTGCAAGTGTTGGTTGATGGGAATAAAAGAAGAAAGAAAGGGAGGAAAAGAAAGGATGAATACTCATGAAAGAAGAGAAAAAGAAATCGACTTTATAAATGAGTTTGCTTTGAATGAAATTGTAGGGCCGGAATTGTGATTAAGGGGAAAGAAAGTGGAGTCTATAAAAGAAAAAAATGGGGAGAAAGGAAATACGAAAAGTTGATAAGAATGAAAGGTGATTGGGGTAGCATATTGGGTTTAAATGAGAATAATTGATTGAATGAAAGATATGCTTACCACCTATACGCTTCGAGTTTGAGTCACTTTATCCATATTTCCTACCCTAACCAAAGAGCCTTCATTACAACCAAAATAAAAAGTCCTTTTTGATTTATGAATTGCATACATTCTAGTGGCGGAGATGTGAGACGATTTGCAAGATTATGGTAATTCTTCAACATTGATATGATTTGAGCAAAAACACGTCCCTTATACACTTGAGAGGAGAGCATACACTTGATCGGTGTGAGTCATGATTTGAAGCATTTGTCATGGTTTAATTTGACATGTGTTCTATGTTAGACGTTCGAGGCTTGGTTGTTTGACGTCTATGGATAAATTGCATGAATTTTGATTAGTTGTTCTTGATTGCTTTTCATTCCTCCCATTTGTGTTTTATCTTGTTTATAAAGCGTTGACCGACCGTCAACAATTTAAGTTTGGGGTTTGATTAGTATGAGTTTTGCATGTAATTTGAGCATAATTGTGGATAGAATAAGTTGATATGCATGCAATAACAGAGTAAAATGGGTTGTGTTCTTATAATGTGGAAAAGATATTACGCTTTGCTCATTTTGTAGGAATTAAATGATATTTGCAAAGATTTTGGTGGCAAAACGGAGCATTGCGATAAAGAACCGTCATGAATCAAGTGAATACGTGAAGTTTGGAGTTAAACCAAGAAGAGATCGGACGAACCGGGTGAAATAAGGCCACACACGGGAAGCCCGCGTGCTCAAAAACACGGCCCGTGCGTGTACGGAGACAAGAGAACCGAACCTACGGTCTGATGTATGGGTTGGTCGTGCCAACGCACGCGGCCGTCGCCAACTCGGGAAGAGAATTTTGCTTACGGTCCGACGCACGGGCTGGTCGTGCGTCGTCGATATCTGGCTATGCGTCTGTGCGGGAAAGTCGGGTTTTAGCGATTTTGACTTAGGTTTTGAGCAAATGGGAGTATAAATAGAGACGAGGCAGCCCCAAACAAAGGGAGACTGATATTTGCCTAGAAAGCGGAGAAAAAGCAACCTTCTATAGGAGGATTCGAGAGATTGATCGAGGTTGCAACCACACGCTTGAGGATTGAAGATAGATCGAGAGATCATCGACATCCTTGAGTTTTTTCATTCCATTGTATCTTTTATTTTTGATTAGCTAGATATGAACATGAATGATTTGTCTATGAATTATTTATTTCCCATGTCCGCGGCTAAACATCTTGTGATTCTGGGGTTTGGGATTAAGTTAAAGGATACTTTTGTTTGATGCTTAATTGAACTTGAAGTTATTATTTCAAACCCTATTATTTCTTGTTTTATCAATTAGCCATTGGTTTAACTTGTTTTGATGTATTGATTCATAATTCGAGAGATGAGTTTCAATACTAGATCTTGAGTACTTGACATGAATATTTGCATGATTGAGAAGTCGGTAAATATTTGTGAGGATTTATGATCTTTTGTGCTTTTAGGAGTTGGTATCTTATGTTGAGTAGAGATGCTAACATAGATAATCCAATCAATGTTTTATATACATCTCGAGAGAGAGGGTAAAATACTTTCGTGATTGTCTTATAGGGAATAATAATAATAACTTTGGTTTTGAGTAATCGGATAACAAAAGGGATATTAATCAAACCATAACCCTGGAATCCATTCATCTCCTTGATCTTTCAATCAACTCTTACTTTCACTTTTTATGATAAAATCTTGTCTAGATTTTATAAAACAATAATCCATTTTCGGTTGTCCGAATAAAGATAAGACTATTTTGACCTCAATATTTAGTACACTAATTTATTAGTCTCTGTGGATTCGACCTTGCTAACCATATTCTATAAACTACACCGCACACTTGCGGTGAAGCTAAAAATAAGGAGAACAAGTTTTGGGGTGGAACCTACATTGGATGATGAACAACCATATATGGGTTAATCCCATGCAGTCTTCCGACGACCAGGTAAACACATCCCTATTTTCTCGTAAGAAATCAACCACCTTTCGATCGGCTCGGCCCCAATTTTGTTCCTACCCTGGTTATCTTCTCGGGGTCCCCTGGACCCACTCTATAGACATTAGCTCCTCCTCAGTGGTCGGACACTTAACATGTAGGGATCCTCCATTTTGTCTTTCTTCCCTATTTTAATTGGTTTGGTTTCTCTATCCACTCTACTACTTTTCTTTTGGATTTTTCTACTCTCCCTTTTCTAACTTTGCTTCCACGTAACATTTTCGAGCGACTGCCGAATCTCCTAATACCTCCCCTACCAAATCTCCTACTACAAACTTGAGTTTCATGTGAAATGTGGCCATAATTGCTTGAAAATAATTTAAGGCGGTCTACCAATAATAACATTGTAAGTGGAATATGAATCTACAATAAGAAAAGTTATCATCCGTGTTTTTTTGAGCCGTGAGCTCTCCCAAAGACATTGGCGAGTGATTTGTCCCATGAGTTCCACCACTCCTCCTCCAAATCCAAATAGTGTTGTCTCAACAGAGCTTGATCTCCATTATAAGCTCCATTTTCGGTATGCGTCATAGAAAAGAACATTAATCGAGCTCCCGTATCCACCATTGCTCAGCTACTTCAAAGTTAGCTATCGCTCGTTTTACAACCATTGCATCATTGTGTGATATCGGAGCTCCCATATCCTCCGCCCAAAAGATATTTCCGGATAGCTTCCACCTTCCAATGTTGAGCATGGCTTCCCTAGCTCTCCTCACATGTGCCTTCCTGGCTCGGTTTGAATCTCCATCCGTAGGCCCCTACAATAATGTGTATCGTTCCTCTAGTAGGAGGGGCATGTTTCATAGAACGTTAGGCCTATTCCTGGTAGCTCTCTCCTGGCGCGTAGGGCTCCTATCCGATCTACCCCGAGCCATGCCTCATGTCCGATCTAATTATCCAACCATCCCTTCTTCACCATCCGCTCTATCTCTTCTTTCAAATGCTTGCACTCCTCCCTCGTATGCCCATAATCATTGCGAAATCACGAAAAAAATTAGATCTCGGATCGAGTAGGCACCGTGGAATATCTTCCGGCCATTTTAATTCCTTCGCCCCATCGTGACCATCAATAAATGCGCCCTCGGTGCCACTAAAGGGGTATAACCTCTCGGCCCTACAACTCTTCCTACCAGGCCAGGCCCGACCTCCGGCTCGTGAAATCGATTATGCCCTTCTTTGACCCCTCCCCTTATCCTTCCTCTTCTCCCTTCCCTCGTCCTTTTTACCCTTTTGAGCCTCCTCCAGGTTGACATACTTTTCAGCCCTTGCTAGCAGTCATCGAAATTCTTAGTGCCTCTTTGCTATAGACTTAAAGAAATCACTCTCTTGCGGCCCTTGCGACAAGACGCTGGAGAGTACCTCTTGAGTTCTTTGATGGTACATCCAGGGTCTGAGTGAATCAATTCACATAGCTCCTTAGCGACTCATGCTCGCCCGCTTTATACCGAAAAGGGTCTCTCGAAGCCCGAGCCTTTTTCCTAGCCTGCAGGGCATTAAGAGTCTCCCGGACTAGGGAGGATTACGATCCCTAGTTACCTGACGGTCTCGCGGTGAACGCAAGCTCTAAATTCACCACTGGTAACCCTGTCGGTGGGGGTGTGGGAACACCCCGATGTGGTTATTCCAGTCCCATCTAACACCCCGATGTAGTTGCTCCAGTCCCGTCTACCGGTGTGTCGGACTCGACATTCATTTACTTATTGTCGTCTCCTTAGATGCAATTAATGCTAGTGGGTCAAACCTCGACACCTAATAACTTTGGTCAGTCGACCCTCCCTGTATTTGGTCCTGTTTGTTTCCCTTTATGCTCATTAAATGCTTACCAGGTTGACCAGTATCTTTTAGTAACTATCTCATCGGTCGAGCATATCAAATGAGTTACTCTTGTCAAGTCGGGAGTATCAAAGAGTTATTATATGTCGCCGGGCATATCAAAGGAGTTACTCTTGTCGCTCGGGCGTATCAAAGAGTTACTCTTGTCGTCGGCCAACCTCGATATTTGGTCCTACTCGTTTGCCCTTTCCGCTCGTTAAATGTCTCGTGTCGGATGTCTTGGTGCTTATTCACTAGGTCACTCTACCCTTAGTATCTTTGTCGAGATGCCTTTCCTTGCCTTCTTTATTTTAGCCCATAGGGTCATGTCCTCTATCTTTTGGGGTGAGTTATCATGTCTCCTTAACCACTTCGAATCAACTAGTCCCCCTACTCTCCTAGTTGAGATCGAAGAGCTAGGTGAGTAAGTGAAGGCAGGTCTCCTCAACCACTCCGAATCAAATACACTAATATATAATTTCAAATTATTATTTTAAAGAAGATGGCATTTTCCAGTTTTACAAAAAATAGTTTCAATTAATAGAAAATGATCTCTTTTTGTCCTAGTACTGTTCAATGGGGTATTCTTCCGCAGCAATGGTCAACTAGTAAACTCGGACATGTGGAATATGTGTAGTGAATTATTTTGCGACAAGGACACATTTCTCTCCTCTCACATATGTGATGTTTATAGCTGACCCAAGCTCTCAACAAAAGATCCCGATAAGTTTCATCGTGGCAATCAATCGTCCAAGTTAGCAACCAAGTAGAGCTAATCCGGATGAGTAACCAACCAACCCAACTCCATTGGTCCAACAGATCAATTTACGCAAGGTCGAATTTGACAAAAAGAGTTAGAAAAGTCAAATGATGATCAACCTAAAATATTGTGACAGACATAAAGGGTGACACTCGTAAAACTTACACCAAGACAACAAGTTCAAAATAAATTAATATATGTCTTAACATGTAGTCCGAGCACCTCCGGAAGATGACAAGTGTCTCGATATCACTTCTCAAGCAATATTAATTTCGCTCTATTATTCACTCATTCACTCACATATTTCTAACCATCAATCATATTCAATTATTATTTTACTATTTTTATTTCAAATCAATTTTCATCATTACATTTTAATCTCATATTCAATCACAATATCAAAAAAAAAAATTTTCTTTCAAAAAAATTGATCACTATTCTCTCTGAGAAAGAAAATTTCGAAATGAAGGGATGTCCATCGCTCTAAAGCACCAATCTCTCTGTTTTTAGATTTTGATTAAATGAAGCATAATGAGAAGCATAACTTGACTTTTGCAAATATTAAAAGTGATTTTTTCAGCCAAAAATTGACAAGTAATTTGTTTTATAAGTTTTTTTTTTTTTTTTGAAAATTTGTTTTATAAGTTATTACAAATATTTTCAATGTATTGTTGATCATCGGTCCATCAACATGTGACGCGCATATGTCGACCACATATTCTTCTTTGATCTCATCAAGACAATGACATTTTCTATGACAATTCGAAAATTAAAGGGTTTCACGTTCATATGGCGTTTAGAAGACCAAAGGATCAATGTATTAATTAAGAATGTCTATGTGGTTCTATTTTTTAAAATACTTTTTTTGGTCAAAAATACCATATGAATTAAGGCAATGATAAATACAACACCATTACCACTATTTTTAAGGCACAAATGTAAGTAGTACATAAAGATTACATTTTTCACTATCATTGTAAAATCTTGTATTAAATCAAATTACCGTCATAATTTTGAGGAGATTAATTATTAATCATGTTTTGAAACAATTAACTAAGCTCATATTAAAAAACAATTCAGAAAATTATAGAATTTCATTAAAATTGCTGAAAAAAGCCAACACTAATTAACAACAGAAAACCAATTAAAATGATCAAATATGATAAATAAACTTTATAAGATAAATCTACCGAGCTTATAAAAGTAAAACTAGCATAGATGAAAACCGTTAAAAATAAAAAGTTATAATTGTATGACAAATATCATACCAATTATGAATTTGATTTCGGATTGGTCACAAATGTCCTTGAAAGTACATCAAAATAGATTGGATCAACAAAGGCACAATAACTGGATCTTCGAATGGACATTATATAGGACAAAAATGCTTATTAAGAGGACAAAACTCCACTTATTGAGGGAACATAAACAACTCGGAAGAGACTTAAAACTCCAATAAAATAAGACAAATAAAAATAAAATAATTAACAAATAAAATATGGTTTCCCCATCCTCCCATGAAGGAAAGATTGTTGGTTAAAATTACGGAGGTTTCTTGTTTAAGGAGAATGGCTTAGTGTTTGAATTGAGTCAAGACTGAATTAGATTCGATCTCCGCAAGACGAAAACGCCCCATATACAAAGTGCTTATGGTTAAATTCGTCTCTAAGATACAACGACTTTAACTATTCGGTTTAGCGAGAACTTGCAAAAATTGGAACTACAAACTAGAAGTGTATGAAACTTTCAAGCTTTGAACGAGAAGTGATGTCAATATGCTATAAATGCAATGGCCGATTATTATCCGGTGTTTTTCGTCTTTTTCATCTGCAGGGGCTTTTATTTTATAGGCACCAGGTGCCCGTATGGAAGGATCATGTCTTTTGTCTCGAAAAGACATATTTACAAACGAATAGTTGCAATCGTTCAGCCTTTTCGCATCGACAAGCGACGACTGGCGCACGGCCCGTGCGTGTGTCATTGCTCGGGATGCGAACGAAATTAACAAAGTTTTGACTTGGCGCGGTCGTGGTGCACCCATGCTCGGATCTGCGAACAAGTTCGTCTTGGCCTTGCACGGTCGGCGCGTCCGCCCGCTCGATCGAACACTTTCGATTGAAAACTTTAATTAATTAATTAAATTTTAATTAATTATTTATTTTAAAGGTTTTTGGTCCAAAAAGAATAAGGGCCCAAGCGGCGGCCAGCGCGTGTGCTTTTGAACCAAACCCACAAGCATGTAGGTCCTCACCTCTTTAAAAACTTGGGTGCCCCAAGGGCGAAACTCATAAGTCCAACTTGGGATATATCAAGTGAGCAAATTTTGTCTCTTTTTCTATGTGAGATGGAACATATCTTCTTTCCCACATTTTCCATTTTCCATACCATTTTGTAGTTTTAAGTGACTATCTTCTAGCATTAATTTCTCATTCACCTAGAATTGGTTTTGAGAAATTCCAAATGATACTCTTATCTACTCTCTTAGTAGAATTTTTACAAAAAATTAATTCCATTTTTCACTAATGGAAACCACTTAATTATTTGATCAAAATTGGGTCAACACCCATTTTGCAACCAAATTCCAACAAAGATGAGGGGAGAAGTGAAGGAATACAGCTAGTGTTAAGCTCATATGGCTAGTTGGACAAGTTAACTTTAGAAATATTTACTTAGAGATGACACTCACATATATTACATGTATACATGTTATGTAATTGTTTTATTTCAAAAATATTACTAAGAATCAGTGGCGGAGCTAGATAGACATTTAATTTTGGGGTGACTAATTATTTTGGGGGCTGGGACTAAATCAATAAAAATCAAATATTAATTAAGTACAAAAAATAAATATTTAAAAATAAAATATACATAGAAAGAGGGTTTTTAAATTTTTTTTTGGGGGTAGAGGTGGGTGGGGGAGGGAACGCCCCTACTAAGAATGTCCCTTCCCTATAATAAAATCCATATAATCAATCGAAACTATTTTTATTACGTGGGTTTTCTTTTCTCTTTTTTCCCTAAAAAGTCCGGTCCTATTATTGTATATACTAGAATCCGGGCCTCATCATATCATTAATGAGTAATACCCGTGACCACTAGGCTAAATCCAGGTGGTTTATTTTATCCCGTGGCTGATTATTAGTTAGTCCTTATTAAAAGATTAAAGACATAAATGTGAAAACCTATGTTCTCTTGCGTTACTCTTAATTTCTCCAAATTTAATCAAGTCTTTTCTAATAAAATAGTTTTGAGTATTTTTTTATCCAATTTTTAATTTTGAAGAAAGTAGGTTGCAGCAGCTCAACTTTCGGTGAGGATCATTTTCCTCATCTGCATGCCCTTAGGAGAAAGAATTGTGCCTTTCTTCAATTATTATTACTAATATTTTGTTTAAATTGTTTACATATAATGCTATTTGCGCGTTTCTTAATTAATAAGACTATAATTTGGAATATAATATAGCATTTATAAAAATAAAATAAACTAAGCAAGGATGGCTGTTGTGACTTCTCCCATATTTACAGAATAATTAAATCTTGAAACTAGTATGACTAACATTCGAATTCAAAAAAATAAAAAAACATTCGATTTTCTTTTTTTAGGGAAACATAGAACTATTATTAATCAAGAATGTTTGTCCGAGCTAGACAACCAGGTCCACCAAGTGATCCGGAATAGCTCTGATTTAGGAAAGTAAATCGGATGTGTGCGACCTACGGACCCTCAAAGCGAGGTGAAGTGTGTTCCACGAGGCGACCTGGCCAAGATCCCCAAAAAGCTAGGTGAGGTACTTTGTTCGAGGGGTACACAAAGCAGAACGCACGTTAGGCTAGCCGGGATGGCTCCCACTAAGGCCCTCCGATGCCTAAGTCGAATCGGGTAGTTGAGGTACTTAGAAAGCTAAAGAGCGAGGTGATTTAGAATAATGACAAGTTACCTTTTACCTTGATTTCCGTGCC
The DNA here is from genome assembly GCA_016081115.2 of Rehmannia glutinosa. Classification (NCBI taxonomy): domain Eukaryota; kingdom Viridiplantae; phylum Streptophyta; class Magnoliopsida; order Lamiales; family Orobanchaceae; genus Rehmannia; species Rehmannia glutinosa. The sequence continues at coordinate 35,894,626 of CM071937.1, read as the reverse complement.
GTATTTATAGATCGCGTTCACCGGGTGAGGCGGATCACCGTACACGTGGCGCCCGATCGGCGGTGTGTGGTTCGCGGCGACCCGACCCGGGGATTCGGGTCGGGTCCTGGGACCCATATAAAAACCGCGGATCCCGAGGGTACTTTGGTAATTTCGCGAGGCGAGGTCAAGATGGTCAACTCGACCTGGCGGGCTATGGTGGTAATTTCCACATCATTTACTCCCGATTACTTTAGTAATTTATTGCTAAAAGTGACTCGATCTGACTCCCGAATTGACGACATACGGCTAATCCTCGGAATTCAAAAGATCCTTCCATCCTGCCCGTTGAATTTGAATAATCTCTTGATCGAGACCGATTTTCCCGCCTTTCTCTCTATATATAGGATGGTTTTCAAACCTTCACTTTTCACATTTCCTACCCAAGATCACCTCTCCGCTCGGTTAAATCCGCGACCCAGGATCTTGACCTCGTGCTCTCGACTTCGCCGACTTAGAGGTAGGTTTTCTTTTTATCTCCACTTTAAATTTTCTTATTATTTATGGCGACCCCTCCTCCATCTATGCGGCCCTCTAGCTCGCGGTCGAACTCTGGTTCGTCCTCGAACTCGGGTCGTCGACTCGGCTCGTCTTGAGCTCTTCTACTTCCACAAGCGGGCGACCCATATTCCCCCTTCTCCCGGGGGTATCCCACGAGGCCACCCCTTCGGACGACTGGAACACGTCGCCCCCGGGCTCTTCTTAGGTCCCGGGTCTCCGTTCACGACATAGGCATCATTAGGAAAAACTTCCATATCCCCGCCTCATACCAAATCCTCCTTCCAACTACTAGTGACGGGATAGACAAGCCTCCACCTCGCCGCCTTTCACCTCGCTAGCTTCGAGGCGGGTCTTAGATTTCCTTTGGCTCGCCCCGTTGTTGACATTTTAAGAGGGCTCGATGTTTGCCCCGCTCGCTCCCAAATTCCTATCGTCACATTGTAGGCTTCATCATTTTAATGAAACATTTCGTGAGGCCGCCACTCTCTCACTTCGCGAGCTATACGCCATCCATTCTTCCACTACCACTACTAACTCCGGATTCTTTTACATTTCACCTCGCACTAACCGGAAATTTTTGCATCGAGTTCCTTCCTCGGTGTGGCCTTGGAAAGATAGGTTCGTATTCATTCGAGCCCCTATTGAAAATCTTGGGAGCTACCTTCGGATTGGAAGGCTGGGCCGCCGCGCCTTCGAGGCCCCTCCTCCCGTTTCTTGGGGTACCAACTTCATTTCTATGCTTACCCAACATTGGTATGAGGCTTGCGACCTCATTACCGAAGATGTTCTATCCTCGTCGGCCTTAGCCCGCTCCGCCATGAAACTCTAACCCTTGGTAATATATTTCTTTTTAATTTTTCGATTCGCCTATCATACTTTGTATTGATGCCTTGGCTTTTATTCATGCGGATATGGCGGTCCGATCTGCCGTTCTTGACAAGGCCCTCGCCAAGAGGTCATTGCGTCGGTTTACCGTTGGGCGTGGTCGCAGCTTTCACCCCCCCGTGACAATAGCCCTTGACCCCACTCCCGAGGTGCCCCTCAAGAAAACCATCAAGGCCTCGGGCAGCAAGCCTAGGGAGGACAAGGGAAAAAAGGTGGTTGAAAGTTCTGCTCCAAAAAGGGCAAAAATTCGCAAGGCTAGGAGCTCGCCTGATTCTATGGGTGCTTCCCCCGGGATGCTAGCTCACGACGAGCTCGAGCTCCTGCGATGCCAACCTCCCCACCGTTGATCAAATGATGATGTGGTTGAACCGGAGCGAGTCCCATCTCCAAGCTCAACGGCTCGCGGCTCGCGAGAAGGCTCCTGACCTTAGGCCTCGTGTTCGCGAGCTTGCCATGCCTCGCACCATTCCGAATCGGAATATTAGCTCGCGGGCTCGGTCCTCGAGACGACGGTCGGGGAGGATTCCTTCGAACTGTATAACTATACTACCCTCCCCACGACCAATTTGCCTTGATGACCACGGAGTTCACCCGCCTCGAAGAGTTGGCGGCTCACGAGGTCATGTCGGTATGTGAATGTATTTAAATTATCCAACTTTGTTTCTTCGCTTCTATCTCGCTTCGCCACCACTTACTTCGCCCCTTTTTTTTTTTTTTTGTTTTTTTAAATAGCTTTCGGCCTGTTGCACCAAATGGCGCTTGCGGTGCCGATTGGAAGCACTGAGCGAGGTGTACATTAATCACCGAGCGAGGTCCATGCGAGGCTCCGAATCGTCGAGCGGATAAGGCAAAAAAGCCGTCGAGGAGGCTCGAGCCGAACTCCTCAAGGAAGTAGGTGACACAAAAGCCCGACTGTTGCCGTCTTAAAGCGAGCTCAAAACTCGAGAGGTGCACCACATCAAGGAGGTGGCGGTTATTTTGAAAAAGGTCGGAAACAAGGCCTTGAAGAATATCTCTCATCCGAAGAGCATAAGGCCTCGCTAGCCTCGTCTCGTCTTCTTGGGGTTCAATCCTTTCTCCGTCCTCGTCTTGCAAGAAACTCATTGCCGAGCGAGCCGTGGTGTACCTCTTTGATGGCTTGGCGGTGCCGCGGCAGGAATTAAGAAGGAAGCTTTTAAGGCGATTTCGACCCCGACAAGCTTGACCCCTTTGAGAAGGACGAGCCAAGGGGACGTCGGCGGGGCGAAGCGAGGTGGGTAGCTCGCGTGATGTAGAGGTCGTCGATGAAGTGGAGGAGGTCGATGAGTTCACCGATCTCGTGAAACCTCTTTTAGCCTCCTAGGGCTTTTTATGTAAATAAATGAAGTATTTAACTTAGATGTATTTTTATTCACGATCTCATCGCCTCTTAATGTACTTCAAATGTTACTTCGTTTTTATGTCTTACTTTTGCCTTACTTCGCTTGAGTGTCACTGATATCTTGCACTTCGCTTTATATATTGCATGGACTTTACTTGATCCACTTTTTTTTGAAAAGTGGCCTGGGTCCTCGTGGGGTCGCTGGGCGCTTATGGCCTAGGTCCTCGTGGGGTCGCCTAGGGCGCGACATGGCCTGGTCCTCGTGGGGTCGCCTAGGCGCTTATGGCCTGGGTCCTCGTGGGGTCGCCTTAGGGCTCTCATGGCCCGGTCCTCATGGGGTCGCTTTGGGCGCTTATGGCCTGGGTCCTCGTGGGGTCGCCTGGGGCGCTCATGGCCTAGGTCCTCGCGGGTCGCTGGGGCTGCTAGCGTTTTGGGGGCTTAACTTGCGAGCCTGGAGTCCCTTTGTTCGGACCATTGTGGGCTTTGCCCGACTAAAAGGGAGCTTATGGCCTCGATCCTTCGTGGGATCGTCTTGGGCCCGCTAGCCTTTTAGGGGGCTTATCTTGCGAGCTAGGTCCCTTTGTTGGGACCATTGTGGGCTTTGCCGGCTAAAAGGGAGCTTATGGCCTAGATCTACGTGGGATCGTCTTGGGCTGCTAGCCTTTTAGGGGGCTTATCTTGCGAGCTGGTCCCTTTGTTCGGACCATTGTGGGCTTTGCCCGACTAAAAGGGCTTATCTTGCGAGCCTAGGTCCCTTTGTTGGGACCATTGTGGGCTTTGCCCGGCTAAAGGGAGCTTATGGCCTAGATCCTACGTGGGATCGTCTTGGGCCTGCTAGCCTTTTAGGGGCTTATCTTGCGAGCCTAGGTCCTTTGTTCGGACCATTGTGGGCTTTGCCCGACCTAAAAGGGGGCTTATGGCCTAGATCCTGCGTGGGATCGTCTTGAGCCCCTGCTAGCCTTTTAGGGGGCTTATATTTAGTGGTTCGCTTGCGACCACTGAAACACTAAGCAAATTTGTGCAAAAAGGTAAACATTGCAGGTGAAATTCCATCTTCTTTCATTGATGATAGTTTTTAACATAAACCTTCAATTCTTCCAAAATTAAGCTAAGTACATAAAGTAGATTAGTTATGCGACATCAAGTATAGAACCTCCTTAAGTTATGAATGTTCCAAGGCCTTGGGAGCTCCTTTCCTTGCATGTTTTCTAGTCTGTATGTTCCTCTCTTCAGCACTTCAATTACTTTAAAAGGTCCTTCCCAATTTGCCTCCAGTTTCCCCACATGTTTGGACACTTCCACTTTTTTGAGCACTAGATCCCCTACTTGAAAGCTTCGCTCATGAACCCTTTTGTTGTATGCATTTTTCATCCTTCCCTTGGCTGCTTGGATCTGAATAAACGCTTTGTCTCGCTTTTCTTCGATGAGTTCGAGCTCGAGCTCTCTAGCTTCACTATTTCCCTCGGGCTCGTACCGAGCGACCCGAAGCGAGGTTTCACCAATTTCTACCGGCAAGATCGCTTCCGACCCGTACACTAGGCTGAAAGGTGTTTCTCCCGTCGAGGTCCGTGGGGTCGTTCGATATGCCCACAGGACTCCAGGCAACTCGTCCACCCAATACGACTTCGCTTCCTCTAGCCTCGTTTTTAGGTGTTGTAGAATAATCCTATTTGCGACCTCAGTCTGCCCATTTGCTTGAGGGTTCCCCACAGCTGTAAAATTTTGCTTCACTTTATATTCGTCACACCACTCCCTAACCTTCTTTCCTTGAAATTGAGTGCCATTATCTGATATTAAGATTCTGGGAGCCCCATACCTACATGCAATATTTTTCCACAAGAAATTCATGACTTCGGTTTCCGATATCTTGGCCCTTGCCTCGGCCTCAATCCACTTAGAAAAGTATTCCACTACCACAATGATAAATTTCTTGAGCTCTAGCCAGCCCTTTGGAAGGGACCAAGATGTCGATTCCCCATTGATCAAAAGGACAAGCAATGGGGATCGTTTCACTGGCTCATTTGGTTGGTGAGTTAGGTTCGCATGGAACTGCACTTCGCACATTTTTTAACAAACTCCATTGTATCCTTTGCCAAAGTTGGCCAAAAGTATCCTTGCTTAGGATCACCTTCGGGCGAGTGCCTTACCACCCGAGTGGTTACCACGATTGCCCTCATGAATCTCCCTCATTACATACATTATTCTCCGACCGAGGCACTTTAGTAATCTTGTCCTCCTACCGATCTTTTATACAGACTCATTGTCTATCATTATAAACCGGGACGCTCTAACTTGGACCCTTCTAGCTTTTATCGGGTCCATCGGTAACGCCCCTTTTCTAGGAAATTTTTCAAGTCTTCCATCCAATCGATTGGGCGTCAATTGCACAAACCAAAGCCTCGCTCGGATCTTTGCTCGATGGGACCTTGCTTAGCTAAGCGTGTCCGGCTTTGCGTCGCCACCAACACGATCACCTTCCTTGAACTACTCCCACTTACTGCACTTGCGAAGCGAGCTAGAGCATCAGCTCGCTCATTTTCATTTCTTGGGATCTGCTGTAGTTGAAAAAATTCGAACTTTTCCATCAACCGCTTCGCTTTCTCCAAATAGTTAGCCATGGATCGATCCTTGGCTTCAAACGAACCCTCAATTTGCATTGCCACTAATTGAGAGTCAGTGTAAGCTATCGACTTCACATTACACTTCTGCGCCATTTTTAATCCACGCGATAGAGCTTCGTACTCGGCCTCGTTGTTTTTGTCACCTCGAATTCGAGGCGAAGTGCCACTTCCACCTCGAGCGAGCTAGGCTTTTGCAATAATATCCCGCTCCGCCTCCGGTAGCCACCGCGACCCATCCACATGCAAGAGCCATGTTACTTCTCTTTTTGAACCTCATTTTCCGACCCACTTGCTTCGCTAACGAAGTCGGCCGGAGACTTGAGCCTTCACCGCCGTTTTACTTTGATATTTAATATCAAATTCCCCAATTCAACGGACCATTTTACTAGGCGACTGGCGACTCAGGTTTTCTAACACTTGTCTCGGTGGTTGATTTGTGAGGACAATAATCGATGAGATTGGAAGTAAGGTCGCAACTTCCTAGGCGATACTACCAAGGCTAGAGCCGCCTTTTCTCTCTAGGTATCTCTCTTGACTCCACTGTAACAACTTGCTCACGTAGTAAATCGGGCGATGAACTCCTCTTCGTCCCGCACCAACACCAAACTCACGGCTCGCTTGAAATGCTAGGTATAAAAATAGAGCCTCCCCTTTTTTAGGCTTGGACAGTAAAGGTGGAGACATAAGGTATCCTTTCAAATCTCCGAATGCCTTCTCACATTCCTCCGTCCATTGAAAATTTTTCATGTTTCTCAATGTGTTGAAAAAAGGAAGGTTGCGATCGGTGACCTCGAAATGAACTTTTTAACGAGGCAATTTTCCCCGTGAAATGTTTGTTGTACTTCATTGACCGTTCTAGGTGAACTCATTTCCATTATAGCTTTTATCTTCTCCGGGTTCGCTTCGATCCCCCTCTCATGCACCATGAAACCCAAAAATTTTCCACCTCGCACTCCGAAGGTGCACTTCGCAGGATTCAACTTCATACCATAGGCTCGCATTATTTTGAAAGCCTCCCTCAAATGCTCAAGGTGATCCTCTTCCATCACACTTTTTACCAACATATCATCAACATATACTTCCATTGATTTGCCAATTTTCTCTCTAAACATGAGGTTGACTAACCTCGATAAGTAGCTCCCGTTCTTTAGCCCAAACGGCATTACCATGTAACAATAAACTCCATTCTCCGTCACAAACGAGGTCTTATCCCTATCCTCCTCCGCATAAAAATTTGGTGATATCCTTGGTAAGCATCCATCATGCTAAGCAAGGCACATCTTTGTGGAGTCCACCAACAAAGTCAATGCGAGGTAGGGGTAAGGATCCTTGGGGCATGCCTTATTCGGTCCGTGAAGTCGGTGCACATCCTCCATTTGTTGTTAGCTTTGGGCACTACAACTACATTTGATAGCCACTCAGTGAACTGAATTTCCACAACATATCCCGCTTCCAATAACTTGTTCACCTCGTTTTCTATAATTTTGTTTCTTTCGCTTCCAAAGCTTCGCTTTTTCTGCTTCACTGGCCTCGCTAACGGATCCACGTTCAGTCGGTGAACCATCACCCCGGGGTCTATGCCTTGGAAATCAGACGGTTTCCAAGCAAAAATGTCCACATTCTCCTAAGAAATGAATCATCAACACTTCTAGCTTGAGTCCATTTGCGACCCTATCTTAGTGAACTTATCCGGGTCGCCTGGCTCGAGCTCAATCACTTTGTATTGCTCCGTTGGCTCAACCCTATACTCCGCCATTGTCCTAGCTTTTTTAACCTTCTCCTTTTCTTTTTTACTTAGCCCAGCCTCCTCTTCGCGTGTTATTTGCTTTATAGTCCTCACTTCTCTCCCTTCCTTCTTCTTTTTTAGGGAAACGTTATAGCATTCTCTAGCCGTCTTCTGGTCGCCTCGTACTTCGCCTATCCCTCCTGATGTAGGGAACTTCATCTTCAAATGATAAGTGGACACCACAACTTGAAATTGATTCATCAAGGTCGCCCCATAATCACATTATAAGCAAATGGGCGTCTACTACCAGTACTTGATTATGATTGTCTTTCGGCACGGCGCTTCGCCTAGCGAGGTGGGGAGATCAATGGTTCCTAGGGGAACCACTTCGCTTCCTCAAACCCCATCAGCGGAGTGTCAACCGGACGTAAGGCAGTTACATCTAGTTCCATCTTCCTCAACACATGCATAAATAATATATCCGCCGAGCTCCCATTGTCCACCAAAACTTTTTGTACAGTGAAATTGGCGATATCCATCGTGATAACCATCGGGTCGTTTTGGCCTGCCTCGACCCCCACTAGGTCACGGCCATTGAATGTAATAGGGCTAAAGTTTTGGACGCTCATGACCTTTAGTTTCCTCTTAGAATCATGAGTGAGGTTACGCGCATGTTTCCTTCTTGCACTCTGAGAATCACCTCCACTAGGACCTCCTGCTATCATATGTATAACCCCCCTACGAGGTAGGTTATCTTCTTCGTGATTTTGCCTAGGCCTAGAGCGTTCCCTCGGGCGTTCTTGCCTATGTCCGGCCTCATGGCGACCTCTCGACCCGGCCGCGATTTGCGGCCGGTGATCTGATCGCCTAGGGGTCCCGGTTGGGTCCTCCCCTCGTTCTTCTTTCAAAACAAAATTTTGTAAGTAACCTTGAATGAGCCTTTCAATCTCATCTCGCAATTGAATGCAGTCCTCGGTGTCGTGGCCATGGTCCTTGTGGAAGCGACAATATTTATCCATATTTCTTCGACCCGAGGTCGTCTTCATCTTTTTTGGCCACCTTAGCATGTCAGTTCGCTCAATGGCCATTAGAGCGTGACTTCGGGGTGTGTTCAACAGAGTATATCTATTGTGCCTCGTTGTCTGGGGCGATCTTGATCGGACCTCGGCCCAGGCCTCTCTCGACCCTAAACCGAAGCCTCTCTCTAAGATCCCTCCCCTCGCGTGGAGCTTGAGCAACTTGGGACCACTCCTGGTCTTTAAGGGCATTCATCTCCTCCTCTTGTATGTATTTAAGGTCACTTCCATTAGTCTGCTCCTTATCGACAAAGCGGCGGTTCGCGGCGGCCGATGCTAATGGTCCTTTTTGCAATCCAAGGATAAGGATATTAGTCATCATGTCGATTCGCATATCTTGTACCTCCAACGCTTCATCATTGAACCGATTTATGAATTCCCCGAGCGACTCTTTCACCCCTGCGCTTTATAGTGAACAAATGCGGTGACCTTCGAGCTCGCTTTTGGCTTGCGTCTTGGTATAAGAACTTTCGAGCCACTGTTCGTAAAGAAACCACAGTTCCCTAGGTAATCCCATGAACCATTCCTGCGCCTTTCCGGTCGCGTTGTGATGAATATTCTTGCATTCATGGCATCCGATTGTCCATACAATTGCATCACGTGGTCGAAAGCGGTGAGATGTTCTGAGGTCCCTATTCCCATCATATTTTGGGAGATCGGGAAGCTTGAAGTTCGGCGTGACCACCTCGGCTAGGATCTCGGGAGAAAATGGAGATCCCCTTTTCTCGCAAGGCGGATGTTACAGACTCCCCTCGCCTCAAATCATCCGATTGTCGAGTAACATGCTCGATTTGTTCACTCGATTCGTGTATGTCCCGTGGCTTATTGACCTGTTCGCCCACGACTTCCTCTGGTCTCCTCATTTGGTGGCCTCGGCTTGACTAGCCACCTCTTCCCAATCAACTAAAGACTTCGTTTCGTTTTTCCACATTCCCCTTCCCTGGGGACCTTGGGGGGGGCCTCCATAGCCTTCTTTGCCTTTCTTTCCTATCCTCCAACATTTTTTCCAAAGATTTTCTCAAAGTCACTAGCCTTCATGTGAATCATCCGCTCCTCCTCCGAACGAAAGATGGTCCCGCCAAGTGAAGCGGGCGGGTGGTGATGTTTCTGGGGAGGGTCCTCCACGACCCGAGGTGTCTTGGACGCATGCTTAGGTGTTTCCAATAGCTTCCCAGTGTCTCCTCCATCTTTAGCTAGACCTCTTTCCCACAGACGGCGCCAACCGATTTAGGAAAGTAAATCGATGTACCGACCTACGGACCCTCAAAGCGAGGTGAAGTGTGTTCCACGAGGCGACCTGCCAAGATCCCCAAAAGCTAGGTGAGGTACTTTGTTCGAGGGTACTGAAATAGAACGCACGTTAGGCTAGCGGGATGGCTCCCAGCTAAGGCCCTCCGATGCTTAAGTCGAATCGGCGGGTTGAGGTACTTAGAAAGCTAAGAGCGAGGTGATTTAGAATAATGACAAGTTACCTTTTACCTTGATTTAAAGTGCCGTATTTATAATCTTGTTCACCGGGTGAGGCGGATCACCGTACACGTGGCGCCCGATCGACGGTGTGTGGTTGTGGCGACCCGACCCTGGGATTCGGGTCGGGTCGGGACCCATATAAAAAAGCCGCGGATCCCGAGGGTACTTTGGTAATTTTGCGGGCGAGGTCAAGATGGTCAACTCGACCTGGCGAGGCTATGGTGGTAATTTCCACATCAAGAATGTTTGTCCGAGCTAGACAACCAGGGTCCACCAAGTGATCCGGAATAGCTCCGATCCTTGCTCCGACCAAACCAAAGAAAAAAAGAAAAACGAGCTAAATGATGGGCTAAAGTATTTCCCGATCTCTTAATAAACTAGACGAAAAGACTCAAAACTACTAGATAAAACCAAATGTAAGAAATAATATTTCCGTAAGACAGATTTTCCGATGGATTCTTGAGACGGTTGATTAGTGTGACGTTATCTCCTTCAAGTAATCACTTTTCGAAATCCCGGTCACGTCTTTAGTGATACTCCTCCCATGCTAAGGCCTCCGCAATTGCTACGTCGAGTTCATTGGCAATTAGTCGAGAGACGATTGAGACTACAGTGCCTTCATGGTTCCTCAATACAGCGCCTAGTCCCGTACCCTCTCCCTCCTTCACCGTAGCATCCGAATTTATTTTTATCTCGTCACCACTCGGCGGTGTCTACCTATCGCCTTCTTTTTCGAATCTGGGTGTCCTACCCTTCCCAAGATGGTCCGTTCATGCTCGTGCGGCCTTGCGGTCACCATAGTGAGGTAATGTTGGTGAGTTCGGCTCCTTGTTGAAATAATGGTCGTTCCTTGCGCTCCCATAATAGCATTGCAAAAATTGCATGTCCCTCCTTTTCACCATGCCGCATTACAAACTCAATCCAATCCCCGGACCACTTTGTCGCCGCTCATGAGAAATCCGCAGCGACGAGAGATGCCGCCCAATAAATTTCGTTCCATCCGCAATCCCTTTACATGTTCATTTGTTTCTTCCATCAGGCCACAACGGCTGCATATGCTATCCACCTCCATCCCCCCCGTTTAAGCGCACCCTAGTAGGAAGAATGTTGTGCAAACACTTCCATAAGAGTATTTTGATTTTATTAGGGATTGAAATGCCCATAACCACTTCCACACCTTATTACCCGCTACCGATGTTGCCGGAGAGTGCGATTCATTTTCGAAAATATGTGTGTGTGTATATATCCGTACATCTATTGCAATAAAAATAGTGCAAATGGATGTTTTAATGTACGATTTTTTTCTTCATAATTATTATGAATAATCATAAATATTTCATCTTGCAGTTCATTTTTAAAATGTCAGTTTATACTGGAAATACATTATTAAAATTTTGAAGTAAAATTTTATTTTTGATACATAAGTTAATATATTCTCAAGACTTATTATCTACATGTTTTGCAATTTCAATCCACAGTTTATTTATTGAGTGACGATTATCAATTTAATTAATCTAAAATTTTCGAAAATTGTCTCAAAATTTAGACTGAATTTAGCCGAATTCTTAAACTTAGGGATTAAATTTCATAAACAACCCTTTGTGTTACCAAAATTCAAATATAATAGGAATCAACCTCGTCTTCATTGGTTAAGCTTATGTTTTCGGGTTAGTTGGGCGGTTGGATCCCAAACCTTTAAGCCAAACTTTATTTTATTTTTAGTTTTTTTGGTTAAAGGATATCAGAATGGCCACTGAATTTTAATTTCAAAACTCATAGATAAATACTAAAATACGCCGACTTATAAAAATGGAAAATATTTTTTAATTTCCCCTTAAAGTGCTCTGAAATAGCAATATCGTAAGACTATATATACTAGTCTTATTCACTAAAATCTCTAGAATTGATATGATGAGTATGATAAGAAAATTTTCTGGCGAGGAAGCAATATTAGTCCCACAAGATTTAAGTAATTGTAATTTTGGTCTCCTGAATTCAAAATAGTCCCACTAGCATGGTTTTGTTGCAAAATTAATTTCACCGTTAATTTTTTTCGGTTTATTTCTTTTGCAATTTGGGTCCCATGTTTTTTTTTTTTTTGCGGCAATTGGGACTAAAATTGCAAATTTCCTATCCTATGGGACCCAAAATGCAATTATCTCAAATAAAAATAGAGAAAATAAGATTTTAAGTCCTTTAACTTGGACCCCTTGCGAATTAGTCCTCTAAGTTGTCACGTTAAATTTTTAGTCCTTTAATTTTATAATTTCAAGATATTCAATTCTTTAACTTATCAATTTTACTTTTGGTCCTATAACTTGATAATTTTCAACAATTTAGTCCTATATAAACATTCTCTAAATTTTATCGTACATTAAAATGAAAATAGTCCATTACGACCATATCAAACCCAACAATGCTTCCGTATAGAAATTAAGCAATCCCTTAATGAATTTTATACCTCTTTTATCTCGAAACCATACCGGATGTGATAGTTCGCAACACCACCAATCGAAGTCGTTGCATAATCTTTCCGGACATGCATTTTTATTTCTAGGTCATGGAAATTGTATGTCTAGATTTCCTTGTCTCTCATGTATGCTTTTATGGAGTTCTCTCTTTGATGAATGGATTGATCCATCCTCTCAAGAAATCTCTTGAAATATTCTTGTCTCGATCTTTCATCACAATTGAACATGTTAACAAGATTCATCAATGGTTTTGATGTGTTGTTTCATGTTGATTTATCAAACTTCGTATGTGACATCCGATTTAATCAATGCTAGTTTAGATTATACGACTTTTATCTTTCATGGTGTTGTAAGGTTTCCTTCTTACTCTAACGATTGCTTGTTTGACATATCAATTATCTTGATTTTATTGTCCATATATTGTCAAGATTTGTTGATACCTCCTGTAATGAATACATCTTGACACTTATCCAAATCCATTTCTTGATAAATCATTCTCCTCGCCAAAAGTTAATTACGTAAATATAATAAATCATTCTCAAAAGTTCTTAATAAATCTAGGCTCGATACCATTTTAAGCATCTTTGGGATAAATACATTTGAAAATTTGAGATAAAAAGTCTTTTTTAAACTTAAAGGACCAAAGCATACGATTTTTTAACATATAGGACTAAAAGTATCTAAAGATGAAAGTTAAAGGACTAGAAAACTAAAATTCAAACATATTGGACTAAATATGGAATTCCATACAAATTTCTAGAACTAAACTCCAAACCTACCAAGATAAAGGATTGAATCTCAAAATAGGCCAACTTACGGGATGAAAATTCTCATTTTCCCATAAAAATATTAAAATAGATAAATCTAAACTAATTTCTCTTCTTTGTTGTCATTTGAATTTTTATTTAAATTCAAAAGCATCATTTAGTGAAAAATTCTAAAGAATTAAGATAAAATCTTATGGAATTAAAGTAACTATTTTTTATTAATTGAGAATTATTGTAAAATTAGTCATGTAATTGATAGGTGGTTGCAAAATATTTTGCAAATTGCACGATTTGCAAATTAGTTATGTAACTATATAAAAAAACTCATTTTTGTTGTAACTTTACCAAATTACACGTGTTGCTTAGAGATGTTAAACGGGCTCGGGCTCATGCGGGCCACCTATTTAACCCGGAAAAATAACGGGGTTAGGGCGGTTTTTCGCCCGTTTAAATCCAGGCCTTTTTGCCCGGACTAATTAACCCGTGAGCTAAATGGGCTGGCCCGCGGTCTTTTTTTTTTTTTGCATTTTTGTTTTTCAAAATAGAGGGTTGGTGAATTAAGAGATAACAAAAAACTTACGAAACCTTTCCTAAGCAAGATGTTTTTATAGTGACTTAAAATATGATCAATTATGATAACCTAAAATATTATATAATTTATATCCATCTAATAAATACAACATTATAGTATAAATAGTTTAAACATGACTTCATCACTTAAAATGTGACAAATAATTGAAACTTTTTGCAGATACTCATAAAGATGAATTTGTTGCACTTTGAGATTCCAACGTCTCTCACGCACAAATATTGAACATCAAATCACATTTCATCATTCTTTATATTTATTTCATTTGTTTGACAAAAGTCAAAAATTATTATGCACATATTTATTATATGAGTGTTTATCATTCTCGCATTGTAGTTTATTGTTTCTATTTTTATTTTAATTAGAAATCGAGTTTTACTTGCACATATTTTTGTTTTAACTCTTATTGCAGTAACATTAAGCATCCTACTAAAGTTTCAAAGCCTTTGGCGATAATGATGATGCTTGAATTGTATTTGATTTATGTATTTTAACTTTTAAGACTTTAATCCTTGTAATGCTACATAAAAACTTTGTGTAATTTAGTTTTGCATATTTAGTTTCAATGTTATATTGTTATACATGCTTGTAGCCCATTAGTGGCCCGTTTAGCCCGAAGTCCGCTAGGGTTAGGGTTAAGTTCGCAAATATCTTGGCCATTTAATAATGGCCCATTTAGCCCAAAGTCGGTTTAGCACGAAGCCGTTAGGGCTGGCCCTATAGAGCTAGGGCTGGCCCGTTAATATCTCTAGTGTTGCTCATGTGATTGGAATCCGATTAAGTTCCTAATTTATGACAAATCCCTTATTTATGGCGAAATTGGTAACAAAGTAATTTTATATAGTTACAGGACTATTTTCTTTGCGGGACCTTTCAATGATCGCTTGCTCTTTTTTTAACAAAACTAATTTTACAATTTCGCTTTATTATCTATTTTGTGAAAAAAAAATTATTGTATGTATGAGGTTGTTATGAGTATTGGAAGAGTTAGTTAAAAGTTAGTTAGTTAATGAGAGTTAGTTTGTTAACATTCATTTAGTTTGTTACTCGATTAGTTATAGCTTTCCTTCTCTATAAATAGACGATCATGTACTCTGCAAATCTCATGTTCGATAATATGGTTTCATCAACCTTCTCTTCTATCTTCACATTATCTTTAGATGGTATCAAGAGCCAATTTTTTGGCATCCGCAAAAAGTTTTTGGTTTCTCTCTCGCAATCAATGACAATCGAGTCCATCTCCTCGATTGTTATGACGATTCCACATTTTTCATCATTGTCTCTGCGTTTGGATCACATCAATTACAATCATTGGAAGCTTCGGATCTTATCTACGGTGCGAGCTCATGGCTATGAAGGTATTCTCCTTGGTGATGAATCTCCTCCGGCTCGATTTACTGTCTTGACCAGGTGAATCCTCCACTCTTACACCTAATCCCGAAGTACGACTTGTGGTTACGGAAGATCAATTTCTCCTCAATTGGATCTTATCCTCGCGGTGAAGCTATGTTGGGGCATGTTAGTAGGTGTAACACTTTGCAAATGATGTTTGGAACATGTTTGCAAATTTGTTTCACTCACAGTCTAAAGGCTAGAACATTATAGTTGCGTTTTATCTTTGCAAACTTTGAAGAAAGGTGATCTCACTATAGATGACTATATTTTGAAAATGCGAACAATTGCGGATGATTTGAGTCTGCAGTGGCATTATCTCGATGATGAGCTGTGTATGTATATCTTAGGAGGTGTTGGTCCGAGTATGATTCTGTGGTGGTAAATCTCACCACCAGGTCGATAATTTGGTGTTACAGGATGTTCATTTGCACTACACACACATGAATCTGCGCTTAATAATCACAACCAGTCTCATCAAGTTCATCTAAATTCATTTGGTCCTATGTCGCTAATGTTGCTAGTTTTCGAGAAACTTTAATCCTCGAGGAGGTGATCGATTTTGCGGAGGTAGAGGCCGTGGTGGACGTGCTTTTAGGCCTTCTCGGGGCAAGCCTACTTGTCAATTATGTGGCAAAATTGGACATGTGGCTCTCAAGTGCTACAAACGGTTTGATCTAAGTTTCTCTGGTCCTGATTCTTCTTCTGATGCGCACTCTGGTTCATTTGGTACAGCTACTCAGCCACATGCTATGCTTCATTCAGTCTCCAATGATCCTTCTTCCTCTAGCACAGATCCGAATTGGTATTTCGATAGTGGTGCTACCACTCATATTACAGCTGATCTGGAGAACCTTGCACTCAAAGCTAACTACCAAGGGAATGAGCAACTGATTGTAGGTAATGGTTCTAAATTGTCTATCTCTCATATAGGGTCTAGTTCTATTCCTTCTTCTCATCATTCCTCCTCCCTACTTCTCAATAATATACTCTATGTCCCTCAAATCACCAAAAACTTACTCAGTATATCACAATTCACCAAAGACAATCATGTTCTAATTGAGTTTCATCATGATTGTTGTTTTGTCAAGACAAAAGAACCAAAGAAAGATTCTGGCATTGGCGACATCTTAGAGATGGTCTCTATCAATTGGACTTCTCTCATCTACCACATTCAAGGTTCAAAGCCTTTTTGTCTCAATGTAATAATGCTTCTTCTGTTCATTCTAAACCTGTAACTCATAGTGCTGTTGTGTCTCAACTTTGTAATAAAGACATGAATGTCTGGCACAGAAAATTGGGTCATCCATGTAATTCCATTCTTACCTCAGTTCTCAAACATATAAATGTTCCTGTTTCTGTCTCTCAACTGAAATATTGTGATGCTTGCAAATGTGGTAAATTGCATCAGCAACATTTTGCTTCTAAACCAACCAAAACAACCAGTCCTTTTGAACTAATATATTCAGATATCTGGGGTCCTTCACATGTTCCTTCCTTAGATGGTTTCAAGTACTACATACACTTTATAGATGACTTCACTAGATACACTTGGCTTTTTCCTTTAAAGTCAAAATCTGAAGCATTACTTGTGTTCAAAAATTTTCTCTCCCTAGTAACAAATCAGTTCAATTCAACAATTAAATGTCTACAAACTGATTGGGGAGGTGAGTATAGATCATTTGTTCCTCTTCTAAACACTCTTGGTATCCATTTTCAACATTCTTGTCCTCATGTTCATCAACAAAATGGTCGGGCTGAAAGAAAACACTTACATATTGTGGAAATGGGACTATCTTTGTTGGCTCAAGCTAAACTACCACTAAAATTTTGGTGGCATGCTTTTCAAACCTCTGTCTTTGTGATTAATAAACTACCTACCCCTGTCCTTGGTAATTCCTCCCCTCATCAAAAATTATTTGGCACTCTTCCCGACTATCATGCACTTAGAGTATTTGGATGTGCTTGCTTTCCTTACCTCCGTCCATACAACAATCATAAATTTCAAGATAGGTCTCACAAGTGCATATTCCTTGTTTATAGTCCGGTTCACAAAGGATATCGATATCTCGGCCAAATCGGTAGAGTCTTCATTGTTGCTACTGATTGATTTTAATGAACAAGAGTTCCCATATGACTCTCTTTTCCTGTCATCCAATTCCCCTGTGACACCATCCACTCAATCCATCCGTCCCCTTTCATACCTCCTTCTATTCTCGGTCAACCTCTTCCCTCCACACAACCAAATACTCCTCTATCTTCTCATCTTCTCCATCTTTTCCAACCATACATGATTCTAATGGCATAAATATGTTTGTTGATCTCCCCATTCCTTCCTCTCATAATGAACTCCGCTACTTTTTCTTCTTCTTCTTCATCTCTTAACCCTCCTATCATCCCACCTCAAACTCATTCTCAACATCCCATGGTCACAAGATCCAAACTTGGCATCTTTAAACCAAAATCCTACCACGCTTTCCACCTTTACACCTCCTTTGTTAGAACCTACTCTCACAAATGGCTATCTCAAACCCACAAAGGTGGAAAGGCTGCGATGCAATGTGAATTTGATGCCCTCATTAAGAATGATACCTGGACATTGGTTCCTCACACACCTGACATGCATGTGATCACCAACAAATGGATTTTCAGAGTCAAATATCTACCTGATGGATCTATTGACAGATTCAAGGCTAGACTTGTTGCTAGAGGGTTTCAGAAACCTGCAGGGGTGGACTATTTTGAAACTTTTAGTCCTGTCATTAAGGCTTGTTTGTTAGATTGGTTATCACTATGGCTGTCACATATAATTGGAGTATCAACAAATTGACATCAATAATGCCTTTCTCAATGGTACACTCAGTGAAACTGTTTTCATGGCTCAACCTGAAGGTTTCATAGATTCATCACAACCCACTGCAGTATGCAAGCTCAATAAGTCTCTTTATGGCCTGAAGCAAGCTCCCAGAGCATGGTTTACCACCTTGAAACAGTTTCTCACCACTCTTGGTTTTCAAGTATCTGTGTCTGATAATTCTCTGTTTCATAGAAGAGAAAATGGGAATTTACTCTTAATCTTGGTCTATGTGGATGACATCCTAATCACTGGTGATGATTCTAATGCTATTACATGTGTTATTCAACAATTAAATCAAGTTTGCTTTAAAGACTCGGGAGAAGTCAATTACTTTCTAGGCACTGGAGGCTAGGCGCACCCTCTTTGGTCCATTCTTGTCTCGCACAAAGTATACATAAGATCTAATTACTAAAACAGGCATGTTACATAGCAAGCCCACAAATGTTCCTCTTTGTCCTTCTCACAAACTTAGCCTTAATGACAAACCCAGTTCACTGTTTGATCAACCTACATTGTATAGAAGCACTATTGGTGCTCTCTAATACCTCACAAGAAACTCGGCCGGATATCTCATTTGCTTTGTCAACAAATTGAGCCAATTTCTCCATGCCCCTACCACCAATCATTGGGTTGCCTGTAAACATCTTCTTCGGTTTCTTAAAGGCACTCTTACATTAGGCCTTGTTTTTAAACCTGTTCAGAGGTTTCTTTTGGAGGGATATTCAGATGCCGATTGGGCTAGTAGCTTGGATGATAGGAGGTCCACTGGTGGACATTGCTTGATGTTGGGAGATAACCTTCTTACCTGGAGTTCTAAAAAGCAGCAGGTGGTTTCAAGAAGCTCAGCTGAGTCTGAATACAGGTCTTTAGCAAATTTGACCACTGATATGGTTTGGCTTCACTCTCTTCTTGGTGAACTTGGAATTAAAGTGGAAGCACCTTCGATCATTTGGTGTGACAATAATAGTCTTTGCCGCAAAGATTTGCTAACAACCCCGTGTTTCATGCACGCACGAAGCACATTGAAATTGATATTCATTACATCCGAGAAAAGGTATTGGCTAGAGAAATTGATGTCAGGTACATATCATCAGAAGATCAACTGCGGATGTGTTTACAAAACCGTTGGCTTCACTCGTTTTGATGCTATGTGGAAAACTTGCACTTGGATATCCACCACCATTCGGATTCATGGGGAGTGTTATGAGTATTGGAAGAGTTAGTTAAAAGTTAGTTAGTTAATGACAGTTAGTTTGTTACCATTCTGTTAGTTTGTTACTCTGTTAGTTAATACTAGCTTTCCTTCTCTATAAATAGACGATCATGTACTCTGCAAATCTCATGTTCAATAATATGGTTTCATCGAACTTCTCTTCTATCTTCACATTATCTTTAGCAGAGGCACACCAAATAAGGTAAAATATATGAAGTGTGTAAGCCCAATTGGTCATATTTACGAGACACAAGTATGAGTAGGGGCGGGTCCAAGTCTTTTAAAATCTTAGCGAGTCAAGTCTCGATTTGAGTAAACATCAAAATCAACATCTTCTAGCAACGCTCTCTTTTAAGATTGTGCATGTGTTGTCTTATTTGTTTTTGACATATCAACCTCAGTGAAAAATATATATACAAACATAATTAATAAATAATATATAATAATTTTTGTTTTGTAAAATTGTGCGTTCACTGTCATCCGAAGGTCAAAAATAAAACTTTGGGACCAAAAATGCAAACTATTGAACTAAAATCGCAATGTCCAAAATTTTGTGGGACTAATATTGCAATTTTCTCATTTTTGGCTGGTGCGTTATAGTACATGTTTCCACCAAAGTTTGCTAGTTGCTAGGTAATTATATGGGCCTTTATGTTGCCAAGTACTTTGTGCTAAATGCTAATGGCAGTAACTCAATGAAAGGGGCTTTAAATTTTTTTTTTTTTTCTGTAATAGATAAAAAAAAATATTGTACTCATATTCGTTTTATATTGTATTTTCTAAAAGTTAAAATAATTTTTATTTCTTTGAATGACTTCAGAAGGTTCCTGTCGTACAGTTTGAGTACAAATTAAAAAATGAAAGTTTCATTTTCTTCTAATTTTGTGTTGAATTAAATGTTTGCTGATAATGCATTCCAATTTTTTGGTTTACTACCTCTCATTTGCAAATGTTATTCATGTATCATATATAATTAGTAATAGAAGATATAAATATGCTATACACTTTTTTAGGAAATAAGAATACATAACCATTCAAATGAATAAAATTTCAACCAATAAAATTATTCGTAACATAAGATGTCAAATACTAATATGAGAAATTGTATATGAGTAAAACTCGGCATTTGTCTTGGTTCGATTCTCACCTAGCTCCTCTACCAGGATTTGTACTCAAAACAAAAATAAAATTGTATGAGTAAATTGTAAAAATGTACATTCGGTGTGTATTAATGTTCCAATTTGTACTAGTTATTGGTATTACTTGAAATAGAAGATAAAATATCATTTTTAAATAGGAAATTTCAACTCCACAAATGACACTCCAATCTAAAATCTATTGCTAATTGTCCGGGTTTAATCGTCCTTTCATAATTATCCTCATTATTTATTTAATATATTTATTAAAAAAATATTATTATTATTTATTGGGTCGCATATATCATTCTCCACCTTGCACTGACCCGCACCGACCTCGTGGCCCACACCGCCAATGTGACCCATAACATCCAAGTGGCCCGCTGTCTTACAAGGCCCATGCGGGCCCATCAACCTGTGCACAAAAAGGTCCCTCCGTCCCATCTCGTAAATAAGTTCAATTAATTAATGCAAATTACATTCTCGCGCTCCGGATTATTATCTTACAATCGCCGACTTGAAGCGTCGGGGGGCCTCCCGGGACCACTCCAGGACCTCTAACCTTATTCTATGTGTTTCGTGCTACTTCCTATCCGAAGATTCTACTAGCTCGGAGAATAAGTTGGACTGACTACTCAATTCCTTGACTTGGAGTGATCTGCGAGCATCATTAATAGATATTCAATCTTACCACTTGATGAAACTTCATTTGCATAATATTCTAGACATTTTAAATTGTTCCTTCTTTTTTTTTAAAAACAAGAAATTGCATGTTTATCAATTAATACGAAATAACCAACATTTAAAATCTTGAAACCAGATGGAAAAATTCAAAATAAACTCCACCTTTCAAACAAAGGAAAAGGAGAAGGCAAACAAAAATGCATTTATTAACTATTCTCATTACAAGAAAATCTGGCGATAGACACCACAAAAAAGACACCGGTTTTATGACTTTCTGGTGTCTTTTCCTTTTTAACACCGGTTTTGTAAGAAACCGTGTCGATAAGTTAATCTTTGTCGTTTGATAAACAACACCGGTTTCCTAGAACCTGTCTATTCTAAAAACATTCCAAAATAGACACCGGTTTTCGCACCGGTTTTGAAACCGTGTCTATATATAAAAATTATTTTAGATTTGACACCATATCTTTCGACACCGGTTAATGAACCGGTGTCGTTATTTTTAACACTGAGAATATTTAACACCGTTTTACAACCGGTGTGGTTAAGAGTGTAGGACCCTTAGTTTTTTTTTTTTTTTTCTCTCTCTCTCACCTCTCCCGCCGGCCGCCCACCCTCTCTATCGAAGCCGCAGAGTTATTGTACGATGAAATTATTTTTTTTTTTAGTTGAAGTTCATGTAGCATTTGGGGTGCATTTGGAGTAAAACATTATTTTGCTCTTTTTATCACATTTAATTCGCATTTTCTTATTCCAATATACCTCAAATCCCGATTTCTTTTTTAAATTCCTTTTTTTTCCATTACATTCTTCGGTGGATCTTTCACATAACACGGCCGTACAATCATGGCGGAGTAAAACATTCTCTTAATTTCTCGTTCGATCCCGTGGCGGGCCGAGTAACCAAGATGACGGGGGTTCGCGGATGCCGACGTGGAAGGAGAGAGAACAATAAGCGTCGCGAGCGGCGTCGGAGAGGCCATCGCCGCCAAGATATTCGCGGACTCGCCTCTCGGCAATTACAAGCTACCAAAGCACTGCGACAACAATGAGGTGCTCAAGGCCCTCTGCGAGGAGGTCAAGGGCGATTGAGCCCGATGGTACTACCTATCGCAAGGTAATTTTAGTTCTCTCAGTTTTCCTTCATTTTTTTTTACCATTAACTTGCTTTGTTTGACAATTTTTGCCTTGCTTCTTAAATTTCCTTTTTGATTATGCGACTAGTAATCTTGCTTGGTTTTAACTATTATGTTTCTGGTCGTTTTCACTTTTCAGTGTTTTACTCATAGGCTTGAACAGAAATTGGTTGGTTTTTGACTGAAATACGGGTTTATAATCTTCGTTATATAGGATTGGTTTAGATTAGAGGATTTCTTATAACGAAATTTGCTGAAATGCCTTGACAAAGAATGCCTATTAACTGCTTGATAAAATGCCTCAGTCACTTTGCTTGCTTTACTCCCAATGTCTGATCCCATATGCACTGTGTTGGAGTGTTTTGCTTCAATTTGTGGGTCAACATGTCTTTGGGGCTGGTTCGGGTGGTGACAGGGTGTTCTAGCCCGGAAACGGGCTTTAACACATGTTTATTACGTAGTTGTTTGATGGACCACAAGTTAAATAATCATTTATGTATTTCAAATTTGTGTTTGAAGTACATTATCATGTAGACTTGTTGCACTGATTCTTATGCTTGATGTTAAATTTCAAAGCTACCTTCAGATTTCAAAAGTGGAAACATTTTCTTGGAATAATTATACAGGCAACTCGAGGAAGCTTTGCTTCTAAATTAACATGGAATAGCTAAGGTATCAAAACAAGTTTCTTTGGCTTTTGCAAAGAGGACACTTACCAGGTGTCGGAAATTTGAAGTTTCAGGAGCAAGTTGCTATCCAGATCCGGCACTCCGGGCACCGCCTCGGTTCAATCAAACAGAGCTGCTGCTTGTAATTATGTTGAGGTACCATTTAATCTGCCTTGAGGTTGGTATTTCTTAACAAATACCCCCTCTTGAGGGTGCAACTTGTAAAATAGAAATGAATATCAAGAGGTATTTGTAATTTGAAAGATAACTGACTGATCTCAAGGGTATCTTTTTGTAATTATCCCTAATTTGTAATATTGGACACTTTGCTGTACAGGTTTTGCAACAACTGAAAGAAAAAAGCTTTAAAGAGGGCAGATTTAAAAGGAGAAGGCAAACAAAAATGCATTTATTAAGATCTATATTATTAATTGTTATTGAATTGCAAAAATAAGTATTCGCCCACGCGGTTCATATCTGGCCTATGCACCCCGTATTTGGCCTATAAAGCCAATTACTCTTATAAAACTTATGCGACTCATCATCACATGTATAAAAAAGGGTTCATCTCTATCATTTTGTAAGTAAGATGACATAAGTTCAATTAATCGCACAGTTAAGCAGCTACGGATGAGAGAAAAAAGTTATGGTTCAAATGAAGTTAATATTTTAAATATAATTATCCCTTCTAAATATTCTAAAATAAAACGTCATGGTGTGTAAACTCTTAAGTAACAACAATTTCGCTTTAAATTTTAAATTGCCACTTCTGATCTAAGTATGCTAAAAATACAAAGGTCATGGTCTTGGTCCAAGTTTTACTCGGGTTAGTCGATCTACCTACTTAGGTAGGTACCCAAGTGGGTTTTATACCATTGGATTAACACACACCCATGTGGATGTATATGTGTATGTGTTGATCTAACGGTATAGAACCCACTTTTAGGGTAGCCTGCCAGTGGGTAGCATCTACTTACCCGTTTTACTCAATTGAGTGGTGGGGTCCTTCAAAGTTTTTATCAAATGTCTACTATTGCCTGTGGCAGCTGACAAGAAAATGAAAATGATAAGCCTCTAAAAATCCAGCCAAATCTATTTACCAATAGGTGCGGCAATTGTCTACTCAGACCACCTTTTCCCTGCAAAAAGATGCAAAAACAATCATAATTCCTACACATGCATCCCACATTTTGAAAAAAATAAAAAATTACATATATATATATATATATATATTTGATTTTATGTTTTTCCTTATTAAAAATATTTTTTTGGAAAATATGCTTAGTTGTGATGGTTCTAAAAGAATAATGGTTTCTAAAAGAAAAACAATAAATTCTCTAGAATCCAATGATCTATCCAAAAATGAGTAGATGATTTGCTAGCTAAATTTAAGGGATAAATATTGGTGGGGACAAAAATAGTATTTTATATTTTAAATATATAATTTATTTTATATATGTTTATTTAATATTAATTTTCTAATGAGCTCTTGATAACTAAACCGGACCAAAGGAGTCTAGATTTGGTCAATCAATCGTTTTCTCCTATGTGACTGCCCATGGCCAAATTCTCCTACCCATCTCCCATGTATAAAAAGGTCTATCCTATTATCCGTAAGTAAATGAATTCGATGATTCGCCATACATTATTATTCGCTTTTCGTTTATTGTCTTATTCTCACGTTTACCGTCTTGACTTGAGCGTCGGAGGGGTCTCCCTATGACAACCTTTGGGGCTCTCTAATGTTTGCGCGTGTCTGGAGACAATTACCCATCAAAGGATTTACCGACTCTAGGAGAAGAAGACGACAAGACTTCCTCTCGGGAAAAGGACTAGCGTGAAGATTTTCCTTTCGGAAGAGAATTTTAGTCAACTCGCTTAACTTGGGTGATTTGGCCTTAAAAAAATAAAGTATCATATATATATATATATATATATATATATGAAGTAAACTCTACACAAAGTTGGGTGCTATAGTACTAAAAATAGTTGTTAGTGTTGGGAGATGAAATTCTGACATGTATTCCTCAGCAACACATGCAACCTTGGTATAAGTGTTCATCAATTGTTTTTTTGTTGAGCAAATGGGGCAAATTACCCACTTGGGATAGGTGATTGAGTTTTTGACATGTAGGATAAAAACATAGTTTTCTACCCACTTTTGGTGTTCTTTTACCACAATACCCTTGAGGCTTTAAATGCAAGCCTTTAATATGTATTTCTCTCTCTTGAAATTAAATACTCCCAATACATAACATACGTGAACTGTGAACACACCCCTTTTTTTTGCTCTTCATTTTTTTCTCTCTTTCTTCACAAAATATCAAGAAGTTATTTTTGTGGGCTTTCATCAACAAAATCGCACCAAAATGGATAGGGTCTCTTCCATTGTGGACCGACCTACAACAATTAATAAATTTCAATTTATTAAGATGAATTGTTGAAAAATTGCGAATCGTAGTGAAAAAAAAAAGATGGGGGGACAATATGGATATGGATAACAAGATATCGCACTAATTATAACAGGGCACGATATCGTACAAGATTTATAACTAGTTCAATTTATAACTAGGGCGGGATATCGCATCTAATTTATAACAGGGCACGATATCGCGCCCGTTATACATAGGTGCGATGCGGGCGCGATATCGCACCCAATTATAACAGGCACGATATCGCACTAATTATAACATGGCACGATATCGCCCCATTATATCTAGGTATGATATGTGGCGCGATATCGCACCCCGATTATAACAGGGCACGATATCGCGCCCGTATACCTAGGTGCGATATGCGGCACGATATCGCACCCATTATATAAAGGCACGATATCGTGCGCTTCATCTTCTACATCAAATCGCGCGCACGTGCGGCCGCTTACACCAAGTCACCAACATCCAACAATAACCCAACACACGATTTATCCAACTTATTAACAAATTTATCCAACAATAACCCATTGATAAACCCTAAATACCAAAATCGAACACTAAAAATCCTAAATCAATTAACCTAACATAAATAGAGTTTAAAACTTAAAATCGATTGATATGCTTACCTGTTGGGAAGGGGCGACGGAGGATGGTGCGGAGGCGGCGATGGAAGCGGCAGCGGCGGAGGTGGAGGCGGAGCGGCAGCGGCGGAGGTGGAGGCGGAAGCGGCAGCGGCGGAGGTGGAGGCGGTCGACGTCGACGGCACGATGGAATCCATGTTCTTCTCTTCTCGCACGATATTGGGCACGAAATGGGGATGGTATCTTCTTCTTCTTCTTTAGTCTTGACCGATGTGGGCACGAAATGGGGGTTTTGGGTATTTCTTCTTCTTCTTCTTGAAGAGGATGGGGCACGAAATGGGTTTGTATGTTTCTTCCTTTTGAGTTTTGACTGTATTTGACACGAAATGGGTGGTACTGCTTTTACTTTTGTTGTTTTATCTTTTTCACTTTTTGCTTTCTCATTTATTTTTATACGGTTCCTATACAAAGATATTTATGTCTTAGATTTCAAAATTCAAAAACACCAACTTAAAGGAGGGGTATTTTGGCCAATTTGGGTAGAAAAGAAGTTTGTTATCCTGGGTAGAAAAGAAAGACCCATATCCATAGTGGTACTTTAAAAATTTCCCCTTTTTTGTTTGTAGGATTACACAATGGAGCATTTATGCCAACACTTGGTCAAAATTCAACTGGAAAATAGTAAAAGTGGACCAATTTTCAGTCTGCCTTGGCCCACATGATGCATAATTGTTGAGGTTGCATGAGTTCCATTGGATTGATAGATTTGAATATCAGATATCAAATTTATAATAATAAATTTATTGAGTTTGTTTGAGTAATTTACAATATTGTGGATCCCAAATAATTGAAATCTTATATATTTTGAGTTATTATTCGAATTATTACCGTAGATTTTAAAACTATCTTATATGGAGTCATTTGTTTGAACTTGATTTACTAAATGTATAAATTAAGTTCACTTTATGTGCATTTGGCAAGAATTGAAAATCGCTAATTAATTATAAAGAATAATGCATTCACAAAATTATCAAGCAATTCGAATGGGATTTATAAAAACTCGCCGTATATAATAATTAAGTTAAACTTAAATATATTTAAAATAATATTTAAAAATCTGAAACAAACTTATGTAACATTGTATTCAGTTGGGCAAAATTCATTCAGTCTTAAATAAGAAGTTAAACACCTTTTTATTAGAAATACCAAAATTACCCATCTTTGCGGGAAAAAGACACTGCTTTATGTTCCCCTTTCTTTTTGATATTTTTACGCTCCCGCTTTTTTAGACACTTGTACATTTTTTGAATTTTTTTACACTTTTACCTATTTTTCGCTATTTTTGTTCTTGTTTTCTTTTTTTTTTTTTTAATTTGTTTCTATGTTGTTTCTTGATTATTTCTATATTGTTTTCGTGTTATTTCGATGTTTCGATGCTTGGTGCAATTTTAACCTATTTTTATGCTCTTTTTGTGTTATTTCTACTATGTTTATGTTATTTCTAGATTGTTTATGTTGTTTATGTGTTATTTTATATTGTTTTCTATGTTGTTCTCTTGTTTTTTGGTTGTCTCAATGTTCTAATGCAACTTTTGCCTATTTTACGCTCTTTTTGTTCGTGTGTTATTTTCCATGTTCTTTTTGAGTTGTTTCTTTAGTGTTTATTATGTTGTTTAATTGTTTCTTGACTATTTCCATGTTTTTTTCGATGTTTTCAATGCACTACATCGAAATTTGAATTGTATTATTTTTTCTCATGTGTTGTTTCTATATTGTTTCAATGTATTTTATTTTATGTGTTGTTTCTAAGATTTTCGAGTATAAGATAGATTGTTTAGTAGTTGAAACATGTTTTCTTATGGACTTTTAGAGAATATTATTCCTCATAATGTAATCTCTCCCTTCTCTCTCAAAAACACACACACACACACACACACACATATATATATATATATGTATATATATTGTTGGGGCAAAAATATCATTTAATATGTAATATATAATTCAATTTATATATTGGGATTGTCACCCCAAAATGGAAGTCGTGACACGTACAATCGAACTTATGTCGGTTTACTAAGTCGGCCCATTTATTCATTATTATAACCCAAACATAAATAGCAATTCCCAAAATATGCATAGAATTAAAATAAACTAAGTCCTGCAGTACGATCGCGGCGGAGAAAAATTAAAATACAATTCCACGTCACAATTGTTTTTATGAGTCCTACGCCCGGCTAGTACATTAGGAATAACTAGGAAATTTCTCCATTATAAAATAAAATTTAAATTGTCTTAAGTAGTTTGCCCATACATTGGAAAGCTAATCCGTAGCTTCATAATCTTCATTGTTGTCCTCCTGAAACGAGTCCTCATCCTCTGTTTGTGAAAACAGTGGGAGTGAGACAAAAATTCTCGGTGGGTGTGGTGCATGTGTGCGAGTGTGGCTTACGATTATACGAGAAAAAATCATTTCATGGAAATTTATGCCCTAATCGTGCATATGTCATTATCATACCCTTAT
Organism: Rehmannia glutinosa; assembly: GCA_016081115.2. Taxonomy (NCBI): domain Eukaryota; kingdom Viridiplantae; phylum Streptophyta; class Magnoliopsida; order Lamiales; family Orobanchaceae; genus Rehmannia; species Rehmannia glutinosa. The sequence goes on along the minus strand of CM071937.1, from coordinate 35,866,495 downwards.
TCATTAATATTAATCGCGAGTTAAACAAGTCAAATTGGTCGGATATCGCTTAACGAAGTGGTTGTGCACGAAAGTGTGATGCCAAACCGAGAAATCAATCGAAATGTTGCACACAAGAGTGGCACAACCAGGCCGTCGGTGGTGTGGTCACCGATTTTATTACCCCTAACCCAAACTTTTTCCCCTAGCTCAACTATTTTTTTTTTACCATAGAAAATATGAAAAAAAAATTTTGTGGGGAAGAGGGGCGAAGCAGCTTGATGAGGTCCCCTAGTCCGCCCTTGCATGGTATCCTTATTCGACGGAGAAATATTGATCAAACATCGACTCCCAACGGATCACCTTATCCCTCCAATGGATAGGGTCGAAATCGCTATCCCGAGGGCACGACGTCTCCACAGTGGGGCCAATTAAGCTCGGAGATCGTCATAATCATGATTATAACCATTCTATACCCAATCGCCCGCGGACTCTCCTATCCTACTCGGTTAAGATTTGGACGATGGAGGTTGGTGCGGGATTGTAGCCGAGCTACCCTTCCCAAACATGACTTATCCATTCCATAGATACAATCGAGTTTGCTCATTCGAGTGATTTAGCAAGTCATCGGAAAAATCGGAGTGTTCATAAACACACGAATTCGGTATTAAGTCAATTGAATTCAAATTCGCGGTCTAGTTCTGGGTGGATAATCCGAGAAGGATACATTAATGGGTTCGATATATTATGCAGAAGTCCATATTGCAAAATTACAAATTAAATTAGGGCGAGGAAGTTACCTTATTGTTCATGTATTTATCCCAGGGTAAGAAAGTCCGACTAATAAATTGGATAATAATAATAATAAATATAATTTTGTTGATATAAATACATATCTAAAATTGATATAAGTAAACTTACTTTGAAAATATAATTTTTCTAGGTCCTTAATGATTTTATTTTAAAATAAATTCTTTTACTAAGGAAGGTATTTTCAATAAGTTTTGATCCCGGATTCTAACGAGGCAAGGTTAGTTTCTAAATTTTATAAAAACTCCAAGGGCTATGTTTTTAGGGTCACAGAGTCGAGATATTTCAAAATTTCTGATTAGCCCTTATTTATTTCCAAATATAATGTTTTCGCCCCGATATTTTAAAAGTAAATATCTCTTAAATCGGGAAGGGTTTTAATGTGATTCCAAGCTTAAATTTTTTTAAGATAGTATTATTATGAGTTAAGAAGAATTCTGAAATTTTCACTTTGGTTAAGTACCCTATTTTGAAAAATTGCATTTTTAGCCCAAAGGTGATTTTATTGTTAAGGACTCGTTTCAAGTCCGATTTTTATGAAATTTGGACTAAGGGTCCAAAATGTTATTAAAAATAAGTCCATAATATTTTAGGAGCAGTGTCTGTCCAAATGTTTAAAAATTACAGTGGGGTCCCCTAAGTTTTAAAATTCTCATCTTAGTGTCTAATTAGTCTTTTATTGCATTTATTTGACCCAAAGGGTCTCCATTTTTTTCACTGATAATGTAACATTCACAATGTTTTAGGGTCCGAATTTTAAATTTTCCGGAGGGTCCTTCACAGTTTTGTCATTTACGATTTTGGCCCTATATTTTGCAATAATTATAAAAATAGCCCAAGTTCAAATTTCTTCTATTGAGTCATAAATCCAGAATATATAAACATGTAAAAATATATATTTGTATATTTCTAAGCTATTTTTGGACATGCATAGTAATAAGGCACCTTAAAGCATAATAAAGAGCAATTTTTGACTATTTATTATATTGCAAGTAAAATCATAATATATACCTTTTTTTTTACATTTTTGAATAAAATACTGAAAATTTATTTAAAAAATTGTACATAATACCAAATTATTTTTCATGATTTTTATGCATAATAAAAAGGAGATAGTTGTGGAATAGTTTTCGCCACTTCTTTGATTTTTGGTAGTGGATGATCTAGGTGATTTTCTTCCTTAGAATACTTCCTCAAAGGTCCCAAAGCTTCTTAGGGAAGCCCCTAGGTTGGAAGTTTGGTGTCAAAAATGATGGATTTTGGAAGTAAAAGAAAAAAATAGTGAATACTAACACACAAGAGGTCCTTATTTTGATCCTTAGCTTCTTGAGGCTCTTTTATCCAACAACTCCAAGCTTCTTACTACAAAAATTTGGCTCCCCCATTTAGTTCTACAAGAAGTGGAATTTTTCAAGTTAAAAGTTGGAGAAGAAGATCTTGAGTTTTAGGAAAAAAATGATATGAAGAGAAAAATGTTTTACCTATTCGTCTTCCAAATTTTCGCCCCTCTTGTGGTGGAGAGAACAATTCTTCTCTTTTTTTTTTTTTTTTTTTTTGTAAGATGTTCAAGTGAGGTGATAATGGATGAATGAAATTTGATTTCGTATAAGATTGAGTCTCCTTCTCCAAAAATCACCCTATGGCCGCCCCGTCTCTCTACCAACACACTCAAGAGTCTATTTTTTTTTTTTTTTTTGGCTTGTGTTTTGGTGGCTCATGCTTGCCTTGGTAGAAGCAAGACTTGTTGGAATGGATGAAGGCTTGCATGTTTAAGTGAATAAGACAAAAGGAAAAAAAAAACAAGGCTTGTTTCTTCTACTCTCCCCTCCTTGGCCGCCCACTTCATCATCTATCCCTCCAATTTTTTTTTTTTTTTGGTATTTTGATGATAATTAAGTCCACTTATCCACCTTTAGTCCTCCTTATCAACCCTTTATAACTTAGTCTTCTTATAAGTCAAGCTTTCTTATTTCTAGCTCTTATGATAAGTCATTTTAAGTATCTATAATTGGGTTTAATAAAATGCTAGTGTATGAGTTAATAAAATTATAAACAAAGGGATAATTAGTAATTAGCAATTAGTAAGTTAAAGAAGATAAAATAAAATAAAAATTTTAGTAACTAGATATTAAGAAATTCAAACTAAGGGCCACATTTACTAATAACAATATTGTGACACTAGTCATGTAGTACATCATCCGGAAATGTTACAAGTTCGAGCTAAATAAACACCTGGGGCCTCACATCCTCTCCTCCTTAAAAGAATTTGGTCCTCAAATTCCTCTTAGAATAGTTCCTGATACTATTTTCTCATATCCTCCCACATTTCCCACGTGGCATCCTCGTCTCGATTGTGTGCTTGCCATACGACTTTGACCATTAGAATCTCTCTCTCTTCTCGTTGTTGTACTTGTCTATCAATGATCCGCGTGGGCTTTTCGATTGTATGACAGATTCTCCATTATTGGAGGGATTTCTTAAGTGATAACGTGTTCGGTCGGGTTGGTACTTCCTCGGTCTAGAGACGTGGAACACATCATGCATTCCGCAATAGGAGGTCAAGTTCCAATTGATATGCTAGGTTCCGATCCTTTTGAGAATCTTATACGAACCAATGTATCTCGGACTTAACTTTCCTCCTTTCTTTGAATGGATTAGTCTTCTCCATGGCAAGAGTCGAGGAATACTTGATCTCCAACCTCAAACTCCAAGTCCTTTCTCCTTCTCAGACGCATAGTTCTTCCGCCTGCGAGCTATTTTATTAATCGACTTTATCTACGAGTCTTTGTATCGATTTACTCTTGGAAATAGTTGTTGGGGTTTCCTTTCTCTTTTCGGGTCCACCGGTCATCGATCTCCCGGTGTAATGGGAATCGCACTTTCGCCCATATAGCGCTTCATAAGGTGACATCCCTATCATTGCTTGATAGTTGTTATTGTAGGCGAACTCCGCTAATGGCAAATGAGAGTCCCAACTTCCTGAAAATCTAGCGTACAAGCTCTCAACATATCCTTGAGGGTTTTAATTGTACGCTCACGACCGTCTATCATTTTTGGATGGGCGGACGTACTAAAGCTTAGCGTTGTCCCCACTTCCCGTGCAAACACTTCCCGAATCTCGAGGCAAACCTCGGATATCCGAAACAATGTCGGGCCGGTACTCCACGCAGTCATATAATCTCTCGGATATAAGTATATGCTAGTTTCGTAAGCTACCCGTCTTCTTGATTGGCAAGAAATAGGCTAATTTGGTGAGTCATCCACCACAACCCATATGATATCATACCCTCCTGTAGTTCTCGGCAAATCTGTTACAAAGTCCATCATGATAAACTCCCATTTCCATTCGAGAACTTTCAACTACCGTAGTAACCCTAACGGCCGTTGGTGTTCTGAACTTGACTCCTTGGTAGGTCGGATACCTCACCACATATTCTTCTACCCGATTCTTCATATTTACCCACCAAAAATATTGCTTCAAATCCTTGTACATCTTATTACCGTCGGGATGTATTGTGTACTTTGAACGATGTGCTTCTCCCAAAATCTTGTTCCTCAACACCTCATTGCTTGAACACACACCCTAGGTTCTTAAACCTTAATATCTCATCTTTTGTTATGGAGAATTTGAACATTCTCCTTTTTGAACTTTTTCCACAAGTTCACCGAATTTGGTCTCCTTCTGTCTTTGTTTTTTAATCTCATCTAGAAACTCGGCCTTATGGAGATATTAGCGCAAAATATTTGAGTGACCATTCTAATTGGATTCCATGTGCTCAACTCTTCTAGGGATTTCCATTCCCAAAAATTAGTCTAGCTATCTTGGTCTTTTTACTTAAGGCATCTCACTACTACATTTGCCTTCCCAGGGTGGTACTCGGATATCGAATGATAATCTTCAATGAGTTCCATCCACTGTCTCTCCTCAAATTAAGATCCTTCTAGGAGAACAAAGACTTCAAACTTTTATGGTCCGTGAAAATGGTAAACGTTGTTGCTCATATAAGTAGTGTCAACACTTCTTTAATGCGAACACTATCGCCACCAGTTCTAGATCATGCGTCGGGTAGTTTGCCTCATATGGTTTGAGTTTTAGCGAGGCATAAGCGATTACTCGTCCCTCTTGCACGAGTACGGTTCCTAATCCTTCCTTCGAGGCGTCACTATAGACGACAAATCCTTTACTTCCACTCGAAGAGCTAGGATGGGAGCAATGGTGAGTCGTTTCTTCAGTTCTGAAAATTGGATTCACATGTGTCATTCCATTCAAATTTGACTTGCTTCGAGTCAATCGCGAAAGTGGTCTAGCGATCTTAGAAAAATCCTTTATAAATATCCGGTAATATCCAACCAATCCTAAAAAGCTTCGGACTTTAGCCACTATTTTTGGTTGTTTCCATTCAACAATGGTCCGAACCTTTGACGGATCCACTTTGTGATCTCATTTCCATATACTATATGGCTTAAGAATGTAACTTCCTCCAGCCAAAATTCGCACTTGCTCAATTTGGCGCATAATTGGTGGTGTCGTAGTATCTAAAGTACAATTTTCAAATTACGCTTGTAATCCTCTCTCGACTAGGAATACACGAGTATGTCGTCAATGAAGATTACTACAAACTGATTGAGGTAAGGTCGAAATACTCTATGCATTAAATTCATAAATGTGTATGGGCGTTTGTCAATCTAAATTGCATCACTACAAACTCGTAGTGACCATACCTAGTTTGAAAGGTTCTATTAGGTATGTCCTCGCCCTTAATTTTTCAATTGATAATAACCTTATTGCAAATCGAATTTTGAGTACATCGTGGCTCCTTGAAGTTGGTCGAATAGCTCATCGATCCTCGAGAGGGGATACTTATTTTTTATGGTCACGCTGTTAAGACCGCAATAGTCTATGCACGATCTCAATGACCCATCTTTGTTCTTGATAAACAACACCGGAGCTCCCCATGGAGATGTGTTTGGTGGATAAATCCCACATCCATTAATTTTTACAATTGAGCCTTCACTCTGGTAGTTCCACGAGAGCCATTCTCATGCGGTGTTCTTGCTACTAGCGGTGCTCCTGGTAATGTCTCGATGGTGAAGTCAATCTCCTATCCGGAGGGTGTGTAGTGAGTTCTTGAGGAAATACATTTGGGTATTCCGACACTATAGGCACTTGGTGAATCTGGATTTCATCCTTAGGTTTGTTAATTAGAAATGCTAAGTACCCTTGTGCCCCATTCGAGATTTCTTTCCTAGCACTTTATTGGCAAAAATGATCGGGGCTAATGGAATTAGTGCCTGTCCGATAGCTCAAGCTCAACTATGGGTTTTTAGGTTTACATAACCTAACGTTTTATTGTGACATGATCCATTTGTGCAAAGTATTCAACTAATTAATCCATTCCCAAAATGATATCATACTCGGATATAGATAGTAATATCAAGTTAGCAGGAAAACACACATCATCAATCTTTATTTCCCATGCATTATATATAACATCGCTTAACCTACTCACGCCCAAATGAGTTGATACCTCTAAGCAAATAGGCATGTGTTCCATACACGAATACAATTTATGAGCAAAGTGTGGTGCAACAAAGAAGTGTGGTTAGCAGGTCAAATAAGACTTTAGCATGGTGATCGATATCGAGCATACCTTCCACCACATCGGTTGCATTCGGGCCCTCTTGCCGCCCGAGCAAAGACACGGGCAGGTACCTCTCTGGTTATTTCCCGAGAGGTACGCATTGACGACCGAATCGATCTTTGAGCACTACCAGATCGAGGCATTTTCCTTGCTTACGCCAAAGAAAGATCCGGCAAGTGTCCCCGCTTGTTGCGGTGAGGGCAAGCTTGGCCTCAGCACGGGCTATTTTCCTTTGTTAGTTCCTCTATCCCGCCTTTACAAATTTCATAGCGATCCGGATGTCCTTCTCAAGCATCGACCTTTTTGAGCCCGATGCCCTATTTGGTTGAAACTATCCAATCCGACCCAGTCCATTTCCATCGGGAAAGCTGCCATAACATAATCGAGTATGTACCCGATTTGACGTTAGCAATTGTTTTTGCGGTTCAACCTCAGTCCCTGCCGTAAATTTGTACAATTTATCTCGCCTCGTCTTATGGAGCCAAGAGCGTACTTTGACAAGCGATGAAACTTGGACTCGTCACCGAGCGACGGTCATGCTTCTCTCGGGAGGGGGTCTCCATATGCATATCCTCACAATGTTATTGGAAATTTAAACCCTCTCTCGGTGCTCCTGGATAAGAAGGGTCTCCTCACGGGATCGTCACAATGTTATCGAAAATTCAAAATCTCTCTGGTGCTCTCGAAGGGGAGGGGTTTCCTCACGGGGATCCTCACGATATAATCGGAAATTTAAACCTTCTTTGGTACTGCGGAGGAGAGGGTCTCCTCACACGGGGATCCTCATGATATAATCGAAATTTAAACCTCCTCGCGCTCACGGGGATGGTGTCCTCATAAATAAACCTCATCCGGCACTCCCCGGGGATGGGCTCCTTCACGGGGAGGAGGAGGTCCTCTTAAATTTTCCTTCCTCATAAACATAAGTCACAAAGATGTGCAACAAAAAGAGGGGAAAATGCTAACACTTATTTGAAGGAATGAATGAATGCGCGATCGGAGGAATAATGAAGATAATGGCTCCTAAAAGAACCCCAATGCTCTAAAACACACCCAATGATCTCCGTACAAACATCTTTGGCCATTCTAGAAGAACTAAGGCTTCATCACAAATGAAATGATCGATCTCCACATAATGCGAACAAATCCCCATGGACAAAAATCATATGTGACTACTATGAACAAATCAAAAGGAGGCAAATACATATAAGGAAAAGCACAATGTAAGCATAATACCAAAGTGGTGGAACATCATCCGCCCCTCTCGGGATAATAGAACATCTCGGAGGAAATAACAAGAAAAACATCCAAGCGCAGAAAGCAAGCCCAAAATAGGTGGTGAATATAGAGCTCATCGGGGCTAATAACCATCCTCCTCAAAAAGATGACATCACCGTCGACCTCACCCTCATCATTGGTGTCCACACCAACGACTCCCTCACTAAAAGACATAACTCCGAAGCTAGAGGGAGAATATCGAAGTCGCGGGCAAAGCCGAAATAGAATAATGGAGCTAGAGACCGAACGGCCGGTGGCCTTGGGCCACGAGCGGAAATGAAGAAAGGCGAAAAATCAAAATTCGGCCTAAAATATGAAAAAGAACTCTAGAGAAGATGGATAAATACGCAAGAAAGAACGGACCGGGGGCTTGGACCACTCCCCAGGGAGCGCCCAAGCACCTAGGAGACACCCCGGGGTACCCCTTGTTCCCGAGGCACTCACCGCTCTCTTCACTACTTGATGCAATCCACTCCTCTCTATAACTTTCCACGGACACTCTCCTCAATTCTCGGAACATTTGACTAAGTGTGCTACCAAGCAAGGGAATTCAAAGTTAATAATTACCTTTAGAAGATATTGTCAAAGTTGGGCTCCCAGAGGGATCCTCGTAAATAAACCTCGTTCGCGCTCCCGGATGGGAGGGTCTCCCTCATGGGGAGTCCTCGTAAATTTCAAGGAATCTCAATACAAGCCAAACACGTGATCGTTTAGCTCCCACGCTGCTGGAAGAAGACGCAGTGTCGGTTTTAGCTCCCACATCATTGCTCCATTCTTCCGCAAAGACCGAATCGGGGCTTATGTTGAGGGCAAAAATATCCTTTAATATTTAATATATAATTCAATTTATATCTTGTAAGTGTACGATGTAGTTTATAAGATAATGGCAAACAAGGTCGTATTCATCGGGGATTGACTACGAAACACTTAGGCTATAACATCGTATTTCAATTTTATTGAAGCGATCAAAAATCACAAGTTTTATAAAAATCGAAAAATAAAAATAACAAGAAATAAATTTTTCGAACACAAGTATTTTCAACAAATATGAATGCAACCCTAGGCACATAATCTCAACATGCTTCTTCAATATAAAATCCAATTAATGTTTAACAAAACTAATTCATGCAATTCTATGAGTTTAATTCCTAAGTTAGTCTATTCCCCCCCGGGTGGTGCATAAACAAAGTAGATTAATAATAATTATAGATCTCCCAATATGTTACAACTATTATTAACTCCTAAAAGATCTATGAATTGAATTACTCCCCACAAACAACTTGTAGGTCTCCCGACTAGTTACACCTATTTATATCCGAATTCGATTTCGTCTTTGTTAGAACTCCTATCCCGAATTTCGCACTAACAAATATGACATGCAAAATATTGGCCAAATAATAAGTACTCGAATTCATAAAATAGAACACACGAATCAATCGAGAAAATAATCAATAAAGATTTAATATGAATCCACGTTTGATTATGCTCAGGATCAAAAGATTAGTCAAACATTGATAACAAGTTCATAGACAAACTTGAAATCAACATTGTGACATCGTTTAAGTACATACAAGAGATCTAAACTATGAAAGAAAACCCTTCTTTCGGGATGGATCATCCTTCTAAGTCTTGAAGCTCTTGTGCTTAGTAGATGTGAAAAGCCTTGTGGTATTCTTCGTAACTTAGCCCTCCTCTCTCGAGAAGACCTTTGATCTTATAATCCTATGTATTTTGGTGTGTTGTATGTTGTATGAATGAATGAATTTTCATGCAGCCCTTGGTCCCTTTATATAAGTGCTTGGAGAGATCAATTGTAGAGTTTGGGTAGGAAAAAAGACACATAAATCTGCCCTGGACAGTTTTGCCGCACAGCCGTGTGGTTTCACACGGTCACACCACACGATCGTGTGGTCCTATACGGCTATATACCGTGCGGCTTGGTTTCACCCTTGTTTCTCCCGAATACTTCACACGGACACTTTGTTTCACACGGATAGGTCACACGGTCGTGTGATACCACATGGTCGACCGTGTGGACTGATTTTCGCCCATTTTCTTCATCTTTTCGATCTTTTCTTTGCACTCGTCGATTTTGTCCGGCCTTCCAACTGATATCTTTTCATTTAAGCTTCGTTTCCTATAAAAAGTTACAAGAATACACGATCATGCCCTTCTAAGGAAACCAAGTAAAACACACTAAATATACATGTAAATATATCAATTATATACCAATTTAACCCTTAAATGCACGTATATTTTACACGTATCAAAATCCCCAAACTTAAACCATTGCTCGTCCTCGAGCAAATTAAAAAAATAATCTCAAGGGGTAAAAAGAACACATAAGAACAATATAAACATTCAATCTCATTCGACTCCATATCTAAGTAAACCATGCAATTCATTATCAAGAAGTCATCAATTACAAGTTCGACATAATCAATACTCTTTCGGTACTTGACATCGCGACTCACAAGTAAGTAGTGTATCACTCAACTCTCAAAGTGTATGGTAAATGTTTGCGCTTAAAATCAATTCGAATGAATGCGGAACTACCATAGGTTTGCAAATCGTCTAACATCTCTACCACTTTAGTGTGCACAACTTAAGAATAGAAAAAGACTTTCATTTGGTTGTAATGTAGGCTCTTTGGTAAGGGTAGGGAAATTTGGATTAAGTGACTTCACTTGAGCAAATAGAATTTTAAGCACACAGACTTGAAATTTACCAACTCAATTTTGATCTAAAAATCATTCTTTCAAAATATTTTCTTTTTCAACCCAACTCCACCATTTTTCTCCTTTTCATTCTTACGCCTTTTTGCCTTTTTTTTCTTCTTTCTTCTTTTGCCTCAAGTTCTCAATTTCTCATAATTTCCCGATTTTTTTCTTTCTTTTCTTTCTTTCTTTGGCTCGATTTTTCTCTCTTTCTTTTTCAGAGATTTTCTTTATTTTTCGAGCTTCATAATTCTCTCATTTACCTAGACACTGCTCATCCCTCATTCATTTGCCAACTTTCTCTCTTTTCATAATTTTTGCCACATCTCCCCAAACTTGTTCATTTTCTATAAGCTCAAGTAATTTTAGGAATAAAAATCATATTTTCAATTTTTAAAGATAAAAAATGTGGCTAACAAAAAAAAGTTAAAGCTCAAAAGTGGCTAACTAGGGAATCATAAGTTCATAGGTAGGCTTTTTTGGCTAAGTAGTCTAAAACAAAGATGGCCTTAAATCAATTTCAAAATTATACACACACATGGCTTCAATGAAAAAGACTTCCCCGATTGGGGAGAAGAAGACTTGAAATTATTTAGAAACTCTAACTTAGAGTGATTTGCCCTAAAAATAGCATCATATATATATATATATGGAGAGGGTTATATGAAACCACCTCATAGGGTGAGTCCATAGGGACCAATCCTAGCCATATATCTATGTTTTTTCAAGGGCTGCGATTTAAGAGTTTAAATTGCAGTTACAAGGTGTTAATTAAACAAAGGGGTAAATTAGTCATCCTCCAACCTAGCCCAATATTAACGGGATTTAGCTTATTCGAGATCACGTAATCCTTCCAAATCTCGTAGAAAATTCAACGTGAACAATCCTTCTCCTTCTTCTTCAACGCACTTTGTGATGAGAAATCCTTCCTCCTTCTTCTTCAATACACTCTTTGTATGAAAAAGTTGCGGACAATTCGCCATAGTTGCTAGAGCTCGACTTTAGTTCAAGTTTGCTTATGAAGATGTGATTTGTTGCTTGTATAGATGTGTCATGGTGTTTTTATATACCATTAACTATATAAGCAATTCATAAGAAACAAACCCATACTACATAAGCAACAAGCCTATACTACATAAGCAACGAATATACACTTCGTATGCACCAGGGATATATTAACTACATAAGGAAGTCATAAGCAACAAATCCATACTACACAAGCAACAAGCCTATACTAAATAAGCAACGAATATACACTACATATGCACCACGGATACATTAACTACATAAGCCGGTCATAGCAACAAACCCATACTACATAAACAACAAGCTCTATACTACATAAGCAATGAATATATACTACGTATGCACCACGGATACATTGACTACATAAGTTAGTCATAAGCAACAAATCCATACTACATAAAGCAACGAATATACACTACATATGCTACACGGATACATTAACTACATAAGCAAGTCATAAGCAACAAACTCATACTACATAAGCAACGAATATACACTACATATGCAACACAAATACATTAACTACATAAGCAAGTAATAAGCAACAATCATATACTACATAAACAACGGATATACACTACATATGCAACACAAATATGATTAAATTACACATGTAAAATGGTTATACTACACATGCAATATGATTATATTATATAAGCGATTAAGAAAATAGAATATCTTTGGAAAAAAACGTGAATATGAGGGATATGGGTTACTCAAAAACTGAAAACATGTATCGCGTGAAAGGGGAAGGAAATTGAACGTGATTGAGATCTCATCAAATCTCAATAATTGACTCTATATTGTAAAGTGACCACTCTATACTTCTTAGTTGTTTAAACAAATATATATATATATATATATATATATATATAGGGAGAGGATCCTGTGAGACCACCCTCCTATGTTAGTCCATAAGACCGAATCTAGACCATCCAAATAATAAATCAATGGCCAAGATACATTACAATCTATACAGGTTTTCGTAACTAACTATACAATAGAAAGGGTAAAATTGGAATCCATAAAATCAGACATGGTAACCTCCTCCTACATTATAGGGACGTGATCTGTTATTGATCACGTCCCCATAAATCACGTCCCATAATCAAGCAATTCACCTTTCCTTTTTCTCCCTTCCCATTCGGACCTGCAAATTATTCAAATATGGCAACAGAATCATGCAACAATTAATGAAAAGTATACAATTACACTAAACTAACTATACATTAAAACATTACTAAGTATACATAAACAATTAACTAAGTATACAATTACACTAAACTATCTGTACATTAAAACATTACTAAGTATGCATAAACATTTAACTAAATACATTGAACTAACTATACATTAAAATATTACTAAGTATACAATTACACTGAACTAAATACACAATTTCACTGAATTACTTATATAACTAAGTATACAATTCCATTGAACTAAGTATACAAATCCACAGAACTAAGTATACAAATTCACTAAACTACTTATATAACTAAGAATACGATTCCACTGAACCAAGTATACAAATCCACCGAACTAAATATACAATTTCACTGAATTACTTATATAACTAAGTATACAATTCCATTGAACTAAGTATACAAATCCACAGAACTAAGTATACAAATTCACTAAACTACTTATATAACTAAGAATACGATTCCACTGAACCAAGTATACAAATCCACTGAACTAAATATACAATAAAACATGACTAAGTATACAAGTCCACTAAACTAAGTATACAATAAAATGATTGTTCACAAATATGGCGGAAAGAAGTATCAATTTTGAAAAAAATGCTTGAAATTGATTATTTTTCCTCCCTAAAAATCGTAATCGAAAAGGTAGGATTATGTTTCCTTAAAAATAGCTAATAACTCATCCAATTAATAAAATCAATAAATATAAAAGTACAATCATACCCTTATAACCCAAAAATAACAAAAGAGATCTACACCATATCAAAAATTTAAATCAAGGTTCATAGGTGTTCTTATGGACTAACCTAAAGGGTTGGTCTCATTTGAACCAATCCCTATATATATATATATATATATATATATATATATATAAAACCCTCCTAAAAATCTAGACCACCCAAAAATGTTAATCTATAGTTAGGATTGGGTCCTATGGACTCACCCCAAATGGGAGGACCAAATTTTTAATTGCTAACCAAATTTATTCATCAATATTTTTAAGTTGCTACCTCGGTTTACAAAAACTCGCTTTTTAATCATATTAATTTTGCATCTTTGGCTTATAATTTGGAATCGTGCAATTTTGGGATTAAAATATTTCGATCACTTATTTTTGTAATGCGGTTTTAATTTTATATTCTCATTGTTTTGTACATCATGCTTGCAAAATTATCGCTTAAATAAAATGACCTCTTGATGCATAAAAACAATACTCTTTCAAGCAATAACTATTCCAAAAAGCAAAAACTTATATTATGTACCATGAAAGCAAAAAAGATACTATAAAAGCACATATCTATTAATACGACAAAGAATCCCAACTTCATATACTACTAAAGTAAGAAAGATGACCTATTAAAGCGTAAAAATAGTACCATGAAGTAATAACTATTCCAAAAAAGCAAAACATATACTATGTACCATGAAAGCAAAAATAAAAATACTATAAAAGCATTAATTTATTAACAAGGAAGCAATCACAACTTCATATACTATTAAAGGGCCGATATTTGTGTACAATAAAAACACATTCCCCCTCCCAGCGCCACTCGTGATCCCTCCTTGTGTTTCTCACTCTTGGATACAACATTCCTTTTCCCGCTACCTTTCGTTATTCCAATTAATACTTTTAAAAACACCAAAAAACCAGGAAAAAAATTAAGAATGCACAAAACATCAAAATATACCATGAAATTAAAAACCATGTACCATCATAGCATAATTCTATTGCTAAGAAGTCAATCTAAACTTCATATAAGCAATCCATATAAAATTGAGAAAATGCAGAACAAGGAATAAGCACATGCTCCAAATAACTACATATACTAGAACACCAATCAACCATTAAAAAAACACCAAACATCAATTACATAATAAAAGCAATAAATATGTACTATCGAAGCATAAAAAAGTACTAAGGAAGCAACAAACATGTACTACCGAAATTGTTATCTCGAAAATTCTGCCTAATAATGATTATTTTCTGGTTTATTCATAAAAAAAACACACCATCACAATAAACACACAATCTTAAAAACCCACGACCGTGAATTACTATTCTAAAAAACACACAATCTCAAAAAAAACTCAATTTCGAAACACACAATCAGAAAACCCTAGTGCAAATTAAAATATTTAAACACACAATCTCGAAATTAAATCAAATTAAAGCAAAGTTACAGAAAACCTAGGTTTAAAATCAAAAATAAATTAAAGAAAAAAACACATACCTCTCAAAATTAGTGTAAAGAGGGGGAATTTTTGGACCCTTCGAAAATATGTGAAGATGGCGTGAAGAAGGACTGAAAATATGTGAAGATGGCGTTGAAGATGGCGTGAAGAAGCCTACGTCTTTTGTTCTCGGAAGAGATATGTTGATTCCGCTTGTTGCAGGTAGGCGGCGTTCTTTTTGTTCGTGAAAAGATGGGTTGAAGTTTCAATTGAAAAGGATCGAGTGGGTTGTGGGGGAATGGTTTTAGGGATGTTATATGTGAAGAGATATGTTTATTCCTAAAAATTAGGATTTTTATTTAAACATTGATTATAATTACCTAAAATAAATATTTGACTAATCTAATTAATTGTAATATTACTCAAATACCCTTTAAATTTGCCAAAACAAATGCCTAAATAAAAAAAGATAAACCTTAACCATCTAAACAATAGATCAACAAATTGTCCCTACGTTCTTACTGGGGGCCCTGGACTCATTTGATCATATATATATATATATATATATATATATAGGGAGGATCGAGTGAGACCATGTCTCTAGGTGAGACACAATGAACTAATCTCAACCATCCCGACTATTAATCAATGGTGTGATTTAATGGATAAAAATTATATTAAAACATTAATTTAATCAACATAAGGGTAATAGGGTAAAATAACATAACAAGGTAGTTACAAAAATGGAATCAAATCTCTTTCTCTCTCATGTATCTCTCAATCTCACGTGTCTCTCTCTCTCTCTCTCACGCCTCTCTCTCTCTCTCTCACACAATTTCTCTATTAACGCAAATTTGAAGAACTCGAATCAGAAAAAAAAAACAAAGAAGAAGATGCGATTTATATTCCAAATGAAAAATAACGTACATGTGAGTTCGAATCATGATGATGAATCATCGGTCGTAGAATAAACTCTATCCAACAAAGATCAATAGTGTAGACATTGATGGAGAACTCGAAACTAGCCATTAACATCAACTCTTAAAAACTCGTAATTTTCACGAATAAGACGATGCATAGATACTTATGTAATGATGTATAGATACTTATGCAAATGATGCATAGATACTTATGAGACGATGCATATATCTATATGATATTACATATTTGATATTATGCAACAAAAATCAACTATATATGCTTTACTCCGAAAACTATTTATGCATGGTAAACTAATAATATACAAGACATTATACCCAACTATGCAAGACGTCATAAACTATGCAAAGAAAATCAACTAAATATGAATTATCTAGAAACTATTTATGTAGTGCGAAATAACTAAATATGCAAAGATATTATGTAACATTCCAAAACAAAATATGCAGTATATCTTATGGTCGTTCGTAAAAGCAAGTACCAACAAAACAACTAAATGTTCATTATTTAATAGCTAATTAAGCGGTAGAAGAACCCTTATTATACTAAATAAAAATATTTGGAAAGAAAATTGCTTCCTTAAATTACGCCACTAAATCCGAAGCGGTTTCAATCTCACCCCAAAAATGATTTCAAAAAGTCAAACATACCGAAAACCCACCGGGACCACTAATTTGACTTACAAAATTACAATGTTACCCTTAAAATCAACGAAAATTAGGAAAAATTAGAAAAAAAAGCTGAATTAATCACATCCGTTCATTTTTTAAGATCAATGGGTAAGATGAGTCCACACTGTCTCACCTAGGGAGGGTGATCTTATTTGAACCAAATCTTATATGTATAGGAATAGGATCAAATGAGACCACATAATTAGAGTGAGACAGTGTGGACTAATCCTATCCACAGATCTGTAATTTTAGATGGTTGAGATTTACCCAATTTAATAGACCTTTTAATTTATTTTAAATTTGTAAAGGGCGATTATGTAATTGTATAATTACATAATTTCGGTCAAGTTTGGTAATTTCATATCCCACAAATAGTTGTCCCGCCTCCATCATCACGCCAAGAGATGGCGGCTCTGCTTCCTCCGCCAGCCGACGATTTCTTCTTCAATCACCTCCAAATAAGAAAATTCTCCACTCTCGCACCATCATCAAGGATCTCGTTAATGCCAACCATGTTGATGAGGTACCATCGTGGACAATGCCACCAGTGCTACCGCCATTGTTCTTGAAAGATGTTGGTTGGGCCTTCACCGAATGAGTATTTGGTGAAACGAGTCGACGATATACTTGATTCGGGGATGGTGGAGGAGTTAGCCGAGTATTTTATTGAAGAAGGTGATCGGAGTGCCGGAGTTCGAGAGATATTTATGGGGTTTTGAGAATAAAGGACATGTTTGAAGGATTGGTGAAGAAAAGCGATGTTGATGTGGAGAAAACGACGGCTACAAGGAGGCGGAGAGGATTACTTGTATACTTAGATGTTTTCCGTATACTTATATGTGTTTCTTTGTATAAGTAGTTAATTTTTATGTATGTATTTATGTTGTTGTATGATTATGTTTTTGTTGTATCTTATATGTGTTTTGTTGTATACTTATATTTTTGTTTGACAATTGTAATATGCAAGTACAAATATGTTAAATATACAACATAATAGTGTTAAATATACAAAAATATATGTTAAATATACAAGACAATAATTAGCGTGATTTTTCTCTCTCTTTATAACGATTTACTTAATCCATGATCCCACATATTAATGAGCGTGATTCTCTCTCTCTCTCTCTCTCTCTCTCTCTCTCTCTCTCTAACTCGATTCTTTAATTCACGGTCCCCACATATTTTTGTTTGACCATTTTAATATGCGGTAAAAAATTATGTTAAACATACAAGAAAATAGTGTTAAGTATACATTAAATATATGATAAATGTACAACATATTGCATGGCGAGCAAATGCGGATTTTCTCTCTCGGCCACGATTTTCTCGCGATTTTCTCTCTCCCACGTGATTCTCTCTATCCCAATAACTCGATTCCATATACTTGAACGGTTCCCACATTTTGTTTTGATAATTTTACCCTTTCTCGGATTTAATTAAATGGTTAATGTATTATTATCTCAAATTATTCCTAGCCTTTGATGTAAATGGGGAGAGTTGAGATTAGTCCACACTGTCTCACCATAAAATGTGGTCTCATTAGATCCTCCCTATATATATATATATATATATATATATATATATATATATATATATATGAGGATTGAATCAAATGAGACCACAAAATTAGAGTGAGACATCATGGACTAATCTTGTCCACAAATCTGTAATTTTAGATGGTTAAGATTTACCCAATTTAATAAATATTTTTTTTTTTTATTTTAAATCTAAAAAGAGCAGATTGGTTATTTGAGTTTTCACCCCCAATTATGTGGTCCCCAAATCCCATTCATCCCATTACTTTCAGCCCCTATTTTTGTTGGCAAACCCGATTCGAGCATATTGGAAAGATAAGAACCTGATTGGCTCTAGAAGCTTTCACACAATGGAGGAATATGACGCCTTGCTTGAGAGAATTCGTAAGTTCAATATAGAATCCTTCAAGATTACATCCATGGGAATATGTGAAATCGGAACAAACAAATGATTTAGATGAAAATCGAATGATAAGTGCATTCGAGAGAACTAATAAAGAACCTTTCGGTTTAGCCCGGTGTGTCGAGGATTGTGTCGAACTTTTTGTATATCTTCGTTCGCGAGCTTTATGGAATCAAGGATTGTGTCGAACCTCTATATATTTTTTTCTTGTTCTTCCTTCCTTTTGGGAATTTTGCTATGGTTCGAAGTTGGAGAAGGAAAATGAGATTGAAATTTCTTGTTAATAAAAAAGCTATTGACTTTTGTTTTTAGTTGATGGAGTGGTGTGGTCGTTGTTGTAGATGGAGGATTGATGAAGAAGGCGATCTTGATATGGATGGATTCTTCGTGCACTTATATGTTTTTCGATGTATACTTAGATGTGTTTTGATGTATAAGTAGTTAATTTTTGATGTATGTAATTATGTTGATGTATACTTATTTTTTTGTTGTATACTTATATGTGTTTTGTTGTACACTTATATGTGTTTTGTTGTATACTTATATTTTTGTTTGACAATTAATATGCAAAGACAAATATGTTAAATATACAGACCTAATAGTGTTAAATATACATTAAATATATGTTAAATATACAATACAATAATAAGCGTGATTTTCTCTCTCTCTACAACTCGATTTACTTAATCCATGGTCTCCACATGTTAATGAACGTGATTCTCTCTATATATAATTGATTCCTTGATTCACGGTCCCCATATATTTTTGTTTTGACCATTTTAATATGCAATAAAATTATATTAAACATACAATAAAATAGTGTTAAGTATACAACAAATATATGATAAGTGTACAACATCTTTGCGTGAGCACATGCGTGATTTTCTCTCTCTAGCACGATTTTCTCGCGATTTGCTCTTTCTCCACGCGTGATTTTCTCTCTCCTAATAACTGATTTCATATTTGGATGGTCCCCACATGTTTGTTTTGACGATTATACCCTTATTTTTCCTTAACTAAATGTTTAATGTAATTTTAACCTCTATTTATCTTAGCCTTGATATAGATAATAGAGGGTTGAGATGAGTCCACATTGTCTCACTATAATATGTGGTCTCATTGTATCCTCCCCTATATATATATATATATATATATATATATACACACACTTCAATTGTTAATCAAGAAGTAAACATTTACGTCTTCTATAATTCCATTGATATAAATATATATCTTTCAAATTGTCATATTAATATAAAATAATATAAATAATATAAAATTTTGATGTGATATCACTAGCAAAAAAATTGTACTAAGCATTGATTTGTTCACACATTTTCCTCAAAACAACTCTAAAACAAAATCAAACAAATTTCTTTTATTATATTATGTTGATATCTTTGTTAAATTGAGAGGACTTGCATGGTACATCCACATTATGAAGCGTCTAATATATGTCACACAATTCACAAGTGACATATTTTAACGAGATATTATCCATCTACTTACCTATATACATAACGTTCAAATTTGATTTATGATATGAAGAAACATCACAATATACATAAAAAATATATATATTTAAGCATCAAACTAGTATAATTTATTACTCGATTTTTTTGTAGTCAATTAAAATTATCATAATCTAATAATTCAAATATACTCCAAACAAGAAATAGTGATTGTTTGATGTCTATTGGTGGGATAAGAAGTTTAGGCTATGAATCAGACAATCTAATGATTATAGATTAAATGTTCAAAAGAGCAATAAATTTGTCCTCAATGAGGAAGGGATTAAAAGTTGAAGCAATGTGAGGGAGGGAGAAAATGGCAGCAATTTTTGTGCTGAATTCCATGCAACAATCAATGCCTCCATTCAATCAGCCTTTCAAAAGTCTTCCAAATTTCATCATAACATATTTGGTGGGGTCTCAATATTGTTTTGTCTCCATTCTTTTGTTTCCTTTTCCTTATATTTGTTTCGCATTTTAAAGGGATTATTCCCATTTGGTTAAACTTACTAATCCTCCACCTACTTTTCTAGCTTGTAAATTCAACATTCCAATACAAATACTCCATTCGTCCCACTAATATAGATAAATAGAATATTTCACACATATTAAAAAACACAATACATATAATTGAGATCATAATCTTTTTCCATAATCTTCCTACTTTGCTATTGCATTAAATTAGAGTATATCATTGTTGGTCTCAAACAAAGTAAATGAAGTAAGGATAGTTTAGTCTATTATTGTGTAATTAATACTCTCAACAAGGAAATAAATCTATAATTTGGAATGGACGAAAATAAAAAGGTGACATATCTTAGTGGGGCGGAAGGAGTATTAAGTTTGGTTTTTACTTTCAAACTCATTTTTATTATTTTTAGTATTTTTGAGATTGAAATATTATTGATAGGTTTTTGTTCATAAATAATAATATGTTTGACCGGAATAATTATATTTTTGTGTGAAATGGATATGGACTCTTTTGGTTTAAATTGGATTAAGTTTTGTGGATTGGAATGATAGAATTGCACTTTATTTATGTATTATATAATTAAGTGTACTATAGTGTAGACACAGTCACGGTTAAAACCGCCGATTCTAGTTCTCGGTTCGATTCCTCCAAATTGAGGAATCGGAACCAAAACCTTATGCTCATGGTTCCTAGGTTCCAAAATTAGAACCGCCGATTCTGGTTCCAAACCTAACACGGTTCTATACGGTTGCAGTTCCTGTTAAACCTAATCTTTCTTTTAATTTTATTTAGAAAAATATTTATCAATTTAGTTTAAATAAAAAGGAAAAAGAAAAAAAAAAAAGAAAATGACTTGCACTTAATATTGATAATAATATTAAGTTTTGAGCTTAATATTAATAATAATATTAAGTTGCCTACGTATCCTCGTATAGAGGAATCAAAGTCCCCGTAGTTAAACTTACCTCTTTTTTACCCTCATTGCCTTATAGGTGTGGCGTTGATCAATCACTATTCACTCATATTTTCTCCGCTCGTTCGGTTGTATTTGTCTCCGTGTCAAACTCGCCGGATATGTCGCATGTTGACTCTAATCCTGTGTTCGTCTCTCCGCTCTACACCAATCATTCAATAAGCATTGGGCTTCTAAGAGTCGGGATGTAAACACGAGCGTGATTCATCCAAAATATTTTCTCCTGGAGCTAAACGTTTGCTCTCTTTGCAACAATTGAAATGGGACATGCCAAAACCTCTTTTGCGAAGACGAGAGGATTGGATATGGTTGAATTCTTTGTGACCACCATTTCAAAATATCAAAGTCTTCAATATATGTTTCACTAAACTCGAAGGAAGTAGTTAAATAATTCTCAAGCTCTACATTTGAGCTAGAGGGACCCACTTGAACGTTTATTTTTTCCTTAAGTAATCGTTGTGCAACATTAAAAATATTATAATAAACATTTTACATTTCTTCTAGCATGTATTTACCAAAACAAGATTGATGGTTTTAACCTTAAAAAAGCGGTTCCATCACGGTTCCATATACGGTTCTAACCGAAGCGGTTAAAACAGATCGGTTCCCGATTTTGAGACCTAGGGAACCTACCGCCTACACTGCCGGTTCGATTCGGTTTTGGAACCTTTGACCACGATTCACGGTTTAGGAACCATTGACCACGATTCGGTTCCGGTTTGAAATCCGGTTTCGGTTCTATTTGGCCACCCCTACTATAGTGTTTGGGAATTGAGATTATGGATTGAGATATTTATATTTTAATAGTTGTATATAATTCTTCGTTTGGGAAAGATGATAAGGTAGGATAATTTTGTCAAATGACCAAATCACCCATTTTTAGATTAAATTCAAATTGTGAAAACAAACAACCTTGGGGCATATTTGAAATTTGCCATATGAGGAAACTTTTGAAACGATGCTTGATATAATCTTGGGTCCGAATTCGTTTCAAGGGCGCCACAACAACAAGATCACCAAACATGGGTTAGGGCATGACAATTCACCTTCCCTCTTATATATTGATTCCCGAACGTAATGTATAGGTTTTGAAATGGTTTTATGATGTTTTTTAAATGAAAACGAGCTAGTCTTACTCGGACGTTCTAACGGATCTAACTCATTAGATGGATCCCCCAAATCCGACTCGGATCATTAACAAAAATGCTCCAAAGATCCACGCCCTTCTATCTTTCTCTCTCCTCATCCCATTTGTCTTCTAAAAGAACATGGCAATGGCGATTTCGTGAAATCTCACGTCCGACCGAAAAGACGTCGGAGTCCTAGTCCTCAACTATGACCTCTTATATCACAAACTTGGTAAAGAGATAATTACACTGTATTTTCAAGTCCATGAAATTCATGAAGATAGGCTTTGAAAATTGTACAATTGGCTTATTTTTCAAGCTATTACAGGCTAAAAGACACCGATTTGTGCCCGAGAAATTCTCTCTGTTTTGTCGGATGCGCATCGCCGAATATTTGGGAACACGACGGTGGGATGGAATGCTTTGAGGAGATGGACAAATAAATAAAAATAATGCCACTGCATCTTTTTATTGAGGATAAAATAGGAATTACTAATACTTTTTAGGGTAACATCTAAAACTTTTACGTGGGGCTACTAATACTTTTTATTGGAAAAACTAATGTTATTCGGAAATTACTAAAAACATTTCGGTGGAAAAACTAATATTGTTCGGGGAATTACTAATACGTTTCATTGGGACTACTAATACTTTTGTGAGAAAAACTAATACTTTTAGAAGGACTAATAAAATACTATTCAAAGAACTATTAATACTTTTTCGAGGGACTTCTAATACTTTTTCGCCATTTGAACTACTAATACTTTTCTTAGGGACTTGGTAATACTTTGCGGGAGAAAAGTTAATTATATTCAGGTTTACTACTAAAAATTCTTTGGAGAACTATTAATACTTTTTTTAGAAACTACTAATACTTTTCCGAGGGACATCTAATACGTTTCGGAGAAAAATTTAATTATATTCAGGAAACTATTAAAATACTCTCCAGAGAACTACTAATACTTTTTTCGTGGAACTACTAATACTTTTTGAGGGTCCTCTGCTAATACATTTCGGAGTATATTCAAGAGAAATACTAAAATACTTTATAGGGAACTACTAATACATTTCGGAAGAATCTGTAATACTTTTTAGAAGGGACGGCTAATACTTTTCAAAAGTATTGTTATCTGGAGTGGTCGCCGAAAACTACTAAAACACTCACGGATCCGATCGATCCGTCTAACTTAGGACGGGTTTGACAGAGTTTTTGTGAATGAAAACATATAATATGGGAATATCATAGTGTATTTCGAAACGTGTGTCCAATCCAATTTAAGCATTATTAGTTTCAACAGTCTTGGTCCCTCAAAAAAAAAAAAAAAAAAAAAAGTTTCAAGAGTCTTGGGTTTATCCATTCGGCCCAACGATTAAAAATAAGATTCATAGGTGCATGTAACGATGTGAAATCTTAATATGTTTTATTTCTTCTGAAAATATAGATAAGATCATAAGAACGATATTTTTCATGAAAAAAAAAATCATAGTTTGAAATAATTGTTTTTGAAATATTTGTCTTGTGAAAGAAACCAAATGGGCATTTTAAAATTAGCAACAGCCCAATTGAGTACGACTTACTATTTGATCCACACCAAGATTTTTAAAACCTCTATCTTCTTTATTCGAGAGATTAAATATTGGGATAAGGACACAATTACCCCACTTTTCCTGACAAAAGATAGAAGATTACGCTTCCGATGATTTTTGAACAAAATTACGATATGCCCCTTTTTTTTTTGGATAAAAATACGCTCCCGCAAAATTTCCCGGACCTTTTTACATTATTGTTTCTTTGTTGTTTTGAACATGTTTCTTCTAATCAAATTTCAAAGAAAAATAAATTTTGCCCCCATTAAGTAATCCATTTTATACTTAAAATCTTATTAAAAAATAAGAAATATACACATAAAATAACACATATTAAAATCAAATAAATTGAAAATAATATAGAAACAACATGAGTAAAGAAAACACAATTCAATTTTTTTGATCCAATGCATGAAAACATAAGAAAACATGGAAACAACCAAGAAACAATATAGAAACAAACCAAACAATATAGAAAACAATATATGAGCAAAAGAGCTTAAAATAGGAAAAAAATGTATTTAAACATCGAAAACTACGTGGAAACGACAAAGAAGTATAAGAACAACATTAAAAAGGGTTAGAAAACAACCTAGAAATTAACAACGTAAAAATATTAACACCACCACATGAATAAAAAGAGCTTAAAAGTAGATAAAAGCGTATCTATACATTGAAAACTACATGGAAACAACAAAAAATTTATTCGAACAACATTAAAAATATTATAGAACAACACGAAACAATAGAAACAATGTACAAAATAATACATGAACAAAAAATAGCATAAAAATAGGTAAAAGTTATTTTGAAACATCGAAACAACAAAGAAACAAATTAAAACAACATCGAAACAACATATATAACATATAAAACAATACATGAACAAGAAAAAACGAAAAAAATACAAATAATCAAAAAATATGCAGGAGCATAAAAAAAAATAGGTACAAAAATGATAAGAGCGTATGTAGTGGTATTTTTCAAAATCCGAGGTATTTCTGGAATTTCTCAAAATATACCAAGTATAACCTCTATCTTATCTGAAAAATCTATCTAAAATTGCTAATCTTAACACTCTTTTGAAAATATATGAGCTCGCTACTTTAGAATAATGTACTTTAATTAAAAGAGAAAAAATTAAATAAATAATAACATTAAAGAACCAAAAAAGAATAAAGAAGAGAGAATTTGGTGTCCCAATAACTCAAGATAAAGAGAGAAGGAAGATGAACACAAAATAAAAGTAGAAAAAAAAATAGACCTTTAGAAGTGAAAGAAAAAGAGGAAATCTGAACAGTCACATATGTCTATTTTTAATAGTTTTTATCCTCTTTATGTGCATCTTATGTAATATAATGAAATAATCACATTTAGTCCAATTTAAACGAACCATATATGCCTAACATTAATTGAAAAGTGATATGCTAATATTCGTTTTCTACTAAGGAAGCATCGTTATCCCTAACATATAATATATACATATATGTATTAATTATAATACTTACTCCCTCATACAAATAAAAAAAAGGGTTTTCTAGTTTCAAACAATGACAATGTGAATAGCAAATTTCAGAAAGGGACAAGTGTGCAATAAGTTATATAAGTTTTCCAAATTATACAAAAAATAAAACCATGATTCTGTTCAGTAGATAACAATGGTTATTTGGTTTATTCATTCCCTGATTTGTTGCACTGCAAGTAAAAATATCGTGAAAAAATATATGCCCGAACCCATCGGGCCAATGGCAACCAAAAATTCATTAAGCTATCATTTATTATGGGTCAGTCCAGTCCAACAATCCTATTCATGGATATCGGGTCTGATCCGTTCGGGTCACTTTGTCCCGTGACCCCGATGGGGGCGAGGGATATGTGTATCACTTCATTGCGCGGGTATCCACCCCGAATGCCATACATAGCAAATTTATTCTTTTTAATATATTTAATATATATTTTGCATACATAATATATATTATAACATAAATTTTATATTTTTATATTATTATATCTAGCACTGATAAATTGCTAATAACAATTTTTATAAAGAATATTTTATAAATATATTATAAATTGTATAAATTTCTTTTTTAATATTTTTGTATTTCAATTTATTTAATTCGAGTCAAGACGAGTAGTCCTACCTTGTCCCGCCCCCCCCATTCTTGGAGCGGACGGGTCCAGGTCTATCTGTCCCATTGTCATCCCTAGATTGGGCCAAAGTGACACTGTCGGACAAGACCAATTTTGCCAACTCTAATGAACATATGTCATATGTGGAAATTCTGTAAAATTATAGGGATTAAAACGAAATAAGTAGCAAACTTGATGACCCAAAAAAAAACCGAAAGTGTTGGTCTGCAACAGTAGAACAATTATTTCCGTGAAGGAGGAGTTCCTTCTATCTCTCTTTTTTTTTCCATGGAGAAAAGAGAACTTTTTTTTTTTTGTTATGAATACTTTCATAACTCAAGGCATTTAGAGTTTGTAACTCATTCTTTTAATTGTTGGGTTTTATAATCTACTTCCATTTGTGAACAATCTTGTAATATAAATAGTGGATGTATTGATGAATTGTAGAATACAAGACAAGTTTATTATATCTACTACTCTCTCTTTATTTCATATTGCTATTTTCTCTAATCACGCTCATTCATTCTGCATAATAAATAGTATTAGTTCTATTATATTATATTATGTTATCAGTTCTCCTTGATTTTGATTAATTATACTACATATTTTAATTGCTTATGCACATATAATTATGTTCGTCTCTATCCTTATATGTTTTTTTATTCCTATTCTTTTTGCCACATTTCAATATTAATGAGTCTTTATTCATGTCATCGCGTTATTTTGTTGTTTTGTATGTTGAATTTATTAAGTCTATGCATTACCATATCTTTCTAATTGTTCAATAATATAAGTGGGTGAAAATTTTGTCATTATTTGTACAAATTCAGAATTTGTTGTTTTGTCATTACAATGTATAGGCATTGAAAACCATGAATTTATGTTCTTCGCATCTTGGTAATTAGATTATTTTTCCTACGACAGTTTGACATGATTGCAATGCACAATTCTTGTTTCACTTTGCTTTCTAAATTTAGTTGCACTATTATACATACATGTTTAAAAATGTGCATCCTAATTTATTATTGTTATTATATTTTGCACATGTTGTCATAGAGTAAAGCATATTACTTAATATTTTGTTATATTTTTGTGCTATATGTTTATTTTATCTTTATATATTTACAAATATGTATCTATATTCTCATATAGAATGACAATGGCAAATCTAAACAAAATGGATTTTATCCTGTCGGATATCTCTGGTCGAAACTACTTATCATGGGTTCTAGATATCTTGAACTATATTTAGCCTAAATGACTTAGGTGATCCCATCAAAGAAAATAATAATTTATCGTCGCATGAAAATGCTAAAGCTATGATCCTCCTTAGGCATCATCTTCATGAAAATCTAAAGAATCAATATCATACGGTGAAAATCCTTTAGAATTCTGCGGAAGAGTCTAAAAGACCGTTTCGACCACCAAAAGACGCTATATTCCCTTGTGCAAAGTACAAATGGATGCAATTAAGGTTACAAGATTTCAAAACAATCGGTGATTACAATTCGAGCATGTTTAGAATTGTATCTAAACTACAATTATGTGGAGAAAGCTGTTACTAATGAAGATTGTTCATCCGCTAAACATGCTCGCAAGAGCACAAGATCAATCGTAGGGTAGCAAGTTAACCAAAGTCGTCCTCGCGGAAGACTTAGCGACAAAATAATTATTATGCAACACAAATAATAGAAATAAATCCTAAACACTCTAACAAGATTTGTGATTTTAATTAACTAATAAAAAATAAATAAAAAGACAAATTAAAACCGAACACAATTAAACCTGGAGAAAAACGATATGGATAAACGTCTAGGATTTGGAATCATCTCATCAAACTTGCAAGCGAGAATATCAACTAATTGATCATGTGATTAATAATTATAACAAACAAGTAAAAACTAGGCCTAGATCGATAACTCGCGTATTCACAAAATAGGACTATCCCCGCATAATTTGCTACTTTCATTAACCAAGTTAGATAATACATTTCGATTCATATCTAACCTCCTAAATAAATTTAGTCCATGAATAATAGTTTCTCTCGATCTCAATTATTCCCTCAAAATAATCAAAAGTTGATCGACAATCAATTATCAAATAAAGCAATACATTTAGGAAAGCAAATCAATTAGTCAATACTCATGTTTATTTTTTGAATCAAATCATCCTAATCCTAGAACAAGGAAGTTAGTTAGGAATGGGATCATAATCTCAATTGAAGAAAAGAAAACAATCATAAACATCATCATGCAACAATAATAATCACCCAACAATTGAAATTAGATAAAGAGATGAAGAAATATTACGCTTTGATTAAACCGCAAAATAACTTCAATTGGAAGAACCCAAACAATCCCAATGATGGATGAAAGAGAAAATAACAAAATCTAAGGTTTAAAAGTGTTAAGTAATGAAAGTGTATGAAATTATAGATCCCCCAAGTGCCATTTATAAGCCTAGAACCCTATACAAGGTGGGAGAATCTTAAAAGAAAACGAAAACATGTAAAAAAATCTAGAAACGTCTCAGTGCGAGCTCGCGCATGAAGTGTCTGCGCTATGCTCCATTATGCCTTTCGCGCGCCGTCGCGCGCAAGATGCCAATGTCCCCGCGCAATCGCGCACTCATGCGCACCACACACATTCTTGTCAAGGTTGACGAGTGTGGTCACGCACAAGTCTTGCGCGTGATCGGCCTATTTCTCTGTCTCTTGTGCGTGATTGCGCGCTCGTGCGCGCCGCACACCAATGGGTGTTCCATCTCCGTCCTGGGCGTAGTCGATCATAATTCCCATTTTGCTTGTTTTAGCCCATTTTCAAGACTCCTTTTACCAAAACTTACGAAAATGACAAAAGTACCTTACGTGATACACAACACTATAAAAACGGAACGTAAAGACATAAAAATGCGCACAATCACACACAAGAAAAACAAAAATCACATAAAAATCACACATAAAAACATGCAAAATAAAGATATGTTGGAGAAAACTTACTCCACTTTTCATGCATCTAATGTCGTACTCAAAGAAATGATGTCGACAAAAAAGGGTTTTACTACATATTCTCAACTTATTTCATGTTTGTTGGTAGTCAAGAAAAAAACGATTTACTAATGCAAAATCACCAAACCCGACCAACCGGTTCAACTCCATTACGATCCAAATTCAACATTCCCCGAAGTGAATGCTATATCCTCCCGATCGGGGTAGATGAGGTTGTGGTCACACTCGTGGTCGTGGTCATGGATATAACAACACTTGGATCAATCCCAATCGTGGACGAGGCCCGTGGTCGCGGTCATGGCCGTGGACATAACAATACTTGGATCAATCCCATTCTTCATGGAAATAAAGGAAAGAGTCCAAAATAAAAACAATCCACCAAAAACACTACATAACCATGAAATTGTTTGCTATAGGTGTGGTATGACCGGACATTGGTCTCACTACTGCCGTACAACACCACATCTAGTAAAGTTATATTTAGCCTCAAAGGAAAAAGAAAGGGAAAATGTGTGGAGACTAACTTCATTGAGGAGAAGGCTCTAATAAAATCCATCTAGATGTATCGATTTCTTTGAAGATCGAAATAAAATTTTGCACGACTTTGGATTGAACCCCTCAAATTTTCCAATAACGGGGATGGAGTTTATTGACTAAATTTGTGATCTTATATATAAGTACTTTATCATTTAGTTAAATACTTAAATAATATTCTCTTGTAATGGTTTTCATTAAAAAATAAATAAATAAATTGTTACGTTTAATATATTGTTCTCATCTAATATTTTTTATGTTTTGTTGTTATTTGTTTAGACGAGAAATAGTTCGATTCAATGGTGAAGAGTTGTGCCTTATCGATAGGACTACCACTCACACTATCTTAAAAAAATATTTTCATAATATTCAAATGGAAAAAATTGTAACTACTATATCGGGTATTACTAATATAATAGAGGGTTAAAGAAAGAGCATCTATCTTATTACCCAAAGGGACAAGGATCGATATAAAAATGCTTTATATTCTAGTAAGTCTCAAAGAAACTTACTTAGCTTTATAGATATTCGACAAAATGACTACCACATATAAACGTGTAATAAAAATGATACCGAATATTTATTTATTGTACCTTATAGATCCGGTCGGGAAAGGTCTTAGAAATGATACAATATTATATGCCTGGATTATATGGCACATAAATTGATTCAATCGAATCAAATAGTGTCACTAACCGAGAAATTAGTTGATCATAAAATATTTTTTGTGGCATGAAAGGTTAGGTCACCCGGTGAAACATGTCATACGTAGAATTTTTTAAAGTTCACATGGGCACCCACTAAAGAACCTAAAGATTCTTACAATTAATGACTTAACTTGTGCGGCTTGTTCTCTTGGAAAATTTGCAAAAAGGCCGTCTAAAATAAAAGTGAATTTGGAATCTCCTATGTTCCTTGACCGAATTCAAGGAGACATATGTGGGCCATTGTACCACCATCCGGATCATTTAGATACTTTATGGTGTTGATAGGCGCATCAACACGGTGGTCACATGTTAGCCTTTTGTCAACTCTGTTAGGAAATTTATAATTAGATTTTGATGATACCATGTAAAACTTAGAATAGGAAGTTGGCACCCTATTTTCCTTAAATTTCTATTCTATAATAAATAGGACTTCATGAGTGAATGAAGTCAACTATGTCGAAAAATGCAAGAAGTCAATCAAGATCAAGTGAAGACCTAGTTGTGTGGCGGTGAGTGAAGTCAAGATGGAAGGCAAAGACTTCGGAAGAAGATCCGGTGAGGAACAAGCGTGTAAAGATTGAAGGATCAACGATCAAGTCAAGAAAGAGCCAAATCTACCAGTTGAACCGATAGTTGAGTCTTTTCTTAAAGGATGGAGTAGACTCAAGTCAAAGGGGTTGTAGGTCCCCGAGGGTGTGAGTAAGGTTTAGAAGGGGGTTGAATAAACCTTACCAACTTTTCGATTTTAGTCTTTTTAAAATATTATAGAGTTAAATACACAAAGTCCTTGGGGGCATGACTAGTTAGTTAACCAAATGAGTTAGCCACTCAAATGCACTCGATTGAGTTGTTGATAGAATAACTTCGATTGTTTAGTCTAAACCTTAACTTGGTTGTGATGAGATTTTCAAATGAGAAGACTTAACACCCTTTTAATTTGATTTAACTTGTTTTAAACACTCGATTTTAGCACTTAGTTACTTATCAGTTGGATAGCAAATTATCAGAGATATAAATTGATATGCGAAATAAAATCTTTGAAATGTAAATGACACAATAATTTTTATAGAGGTTCGAAGATGGGGTAATTCTTCTACTCCTCTCTTCTCCAACTCCCGGAGGAATCCACTAAGTAGTGATCAGTACAAAGTGGTTATCATTCCGCACACAAGTCTTGATCACAAATTGACTTGCTCCTTTGGGACTCGATCTGGAGATGCCTTGGTCACACACCGTGGCTTCTCGTCCGGCTCGGCTACTTCATAGGGGCCGCCTTACTCAGCCTAACTTTCTCAAGCTTCTTGGATTTGATCACGAAGCCCTCCAATAACTTGAGATTGGTTCGACCTTGAACCTTTCTACAATCCTCCTTGGAAAGTAGACCCCTTTTGGTTCTTCAAAAGTTTCTTCTTCAACAAATTTGAAGTTGTCTTTCCTTCACACTTAGTGTTGGATCGATTTCCTTCGAGATTTAGGCTTGAGGATTTTGCTAGAATAACTTGAGAATATTTTGCGAGGTTCTGATGAATGATGGTTGTTATCTCGGGTATGCAAGGTTCAGTCACCTCTTCTCAAATTGATTCCTCGGCCTTTTATAGTGAATTTTCAAAAATCACGCCCGTTGAAGAGATAGACTGATTTTCAAAAATCACTTATGTTCGTTGGCTTGTCTTGTTGCGATCCTTGATGTTGACATTTCCTCGTATTAAATGAATGTTCACTTTTCGAATCGACACAAGTGCGATCTTCCCATTGGTTTATTC
Source organism: Rehmannia glutinosa (assembly GCA_016081115.2). Taxonomy (NCBI): domain Eukaryota; kingdom Viridiplantae; phylum Streptophyta; class Magnoliopsida; order Lamiales; family Orobanchaceae; genus Rehmannia; species Rehmannia glutinosa. The sequence goes on along the minus strand of CM071937.1, from coordinate 35,834,301 downwards.
CTTTTGCACGCTTCGGGGGACAGAGCACTTTAAGACATGGCAACATGGAAGTATTACTTATTTAAGTAAATTTCTTGACTTGCTTTATTCCCCAGGTGACTTTGAGTTAGCTTCCAATCAATGGATGACTCATCCGTCACTTCAACTTGAGACTTGGCTTCTTGAGTTGACTTGATTGACTCTTCATACGATTATATCTCACCGATACTCCTTGATCAATGAGTCCTTGATCTTCTTCTCTTGCCATACTCACTGTTCCAAAGCGGAGTCTTCATTCGATCTTGATTGACTTCTTGTATTCCCAGGCATAGGACTGACCAAATTCATACATTTCTATCTATTACAATACAAATTACAAGGAGAATGGGGTGCCAACTTTCTAGTCTAAGTTTTACATGGCATTCATCAAAATCTAAACAATAAATTTCCCAACGGGGTAAAGGTAGTCTGTCGAGTCAAGTCGATTGACATTAATCCGTTGACATGAAGTCAAGATATTACTCGATATAGTAATAAGTCCAAGTCACTTACTGTCTTAAAGTGTTTGACCCCGAAATGTGCAAAAGGAATAAACCAATGGGAAGCATTGAAGCTTGTGTCGCCCTGCAGTCAGAGCCATTTAATATGAGGATATGTCAACATCACATGTTGCATGTCAAGAAAAGACATGCTAACAAACAAGAAAGTGTCATTCGAAAATAGTATATCTCTTCAACGGGCAAATTTTCGAATGAGCACTATAAAAGGCTAAGGAAGTAAGAGAGAAAAACACGAATGACACATGAGAGATCAAACATTCTAAGAAACTGAAAGCAAGCAATATCTCGCAAACATTCTCTTAAGCTTGTCAAGAAATTCCTCAAGCCAAAACTCGAAGGAACTCGATCCAACACACGTTGTGAAGGAAAGAATACTTCAACCAGTTGAAGAAGAAAAAGTTTTAAGAACAAAAAAGGGTCTACTATCCAAGTTTGAAGGAACTCGTAGTAAGGTTCAAGGTCGAACCCGAGAAGTTTCAAGCTCGTTGGAAGGTTGTGTGATCAATTCCAAGGGTTTGAAAGGAGTTGAAGTAGCAAGACAACCGTCTTGTGAAGAAGCCGTCGTAGGAGAAGCCACCGTGTGATCAAGGCTCTCTAGATTAAAGAATTACTTTGTAACCTGATCTATTACTTAGTGGATTCCTCCAGGAGTTGGAGAAGAGTGGATTGGAGGAATTACCCCATCCTCGAACCACTATAAAATTTACTTGTGTTATTTACTTACAAAGACGTTACTTTCTTGCATACATTTATATTTATTGTTAAGTTAAATTGCCAACCCAACCGATAATAACATTGCTAAAAATAAGTGTTAAAAACGTGTTTAAAATTAACAAGGGTGTTATGTCTTGCGTTGTATAAACCAAATCGACTAAAAGTTAAGTGTTAGTTGAAACGGCTAAGTTATACTATCAACAACTCAATCGAGTCTATTGAGTGGGTAACTTTGTTTGTAAGCCAACCTTCTTTGTCCCCTGGACTTAGTGATTTGAGTCAACTCTGTTGAAATATTTTAAAAGGACTAAAAAGAAAAAATTTGTAAGGTTTATTCAACCCTCCTTCCAAACCTTACATCACACCCCCTTGGGACCTACAAGTGGTATCGAGTGGTTGGTTCATTGAGCCTTCCGACCGTTCTTGAACTAGATCTCAATCTTTTTCAAAATGTTTAGCACTTGTGTTTTCAAAGTTTTTCATTTCAAAAGCAAAAGTTATTATCATGAAGCTAACCTAACTCGTATTCCTATGTTTCTTTGTGAAAGAGTTTGATGACTGGAAGATTCGCGTGCGAGGCTCACCTATCGGCCTTACACGATGAAATGTGGCTTGTGATAGAGGATGAGCCACCGCAAATATTGAAGGTTAATACTGGTGAGAAGAGCACCTCCAGGTGAAGGAGAAGATCTTTGCAGGCAGATCCTGAACCCGGCCATGGTTGAGAAACCTCGTTGTGAATGGACAAATGAAGATAGAAAAAGATACAACCTGGACATTGTTGCCAAGGATATTCTCTACAAGACATTGGACAAGGCTATGTTCAATAAAGTCAAGTCATGCAAATCGACCAAAGAAATGCGGATAAGCTAACCCGATTTGTGAAGGATCTGAGCAGATAAAGGAAAACAAACTAACGATTCTTTGTTCAAAAATTTGAAAATTTTAAAATACTTGCGGTGAAAGTCCGGATCACCGTGGATGCCATATTCACAGAGATCACAAATGAGCTTTCGACTCTTGGGAATGAGTACACTCAAAACGAGACGTGCATGAAGATTCTAAGAGCCCTCCCACTGAATGGGAAATGAAGGACATAGCCCGAGATACTCCATGGACCTCTCAAAAACATCAAATCATGAGTTGTTCTCAAATCTCAAAGTCTATGAGTTTGACATGAGAAGAAAAGAAGCGGGAGGAGACAATTGTACCCAAGACCGCCGCACCGATGGCGATGAAGGAAAGAAAGTCAACCGATGGCTCAAAAGCTACCTTTAAAACCTTAGGCAAGTGCACCAATCGTTTTATAGTATAGATTATTGAGTCACCGAGTGTCATTCCCACGAGGATTGTAAGTACTAATAATTACCGTCTTTTTGTTATTTAATCTAACAATTTTCGAGTTTTGTTTGTTAAAATGGAAAATGAAAAATAGAGAATTTTAAAATAATTGCAACTTACAAAAGATCAAATAAAAGTAGATTGTAGAATTAATAAATCAAGAGCTAGAAATGTGTTTGAATGTAAATCCTCTAGAATGTTTTTGTGATTTAACAAGATAAAAATACAACCATAATCCCTTAAAAAAACCAACCTCTTTTAGTAAAATCCGATTTAAGTTAAACCCTCCATCGAGCGAATAACTTCTAACCTCAAGTCGATTAAGCTGAAATCTCTTTCTAGTTAAAACCCCCAAGACAACATTATAACAATTTGTGAATTCCCATATTAGGTTTGACCCTAATCCAAAAGATTTTTGTCGTCTATATCTAGGATTGCATGCAACTCTTTTCACTTATATAGGTTCTATTTCACCATGAATCTCTCGATTTCCGTGAAGAATAAACTTCAAATCAATATCGCTAATACCAATTTGAATGAATAAAGCATAATATAAGTGAATCACACAAATCATGAAGATTTTATTAAAAACATACAAACCTTAATCACAAATTCATTCTAGAGTTCATTACATTCAAACACTAGAAATTTAGCTACACATGGCTTTGACAAGAGAATAAACTACACAAGAAGATTTGAATAATATGAACATGGTGTACTTAGCTCTTATTCAAGACCAATCCAAGACTTCCTCCTTGGTTGATTGCAATGATGTTGAGCTCAAGCCTTCTCCTCTATTGCTCTTCAACTTCCAACTCTACCTCTCTCTTTTATCCTCTCAATGTATTTTGCTTTGAAACTTAGAATATACAATGAATCTCTCTATGAATGAATGAATGAGTGAATTAGTGAATATCCCAACTCAAACTCTTGGCTTTTATAGGTACCATCTTTGTGAAAGAACACATCAATAATGTCATCTTTTGCTAAACAAATGCTCTACTTCCATAGTTGAGTTGTTTGAATCATTGTTGTCATATGATAATTGAGGGAATAATAGAGCTTGGTGCATCAAAATGAGGTGTAAAAGTTGCTCAAAGGTTGTCAAAAAGCAAAATGGAAAAGTCTCCATAATTTCCGCCAAAGAAAAAACCAGATGGATGCAAAAGCACGCCCATGCTTTAAAAGCACGGCAGGCCATGTTTTTGGATTTTGCGAATACGGCCGTGCACGAAAAGCACGGCCTGGCCGTGTTTGGTACATCGGGTCGAAAAATTGCTCGTTTTTTTACTTCTAAAAAGCACGGCCGTGCTTGAAAAGCACACCTTGCCCATGTTTGACTGAAAATGCCCCGAAATGACGCGCGTTTAGCTTGGGATTTTGAGTGTTTTTGCATCCGAGAAACCCCGAGTATGTTTTGACATGAAACCATGGCCCAAAATTCACCAACAACTCAATCATCAATCTACACCAATAAAAGCACCTCGGAGTAATGTGAACTATGTACAATCAAAAATTTATGAAACTAACAATAAAATAACTCAAATCATACTCAAATATACACATAAAACATGCATAAAAGACCCTTATAATAACCAAAGGAGACCATTGACTAGGAGGAAATTGCTCTCATGGTAAAGAGGTTCAACAAGTTCTTTAACAAGAACTATAAAATAAACAAGGGTGAGACCTCCGAAGACATTCAACACCTTCCAAAGCAAGGGAGGACAGGCCACCAAGAGAGCTGAACATCAAAGAACTCATAATCGAGTGAGAGAGGCGATCGTGAGAGTTGAAAACTCGTGTTGGAATTGCAGACAACCAGGACACTTTTTTGTTGATTGTTCCTATCAACTACAACAAATACGAAAATGAGGAAGAAAGAAAAGTCTTGGGAAAGAAGACAAGAAAAGAAGAAAGTCAATAGACGAGTCTTATAGGTCTCCCTCTTCAACTATTTTAATATAGTCACGGTCGAAGACCCGGAAGAGAGAGACTTGTCCAATGTTGGAAAGCTAGTCGCTCTTCTTTTTTAAAACGTGGACCGGGTGTAAGAAGTCATCCTCAATCCATGCCTTTTATTAGGGAGTTTACGCTTTAACTTTTACGATATAATAATAGTGGATACGAGTTATTCTTCTTGAGACCTAACCGAACGATTAAGTGTAAAGAGCCAGCAGATCGAATAGCAAATGAAGCGACTACTCAAGTAATCTTGATGAAGAGGCTATGATAAGCATCATGGTCAAAGAACAAGATCAAAAGTATCGAGAAGATGAGGTACAATCTAACTCATCTCATTCGATTCTAGTGATAGTGATTGTGACACACACACTTCATCGCCCACATAACTTTATGAATCATTAGGCAAAATGATGGAAGACTTTGAGCACATTAAAACCTCACACACACTTATAAATGAGGAAAACAGCTTAAAGCCAAAACTCACAAATGACTAAAAGAGAGTGAGTACTCTAAGTTAAATAGGTGATGAGAACACTAAGTCAAGTTTGAAAATGCCAATATCTTAGTAGAGTTAGTCACTCGATAAGAGAGAAAAAGATCTTAAAAATATGATTGCCTTATTTACAAAGGAATCCAAATCATTGGATGAACTGATAATGAGCCAAAAAGAGTGTGGAGACAAGACAGACATAGGATTCAATTCCTTTGTGCATAGTCAAGCTCCCAGTGATTTTGGAGAAAGGATCCTCAAGTAATGGGGGAGCCCAAAACCTAAAATATCATATGTTGCACCAACACCCACACCAAAACATAATCACAATTATACTGGCCTTGGATACAAGGGAAAAAGAAAGAAGCATAGAGTATGTTGAAAGGGCAATTTGGAATAAAATTGAAAAGTTTATCAAATGGACTCCAAATAGAAAATACTACCTGTAAAAAGCCAAACAGAGCTACCAAAAGCCCCAGAGATTTCAACAAAGAAATTCATATGAAGGAAATGGTAGAAACTATCCAAACCAAGCTGATTGGAATAACCAAGTGAAATATCAAAAAGACCTAAGGATACAAGCTAAAATGGCAAAGACCTCAACCTCAAAGAAATGTCATTCACAAGGTAAAAGAGCTATTATCAAAGACACTTATGCACCCAGGCACAACACCCAGAAATTCTACTATTACTCCAAGAAAGCAAATGCTCAACACATACATAGGCATACAGACAAAAGAGACAGTTGTATGATCCTTAAACCCCCAAGCAATTTGATAATGTGCACTATGATTATGGAACTGATAGATGGAAACCTCTTGAGTCGATCATCTGGCTATAGGTTGGTTGGAGCATCTTATAGCACTAACCCCCAGGACCCATACAAGTATGGGTACCTAAAATTTAATTTCCTTGATTGCGAGTTCAAGGAACAATCGAGTGCCAAGGAACCTGGTATATGGATAGTGGTACATTCCCGGGACATATGACAGGGGAATAAAAGAAATTTGTCAAAATTCAAGGAAATCGAAAGTGCAAAATTCATATTTGGAGGAAATGAAGCTCGGGGAAAATCAAAGGCACATGATCCATAAAGAAAATGGACTGGAGATCACGGATGTTGCATATATTGAAGGTCTCAACTTCAATCTGCTAAGCATCGACCAACTCTATGACAAAGGTTACAATGTCGGATTCAACATGGGAGTATGCCGGATCAAGAATGCTTTGAATCAAATGAGATTGTGCTACAAGGAACAAGCGAGAAGAACATATATGTAGTGGATTGGTCAACCGCTACACCAAGCACATGTCTCAGCAAAAAGAGTACAAAATAATCAAGTTGGGTGTGGCACAAGAAGCCGAGTCACATGTACTTCAAGACAATCAATAAGTTTGCAAGGAGTCATCTTGTGGAAGGATTGCCTGACTCGATATACAACAAGGAAAGTATTTGTGACGCATGCCGGATGGGAAAACAAATCAAGTCATCATTCAAGGATAAGCCATCCTTCTTCAACCAGGAATTTGCATCCATTTGCATATGGACTTATTTGGTCTGTTGAGCCAGCTAGCATTAGTGGAAATAAATACATCTTAGTGGTGGTGGATGATTATTGAAGATATACATGGACAATTTTTGTGTGTAAAAAGAAGAAAACACTGCGAGAAATTGCCTTTAGCGATGAAAATAGTTCAAAATTAAAAGAGTCAAGCCATTATGAAGATAAGATCGACATGGGAACCGAGTTTGTCAATGGAATTATAACTCAATATTGTATTGAAAATGGTATTGCTCATGAGTTATCGGCAAAGAATGACTCACAAAGCAGAATGGAGTAGTGAAAGAATAAACATAACTCTCGAGGAAGCTACAAGGACAATTGGTGAATTGAAGCCGGATTGCTAAGAGTTTTTGAAATGAAGCCATAAATACAACATGATACACTCGAGAATAGATGCATGATCAATAGGTAACTAACCAAGACCCCCTATGAGATCCGGACAGGAGAAAGCCAAATGTTGGATATTTTAAGATATTTGGATGTAAGTGCTTCATCCACAACAATGGCAGGGATAATTTGAAGGCTTTTGATGCTAAAGTCGATGAAGGTATCTTTTGGGATACTCACTGGTAGTAAAGCCTATAGAGTGCTAAACAAGAGGACTATGGTCACGAAAGAGTCTATCCATGTGGTGTTTGATGAGCCAAATGTAAGTGGAGAAGACATTGATAAGTTAGTTGAGAAGCAAAATCAGCCAAATATGCGAGAATAGTCCATATGTTGATGCGGATGTGAGAGCACTCAACCTTGAAGAAGATGAGATAGTGAATCTCAAAGACAACTAGAAGATGTCTGCACTGAATGATGATGAAGAAACTGCTCAAAACAACTTAGTCCGGCGGTGAATCCAAAGCAGACTTACTCCAACCGGATGTGAGATGGGCCGAGAAACCATCCATCCGAGTTAGTTATTGTAGATGTTAGAGATGGCATAAGAACCGGATCCGAGCTCAACATGAAGCTATGTTCACTTGTTTTATTTCCGAGATATAGCCTAAAGATGTATCTCAAGCATTGGATGACACACATTGGATTCAGCCGTGCAAGAAGAAAGCTAAATCAGTTTGAAAGAAATAAAGTTTGGGAAATAGTTCAAAGGCCAACCCACCAAAATGTAATTGGTACTAAGTGGGTATTCAGAACAAGATGAATGAGGAAGGATCTGTTGTCGAAATAAAGCAAGATTGGTAGCCAATGGGTATTACCAAGAGGAATGTATAGATTTTGATGAAACCTTTGCTCATGTTGCTAGATTGGAAGCAATAAGGATGTTTCTTGCTTATGTTGCACATAAGAACTTCACTTGTATATTAAATGAATGTGAAAAGTGCATTTGAATGGACTTTTAGAGGAAAGAAGTCTATGTTGAACAACCTCCAGGTTTTGAGTGAAAATTATTGGAGATAAGGTCTACAAGCTCAAGAAGGCATTGTATGGATTGAAACAAGCACCAAGAGCATGGTATGACACATTGTCACGAGTTCCTAATTGACAATGGATTCACCAAAGGAAAAGTTGACAGAACACTCTTCAAAATTCAAGATGGAGAGTCAATTACTTTTTCAAATATATGGGGATGATATCATCTTTGGATCCACAAATAAAGAGTTGTGTGACAAATTCTTAAACCTCATGCAAGGAAAGTTTGAAATGAGCATGAAGAGAGGGTTGATTTTCTTCCTAGGACTTCAAGTCAAGCAATTGAAAGATGGAACCTTCATAAGTCAAACCAAATATACCAGAGATTTAATGAAGAAATTTGGTATGGAAGAAAAGTCACCAATGAAGATTCCTATGAATACTTCAATCAAGATGGATATGGATGCATATGGCAAAGCTATAGATCAAACTAGATATAGAGCCCTTATTGGATCGTTGCTCTATTTAACAAAGAAGCGGACCAAACATCACCTTTGTTGTAGGTGTATGTGCTAGATTTCAATCTGCACAAAGGAGAGTCACATGACTCGTAGCTAAGAGAATCCTAAGGTATTTGAAGGGATGCCAAGAAGTTGGCTTATGATATCCAAAGGAAGGAGGATTCAAGCTTATAGGCTACCCGGACTCGGACTATGCTAGATGTAGAGTGGACGGAAGAGTACATCGGTACTTGTCAAATGCTTGGAAATAGATTGGTTTGTTGGTTCAAAGAAGAAATAAAATTCAATAGCTACATCCACAAATGAAGCCAGTACATAGGCTGCGGCAAACATTATGCCCAAGTTCTCTGGATGAGACAACAAACAGAGATTATGATATTGAAGAAAGAGAAATTCCAATTATGTGTGATAACACTAGTGCTATTGCAATTACTCGAGAATCCGAGTGTTGCACTCAAGAACCAAGCACATTGATGTCGGATATCACTTTATAAGAGATCATGTTGAAAAGAAAGTCATCACCTTGAATATATCTCAACCGATAAACAGTTAGCTAACATATTCACAAAACCTCTATGTGAATTGAGATTTGAAGAGCTTAAGAATGAACTAGGATTAATTGAGTTGAGTTAGGATACTCGAAGACTAAATCAGCAGAGACAAAGAAGAGAGAAAGAAAAATAAGCAAGTTTCACATTTCAAATGTGAAACAAAGCCCAAGACGGAAAATCACCAGACGAGTTAGGCGACAAATGAGTGGTCTCATGAGAAGAGAGAAAGCAGAGTTAATTCACTTCCTGGAAGTTAGTTGAGTTATTTATGAGCTAAAACACAAAACACAGTTGTTTTCTATGAGCGGGAATATTTTTAAGGATTATGTCGGAATTATGATGTCGAACAAAAGTCGCACGTTTAGCCAATGATTGGATATAAATGTCTGCCGCATTTAATGGGGAAAATTAATGCGGTTTCAAAGGTTAAATTCTCGACCGTCGATTTTGCTCAAATATTTCAAATTCAAACCTGTCTTTTCAAGTCTAATATAAGCCAAAACCTATTTTCTCTCTCCTCACAAACTCTCTCATCTTCAACAAGCAAAGGAATTTTTTTCTCTCTGTGAAAGTTGTGAAACCCAAGCTCCACAAGACAAGATTTTTCGTTTCATTCACCGTTTATTTTCTAAGAAAATGGAAGCATCGTATGATTTCCTCAAGATGTCGAAAAGATCCACTCGGAATCGATCAACTTTGGAAGAATCTTTGGCAATCAGCCGATAAGGCCCTAGTGAAGAAGATTGCTAAAAAGCTTGAGAAATCCGATCTGAAAGATTTTTTCATGATGGAGTACTCTCATACGTGCTTGGGAGAAGTTGCCATGTTCTATGTCAACGCGTATATGATGATGTCGCTCATCCGTCCCAATGAATGAGATCAAGATCACCGTTGTTGACCTTGCTGAACACCGCAAACCGCCCTCTTGAAGGGCTAAAAAGGAGATTACTAAGAAGGACATGAACTTAGTTGTTGCTTGGAAGGAGGTCGCCAAACCCGAGTCACCATGCGAAGGTTGTTTACTCACCAAGAAGGCTTCAATCAAAGATTATTACCATAAACCGATGGACATCGTGTCCAAATGTGTCGACATGAAGTTTGGCAACTTTAATCACTGTCTCGAACTAAGGCGTGGTGATGGTGCGATAATAGAAGAAAAGAAGGTAAAATGGGTTGAGTTTGTCTTGATCGAATATGTCGAGCGTGATCAACAAAACCATTAAGGAAGATGGTTTGTTTGGAGGATCATTGGGATATGGCCTGGTGATTTGGCCATCTCATGGAGGTGAAGGGTATTTCCTGCGACATGGAAAGTCGTTCCATGTAACAAAAAGATGTTCAAGCGAATCGACCCAGGCGCTCGGAGGCGAGCGCATGCAATGAAAGCTAACACCGAGGGGTGAATCAGTGACCCCACTCCAGAGACACAACAGAATCGCCACAACTCTCTCTTAAGCTAATCCAAAAGAAGAGAGATGTAGCGGCTAAGCCAACACCGCCCTAGCGGCCAAGTCGAAGAAGGCTCCCCCGCCGAGAGAACTAAAAGCACTCGCCCCAAGAAATTAATCGATGCACTGCTCATACAAAATAGAGATCGAGAAGGATACTTCTACGCTTTCCCGGTCGAAGAAGAAAACGCTCGGATGTGCCTCACAAGCCAATCGGCGAAGAAGATAAAGATGGTGGAGCCGTAAGCCACCACAGAAAGGTTCAAGAGGAAGAAATTCCTTTTGTTAAGACCAAGAGAAGAAGAAGATATAAGAAGTCCAATTGGAGAAAGTTAGTCCGCCACTCAGCCCGAGAAGCCCGAGTTACTCAAGGTATCAATTTCGAGCCCATAGTTCATCGACGAAGAAGAGGAGCTCATGTATCCATCCATTCATGCCTTGATCCCAATTTTTGCATGACCATTCTTCATCGATGAAGGATGAAGAGAAAGAGAAGGCAAGAGAAAGAGAAGGCATTGGAGAAGGCAAAGGCCATTGCGAATCGAAGAGGCCTCATTCATGTTCCTTCACTAATGCACCGAGACCATGCCCTGAACCAAAGCAGACAACAAATGATAGTGACTTAGGAGATCGATCCTGCCGTGGCAGAGAAGGCGAGTTCCAACAAGCCATGAAAAATCAAAAGAGCTACATGAGCGTCGGACGCAAGAGGTCCGGAGAGTCTTCTCAAATCTCTCCTAAAGACCGACCCTATGGATGTGGTGCATAACATAGTCAATATTAATTTGCCACCATATCCCCCGTGCACTCGAGAAGATGGCACTCAAAAGATTGGCGATGAAGCTAGGGAAGGTGATATTGTGGGCACCTAGCCAAACCAACTCCCTGCGAAGGTGTTGAGACACCCGCCCCCACGGCTGCTCACTAAAAGGAAACAACGGCCGAGTCTCAGTGCGGAGAGCAACCCCACCTCTCTTAACTTAGGTGTGCCTAACCAGCGGGAAGCTCTCACCACCACGGCCAGTCGGGAGGATCTTGTGGGAGACCAATTTATGCGATTTGGAGGCGGAGGTGAGAAACAAGTTGAACAACAGAGTGAAATTGATGAAGCTCGGGCGATTGAGATGTCTTAGTTGAAACCTCATCCGCACTCAGGTCGATGATCTTTCTTTGAAGCATCTAAGGCAAAGGATGGAAAGGAGGCCATGGGAGTTGAGACTCCTGCCCCAAAGTGCAATCCTAGGAGTTGAGAATCGGACGGATGCCACTAAAGACCCTAAAGCGGTGAGTTTCTTTGAAGGAGATCTGTTCAAGACCTGCTGCATTGAGACGCACACGGGGATGTCGAAGGCCCTCCATCGGTTGAGGCTAGGAGTGTAGAAGGCCTAAAGGAGGTTGAGACTTCCTTGGGTAAAGAAGCTATAAATGAGCCAACTCCTCATGTAGAGGAAGCTAATGAATAAGAAGAAGAAATCGGTGCCCTTCGTGATTTGCGGAACATGTTGATATTGAATTCCCGGAATCCAAAAATGAAGTTTGAGTCTACCCCTGTTGCTAAATCTAATAAGGACACACCAACTTAGGATGCTCAAGCCTCTCGGTGAAAGCTAGTGATAAAACGTTCGATGAGATTTGTATTGGTTGATGGGCCACCCCAATGGCACCATCACACTCCGATGAAGTGATAAGTTAGTTCAATCAGCAAAGAAGCTAACACAACCGCTCCAGATGCCGATGAAGTTGGATCACCGAGGCGAGTTGAGTTGAAGAAATTCGGAAAGAAAAGGAAAGGGCCCACAAGTGAAGGTGTGGGAATACCTTTACCCCGACTATTATTCGAGAACATATTTCCTTTTGAAGCCCGAGTACCCTTAGAAGCCGAATCAGGCGCGGAACAAGCCAAGTACACCGTCCATGTCCCACTAGAAGAAACGCGAAACTCTAGGCGATACAACAATGGTGCCTATAGGTTTTGACTTTGATGCGGTATGGCTAGAGGATGAGTCGGCTTGAATAGCCAACTTCCGAAAAGCCTTTAAAAACATTTGTCTTGAGATCGAGAAAATGGAGCATGGCTTTGCATCATTAGACCAAAGGTCGGATAATCGTGATGCCAACATCACTTTGAGACATTCGCGGTGTTGTTCTAAGAATTCGAGAATGGGTTGGACAAACACTTGATATGAGACGAGAGCGGATCTTCTACTTTATATCCCTATTCGCATAATTAGTGGTGCGGAGCTCCGATAATCTTAAGTTCCAAAGCAGAGTCAAAGGGACCACATTATAAGGATGGAGGAATCTCACAAGTCAAACATGGAGTTACTCAAAGTTTGCAAAGACAAGAATGAAATTGCCAGGTGACCGAGACCAACATGAGTTGATGAGTGTAAAATATACGTGCATTTGAGGGCTTAAAATTATATATATTTGATGCATTTGCATGCATATTTGGTGTATTTTACTTGGTTTTCTTTGTTGGGCGTGATCTCACGTACTCTTGTGAATTTTGCGAGAAAATGGAGCTAAATTGGACAAAAAGAGATATCACATTCCAAAGTATAGGTCAAGAGCTAATGTACGAGCAAATATATGAAGGAGAGAAGCATGGAAGGTCAAACAAAAGGAAATTTCCCTCAAAAAACGTCCAAATGCGCTAATAGTTTCCAACACCGGCGGGGTTTAGTATTTAGGCCATAACTTTCTATACAACATTGCTATTGAGTTAATTCAAGTGCATATGGAAAGCTTAGAGAAATGGATACAACTTTTATGAAGACCCCAGGAGCTAATTCGGAAAATAACATGGTCAAAAACACGTCACATGGCCGGATCGTATGGTATCACACGTCCGTGTGAAACGCCCGTGTGGAATGACACAACCGTGTGAAAAAATGGACGAAAATGGGGATCGGAACCAGGGTCGCATGACCCGATAGTGTGAGACCACACGGGCGTGTGGGAAAAGGGTGAAATCCACACAACCGTGTGGTTCCACACGACCGGCCGTGTGGGACTTTGCCGACGCATTTTTTGGAGTTTTTCTCCCATTCAAACTCTACAAGTGACCTCTCCAAACATCTATATAAAGGGGACCAAGTATTGCATGAAAAATCATCACTCTCTACATAGAAAACATAGGAGGAGAGTCAAGATGAAGAGATAAGAAGGAAAGCCCAGGCATTGAAGGCGGTTGTAACCCCTTCATGTATTACTTTATTGTAAATACACAGTTGTAAGTATTCGTAATAAAGCTCGATACTTGTTGCAAATTTTGTAACTTTGCTCCGATACATGTTTGTAATTCAAATGTATGTATAAACTCGATCTGATATATATAGTACATTTTGTAAATAGCTTTTTAAAGAACAAGAATGCTATGATCAATAAAATTGACATATTCAAAGCATACATTCTTTGTTACAACACTTGCTTGTGTTTGCTTTGTAATTTTTATTTAAGTTTTGGCATCATTAAAAAGGGAAAATTGTTAGGAAATTTATTATTAGATTTTGATGATACCATGTAAAACTTAGAATAGGAAGTTAGCACCCCCATTTTCCTTGTATTCCTATTCTATAATAGATAGGACTTCATGAGCCGAGTGAATTGGCTATGTCGAAGAATGCAAGAAGTCAACTAAAGATCGAAGTGAAGACCCGGTTGTGTGGCGGTGAGTGAAGTCAAGATGGAAGGCAAAGACTCGATCAAAGAAGATCTAGGCGAGAACAATCGCGTAAAGATTGAAGGATCAACAATCAAGTCGGTGAAGAGCCAAGTCTACAGTTGAACCGACAATGAGCACTTTCCTTAAAGGATTGAGCAGACTCAAGTCAAAGTGTTGGGAAATTTATTTTATAGATTTTGATGAATGCCATGTAAAACTTAAACTAGAAAGTTGGCACCCCATTTTCCTTGTAATTTACATTGTAATAGATAGAGTGGAAAAGCCGAGTCATTCACCTACGCCCGAAATACAAGAAGTCAACTGAAATCAAGTGAAGACTCCATTGTGGAACAACCGAGTATGGTCAAGATAAAAGATCAAGAGCTCGATCAAGATGTATCGGTGAGAACAGTTGGGAAAGAGTCGTCAAGTCAACTCAAGCCAAGTCTCAAGTTGAAAGTGACGGATAAGTCATCCAATGATTGGAGCATACTCAAGTCACCTGGGAAAAAAGGCAAAGACCAAGAGAGTTAATCGAAATGAATGCATTGCCGAAGTCAAGAACATTACTTAAATAAGTAATACTTCCATCTTTGCCAGTCTTAAAGTGCTCCTCCCGAAGCGTGCAAAACGAATAAACCAATGGGAAGCACCGCACCTCGTGTCGAACCGAAAAGCTGCAAATTCATTTAATACGAGGAAAGGTCTACATCTCAAGATTGAGGACCAAGAAAAGACAAGCCGACGAACACAAGTGACTTTTGAAATCGGTATATCTCTTCAACGGGCGATTTTGAAAGTTCATTATAAAAGGCCGAGGAAATTCATTCTAAGAGATTGACCGTTACACACCGAGAAATCAAGCATTATTCAAGCTATTAACCTGAAATATTCTCAAGTATATTCAAGCAAATCCTCAAGCACTGAAACTCGAAGGAAATCGATCCAACACAAGCTTTGAAAGAAAGAAAACTTCAAACCTGTTGAAGAGGAAACTCTTGAAGAATCAAAAGGGGTCTACTTTCCAAGGAGGATTGTAGGAAGGTTCAAGGTCGAACCAAGATATCAAGTTATTGGAGGGCTTCGTGATCAAATCTAAGAGCTTGAGAAAGTGAGTGAAGTAGCAAGGTAGCATCCCCGTGTGAAGAAGGCTAGTCGGACGAGAAGCCACCGTGTGACCAAGGTCTGTCTCTAGACTATTGATCACTTTTAAATAGATCTTTTACATAGTGGATTCCTCCAGGAGTTGGAGAAGAGAGAATTTGAAGAATTACCCCATCTTCGAACCTCTATAAAAATTAATCTGTGTCATTTATTTTTCAACACATTTACATTTCTCGCATACATACATTATATATCTTTGATAAATTCATGTTTGATATCCAACTGATTAATAACCAAGTGCTAAAATCAAGTGCTAAAGCAAGTTTAAAACAAATCAAAGGGTGTTAAGTCTTCCGCTGATAAAACTAATACAACCAAGTTAAAGTTTAAGTTAAACAAATGAGTTATTCTATCAACTCTATTGAGTCCGTTGAGTGGCTAATTTTGCCGAATAACCGATAAGGGTCTTTTTTATGCATGTTTTATGTGTATATTTGAGTAGAATTCGAGTTATTTTATTGTTAGTTTTGTAAATGTTTGATTGTACATAGTTCATATTGCTCGAGGTGCTTTTATTGATGTAGATTGACCATTCGGGGCTAATTTTGGTGAATTTCGGACCATGGATTCATGTCAAAACATGCCGGGAGTTTAAGGATGCAAAACGCTCGAAATTCCAAGCCAAACGCGTCATTTCGGGCCTATTTGGTCCAACACGGGCAGGGGGTGTTGGGCAACACGGCCGTGTTATGCCGGAGCCAAAAACTCAAAAAATTCGCATAAAACAGCCCCCAACACGGCCTGGCCGTGTTGGGACATGGCCATGTCGAGGCATGGCCAGGGTGTGTTCTGACATGGCCATGTCGGGGACTTCCTTTTGCAATTTTTCTATGAAAAACTCACCAACCAAGCTTTTTTTGACCACTTTTGTACACCTTTAACACCCAATTTTGCTCCACCAATCATCAATTGAGTACAAGAATTCACCAATCAACAATGAAAGTGGAAGCGGATTATTTAGCAAAAGATGGCACCATCAATGTATTATTATACAAAAATGGTGTCTATAAAAGCGAAGAGTTGAAGTTGGAAGAATCATCATTCATAATTCATTCATGTATTTGATTACATAATTCATCATATTCATAATTGGGATCAAGGGGTCTTGGAGGAGTAAGCTTGAGGCAACATTGGGGAAGAAGGCTTGGAGCAACATCATCAAGTCAATTGAGATTTTGATAAAGATAAGTACACCATGTCTACAATGTTTACATCTTCTTGTGTAATTTATTCTTGTGTCAAAAGCATGTGTAGCTAAAACTCCTAGTGTTTGAATGTAATGAACTCTAGAATGGATTTGTGATTAAGGTGTGTATATTTTTAATAAAAATCTTCATGTTTTGTGTGATTCACTTATATTATGCTTTATTCATTCAAATTGGTATATACACATTATTGATTTGAAGTTTATTTTTCGTCAGGAAATCGAGAGATTCATGGTGAAATAGAACCTATATAAGTGAAAAGAGTTGCATGCAATCCTAGATATGGGGCGACATAAATCTTCCGGATTAGGGTCAAACCTAATATGGGAATTCACAAATCGTTATAATGCAATCTTAGGGGTTTTAACTAGAAAGAAATTTCGATTAATCAACTTGAGATTAGGAGTTTTTCGCCTTGAGAAAGGGTTTAACTTAAATTGGGAATTTCTACGGTCCACAAGACATGAGATTTTATTAAAAGAGGTTGGTTTTGCTAAGGGCTTATGGTTGTATTTTTATCTTGTTGAAACACAAAAACATTCTAGAGGGATTTACATTCAAACATATTTCTATCTCTTGATTTCTCATTCTACAATCTACTTTTATCTAATTTATTGTAAGTTGCGATTATTTTAAATTCTCTATTTTTAATTTTCTATTTTAACAAACAAAACTCTGAAAATTGCTAGATTAGATAACAAAAAGACGGTAATTATTAGTACTTACAATCCTCGTGGGAATGACACTCGGTACTCAATAATCTATACTACAAAACGATAGGTGCACTTGCCTACGGTTTTCTAGAGTAGCTTTTGAGCCATCAAGTTTTTGGCGCGCTTGCGGGGTTGTAATATTAAGAACGCTTAATTTTTGTTAATTTAATCATTTTTTTTATTTTTTTATTTTTTTACCATTATCTTTCTTTTTATCTATCTTTGTAAGTCTTGATTTATACTTATCCTCTTTGTTTACCGCAAAGTATGCCTGCTTTCGCCGAATTTGGAAGCGCGACATCGCCGTTAGCAACACACGAGAGGAAAGTACTAACACGAGATCACGAAGAGGATACTAACGCAAGTAAAGATTTTGTCATGGAGGATGAACAAAAAGAACTATGTATGACTATGCCAAACCATCCATGGACGGCACGTCATCTAGCATCGTAAGGCCATTTGTTGCCGCAAATAATTTTGAAATCAAACCGAATGTCATTCAAATGGTGCAACAATTCGTTCAATTCGATGGCCTACCAGGCGAAGATCCGAATAATCATATCGCAAATTTCATCGAAATTTGCGATACATTCAAAATCAATGGGGTCTCGATGATGCCATCCGTTTACGCCTATTCCCATTTACTCTTGGGGACAAAGGCTAAACAATGGCTAAATACTTTGCCAAAGGAACGATTACAACGTGGAACATCATGGCCAAAAAGTTCCTTTTGAAATGTTTTCCACCGCCAAAATCGCACGATTGAGGAATGAAATCTCTTCATTCACTCCGTAAGATGACGAGACCTTGTACGACACACTTGGAGAGATTCAAAGAATTGTTGCGAAATACCCACATCATGGTCTTCCTATTTGGATGCAAGTCCAAACATTTTACAATGGGCTACTCTCGTCAACAAGGCAAATGATTGATCTCGGCGGTGGGGAACTTTGAACAATAAAACACCGTAACACGCCAAGATCGATAGAGGAATGGCCATGAATGGCTATCAATGGCAATCCGTCATTTGAGGTAAACCTAATGAGCAGTGGGTGTTTATAATGCGGATGCGGTGGTTATACTAGCTGCGCACAAATCGAAGCTTTGACCCAAAAGATCGACGATCTAGCGGCTCTTAAACCACCACCACCGCATGTTTTATCTTGTGAAACTTGCGGAGGATTGCATAATCATCGGGGCTGCCCACACACAATACCTCAAGTGAAAGGCTAATTACGTTGGGAATGAAGGCGAAATTACCCAAGTAATCCTTGCGGCAACACATATAATCTTGGGTGGAGACAACATCCTAATTTCGGTTGGGAAACCAAGGTCAACCACGACCTAATCCCAATCCCGATCTACACACGTCTCTCGGATTTCGGCAAATCAAGGTAAGCCTAACTTGGAAGATCTTATAACAAAGTTTGTGCAATCAACAGATACCCGATTCGGCGTTGGAAACATCCTTGAGAAATCAAGAGGCATCTATCCATAATCTGGAAAATCAAATAGGCGGATTGCGAAGATGATTTCCGAAAGGCCACAAGGTAGTTTGTCGGGTAATACCGAGCCAAACCCAAGGAGCATGTAAAGGCAATCACCATCAATTTTCCACATGAGCATGATTATGCCAATGCCGCCATGCGAAATACGTGGAGGATGACATGCCCAAAGAAAAGCTCATTGCGGAATACAAGCCCAAGATCCCTTACCAGGAGTCTAACCGAAGAAGATAGAAGGGAGGACAAATTTGGTAAGTACCTTGATTCTTTCAAACAATTACATGCCAATATTCCATTTGTTGACCCTCATTCAAAGCATGTTAGGGATCTTAATGACATCATTCCTATTGAAAATAAGCTTAATAAATTATCAAATGTGTGATTGAATGATAAATGTCCTTCCAATGAACTACCACAAAAATTTAATGATCCGGGAAGCTTTATTATCCCTTGCACAATTGATGGTTTACTGTTGATAGGGCACTAGCCGACTTGGGAGCTAGTATCAATGTGATGTCTTATGAAACATTCAAGCATGCGGAATTAAGTGAACTTAAACCTATTAGGATGGATATTCAATTAGCCGATAAATCGATTAAACATCCTAGAGGTATTCTTAAAGATGTGCTAGTTAAGATTGATAAATTCATATTCCCGGTTGATTTTATTATTCTTGGCATGCATGATGATATAAAGTTCCCTTAATTCTAGGGCGTCCCCAGCTACCGCTAAATCTCTCATTGATGTGCATGATGGAAAACTTACTTTGAGAGTAGGGGGTGAACAAGTTATCTTTAAAATTCCTTTGAGAAATCCTATAAATGATACTTGTTTTCCTATAAACTTGATTGAGACAAGGATAAATGATTCTTTGCTTGATATGTCTTCTAATAAATCCTTGAAAGTATGTGATGTTCAATGTGCAAAAGTTTCCACGAGATAAATCCCATTTTGAGAATAACATGCGAGAAAAATAGGACCATGAAGGTCAATTGTTCGAAAATCGATACGGTGGCGATGTTGTTCAAAGAGATAAAAATTTTCATAAGTTCAAGGCTTCCCCGATTAAATCTTCACATTTAGGTGAAATGGTCCAGCTATACGACGTTAAAGAAGCGCTACCCGGGAGGCAACCCGATGTTTGTGTGCAATTGTTTTCATTTATTTTTATTTTTTTTTATTTTCTTTCAAAATAATCACAAGTCCTTAGAGTCATTTTCAAATCATAAAAAAAAACTCTTGAGCTTCTTCTTGGTTGTCCTAATTGGGAATATTTGAGATTTCACGGTATTCGAGTTGTATGTTGCTTAACTTTGATCGGTATGAAGATGCCGTTGAAGGTCCCATACCAAAACAACCCAATGATCGCTCAACACCGATTCCACTATTGTAGTAAGGTCGTATTTTTCTTTTTCCACCTCTTTTATATCATTCTAATTTCTTTGTTTTTGAGTGTTTGGTGTGTGTTTGTCCATTTCTTTCTTTCACATTGAGGACAATGTGAATCTTAAAAGTTGGAGGTGGGTACAATAACATTTTCGGAATGCTTGTATGCTTGTTTGTGAGAGATGTGATTTTTATTTTTTTAACAAATTGAATGTTTGCTAGTCAATAACTTGGCCCAATTATACCTACATTAACTTATTAATTTGTGTTTTCAATGTGAAGCAATTGATTGTCTAGGATAGATTGACGTGGATGCAGGCAAAATTTTGATGAGATTTTTAACACCATAAATACTTGATGTGTTAAGGCATATCGACGATACCTAAGCACTATGAACGTCTGAGAACTCGTGATTTAGTAGTGGTTAACTAGTTGTTAAACCAAGCTTGCGAATAAAAAAAAAAAGAGAAAGAGAAAAAAAATGAAAAAAAGAAGAAAAAATGGACCAATCGAGGTTATACTCCTCTATTTGTTGTTGCTTAGTAACTAGGAGCATTCATGAGCCCCATGTTTGTCTTTTTACGTAAAACGGCGAACACAAATATGAGTATGGGAAACCACCCTAGGAGGGTTTGAACAGAAATTCAAAATTTAAACCTAGTGGAAGCATGCTTGAAAGGTCCTAAAAATAAATACGAAAAAAATGGAATGTATACTCCTTGACTTCTCTTCCCAATAAAGTTCACGAAGCTTGGTTATATAACTAGTAGGCTAACTACTTAGGCTAACTACAAAGATCTATTTAGTTCTTGCATTTTCATAGCATTATTGAATTGAAGTTGTTCGTAACTATCAATATTTGTGGAGTGATGATTTCAAGTCTCAATAATTCCTATTGATATTACGGTCTTTCTTGACAATAGATCGCTTTGCAAAACTATGTTTTTAATGAATGGTAAATTTGGGTTGAGAAGGCCAAGAACTTGACTGCTTGTGTTCAATGTGTTGAAAAAAATCTTCTTTGTATGTTGTGATTTATTGAACCCCTCTTTTTAATTTAATGTTTTGCTTGAGGACAAGCAAAGTTCAAACTTGGAGGTGATTTGATAAGGGTCTTTTTATGCATGTTTTATGTGTATATTTGAGTAGAATTCGAGTTATTTTATTGTTAGTTTTGTAAATTTTTGATTGTACATAGTTCATATTACTCCGAGGTGCTTTTATTGATGTAGATTGACCATTCGGGCTAATTTTGGTGAATTTCGGACCATGGATTCATGTCAAAACATGCCGGGAGTTTAAGGATGCAAAAACGCTCGAAATTCCAAGCCAAACGCGTCATTTCGGGCCTTTTTGGTCCAACACGGGCGGGGTGTTGGGCAACACGGCCGTGTTCCGCGGGGAGCCCAAAACTCAAACAATTCGCACAAAATAGCCCCCAACACGGCCTGGCCGTGTTGGGCGACATGGCCATGTCGATGGCGGCATGGCTGGGGTGTGTTCTGCGACATGGCCATGTCAGGGACTTCCTTTTGCAATTTTTCTATGAAAAACTCACCAACCAAGCTTTTTTTGACCACTTTTGTACACCTTTAACACTCAATTTTGCTCCACCATGTCTCCATATTCCCTCAATCATCAATTGAGTACAAGAATTCACCAACCAACAATGAAAGTGGAGGCAATTATTTAGCAAAAGATGGCACCATCAATGTATTATTATACAAAAATGGTGTCTATAAAAGCCAAGAGTTGAAGTTGGAAGAATCATCATTCATAATTCATTCATGTATTTGATTAGATAATTCATCATATTCATAATTGGGATCAAGGGGTCTCTTGGAGGAGTAAGCTTGAGGCAACATTGGGAAGAAGGCTTGGAGCAACATCATCAAGTCAATTGAGATTTTGATAAAGATAAGTACACCATGTCTACAATGTTTACATCTTCTTGTGTAATTTATTCTTGTATCAAAAGCATGTGTAGCTAAAACTCCTATTGTTTGAATGTAATGAACTCTAGAATGGATTTGTGATTAAGGTGTGTATGTTTTTAATAAAAATCTTCATGTTTTGTGTGATTCACTTATATTATGCTTTATTCATTCAAATTGGTATATGCGCATTATTGATTTGAAGTTTATTTTTCGTCCGGAAATCGAGAGATTCATGGTGAAATAGAACCTATATAAGTGAAAAGAGTTGCATGCAATCCTAGATATGGGACGACATAAATCTTCCGGATTAGGGTCAAACCTAATATGGAATTCACAAATCGTTATAATGCAATCTTAGGGGTTTTAACTAGAAAGAAATTTCAGTTAATCAACTTGAGATTATGAGTTTTTCGCCTTGAGAAAGGGTTTAACTTAAATTGAGAATTTCTACGGTCCACAAGGCATGAGATTTTATTAAAAGAGGTTGGTTTTGCTTAAGGGCTTATGGTTGTATTTTTATCTTGTTGAATCACAAAAACATTCTAGAGGGATTTACATTCAAACATATTTCTATCTCTTGATTTCTCATTCTACAATCTACTTTTATCTAATTTATTGTAAGTTGCGATTATTTTAAATTCTCTATTTTCTATTTTCCAGTTTAACAAACAAAACTCTGAAAATTGCTAGATTAGATAACAAAAAGATGGTAATTATTAGTACTTACAATCCTCGTGGGAATGACACTCGGTACTCAATAATCTATACTACAAAACGATAGGTGCACTTGCCTACGATTCTCTAGAGTAGCTTTTGAGCCATCAATAACAACTTAGTTGTCCCTCAAGGACTCGGATGTTTGTGTTAACTCTGTAATATTTTAAAAGGACTAAAATCAAAAAGTTGGTAAGGTTTATTCAACCCCCTTCTAAACCTTATTCACACCCCCTTGGGACCTACAAGTGGTATCGAGTGGTTGGTTCATTGAGCCTTCCGCACCGTTCTTGAACTAGATCTTTATCTTTTAAAAAGTTTTAAACACTTGCATTTCCAAAATCTTTCTTTTTTAGCAAAAGTTATTATCTTGAAAGCAAATTTGACACGCATTCCTATGTTCACTGTTGAAGAATTTGATGATTGGTAAATTCATATGCGGACTCATCTATTTGCTCTACACGATGAAACGTGGCTTGTGATAGTGGATGGACCACTGCAAATATTGAAAGTGAACACGGTTGTAAGAAAAGCAAAGGAGAAGAAGGCTGCTTTGCTAAAGAAAGACCAAACCATGGTTGAAAAACCAAGGACTCAATGGAAAAATGATGACAAAAAAGATACAACTTGGACAATGTGGCCAAGGACATACTCTATAAGGCTTTGGACAAAGCAATGTTCAATAAAGTCAAATCATGCAAAACAACAAAAGAAATCTAGAATAAACTAACTTTAATTTGCAAAGGATTAGAGCAAATCAAAGAAAATAAATTATCTGTTGATGTTCAAAAATTTGAAAATTTTAAAATGTTAGCGGGAGAATCAATGGATCACCGGATGTAAGATTCACCGAGATAACAAATGAGCTTTCGGCCCTTGGGAAGGAATATACGAAAGAAATGTGTATGAAGATTTTGAGAGCCTCCCAACCGAATGGGAGATGAAGACTATGGCTCTAAGACATTCAATGGACCTCTAAAAACATCCAATCATGAGCTATTCTCGGACACGAAAGCCTATGAGTTTGAGCCGAGAAGAAAAGATCAAGAGGAGACAACTTGTACCCAAGACAACAAGCGCACTAATAGTCAAGGATGGAAAGAGAGTTGAACCAAAGGAAGCCATAGACCAGGAGGAAATTTCCCTAATGGTTAAAAGATTCAACAAGTTCTTCAATAAGAACTATAAAAGAAATAAAGGTGAAACCTCCGGGAGACATTCACTCTCCCTCTAAGTCAAAGGAAGATAGGCCACCCAAGAGAGCATCAAAGGGTTGAATATCGAAAAACCGATAACCCAAGGACGAGAAAAAGTCGATCAAAGAGTCGAGAACCTATGTTGGAATTGGGACAACCAGGACACTTTGCAATTGATTACTCATATCCACCATCAACAAATATAGGAATGAAGAAGAAAGAAAAGTCTTGAGAGAAGAAAGAAGACAAAAGAAGAAAGCCATGTTGGCTGCTAAAACTATTTGAGACACTAAGTCCAAAAAAGCGAAAACTCGAGAGTAGTGAAGTGACTACTCAAGCGATTCGAAGAAGAAGCCTTGATCTACCTTATGGCTAAAGAACAAGATCAACCACCAGGAAGATGAGGTACACTCTAACTCATCTCATTCGATTCAAGTGATAGTGATTGCGATACACACACTTCATCACCCACTGATCTTTATGATTCATTAGGCAAAATGATGAAAGATTTTGAGCACATTAAATCCTCACACAATCTTCTAAATGAAGAAAACAGACCAACTCAAAAGCCAAAACTTACAAACTGATTAAGGAGCCGAGTACTCTAAGTCATATAGGCCGATGAGAACATAGAGATGAAAGCCGAGAATGCTAAGTTATTAGCTGAGATAGGCAGTCTTTGTAGAAAAGAGGAAAATGGTCTTAAAAATGTGATTGCCTCATTTACGAAGGCATCTAAATCATTGGATGACCTTATCATGAGTCAAAAAGAATGTGGAGATAAGACAGGCATATGATTCAATTCCTTTGTGCACAGTCAAACTCCTAGAGTGATTTTGGAAAAAGGATCTTCGAGCAATGAAGCATCTCAAAAACCCAAAACACCAAATGTTGCACTCACATTCATCCCAAAGCACAATCACAAACAAACTGGCCTTGGATATAAAGGGAAAGGAAAACAGCCAGTTGAGTATGCTGAGAGGACAGCTGAGAAGAAATCCAGCAGAGTTCCTCAGCAAACTCCAAATAGAAAGTACTCTGTGAAGAACAAACAGAGCTACCAAAAACCCCAGAAGTTTCATCAGAGAAACACATATGATGGGAATGGTAGAAACTACCCAAGCCAAGCTGATTGGAACAATGTGAAATATCAGCAAAGACCAATGGAATACAAGCCAAGATGGCAAAGACCTAAACCTCAGCAAAGGTCATTCCAAAGGCAAAAGAGCTACTATCAGCACACATATGCACCCAGGCACTACACTCAGAAATACCACAACTACCCAAAGAAGGCAATTGCTAAAACACACACACAGGCATACAGACAAAAGAGACAATTGTATGAACCTAAAGCCCCCAAGCAATTTGCCAAAGTACATTATGATTATGGCACAGATAGATGGCAACCTCTTAGAGTCAAGTCATTTGGCTATAGGTTGGTTGGATAATCTTATAGCACTAACCCCTCGGGACCCAAGCAAGTATGGGTACTAAGAACCAATTTCCTTGATTGCGGGTTTAAGGAACAACGAGTCTTAGAAGAACATGGTACATGGATAGTGGTTGTTCCAAACACATGACAGAAAACAAGAAAAATCTATCAAGATTCAAGGAGATTAGAGGTGCAAAAGTCATATTTGGAGGTTATGAAGCTCCAGGGGAAATCAAAGCGGGGATCTATCAAGAAGAATGGATTGGAAATCACGGATGTTGCTTATGTTGAAGGCCTCAACTTCAACTTGTTAAGCATCGACCAACTCGTGACAAGGGCTACAATGTTGGATTCAATATGGGAGTGTGCCGATCAAAGATGTTGAATCAAATGAAATAGTCTTTGCAAGGTTTAAGACAGAAAGAATATGTATGTGGTAGATTGGTCTACTACCACACCAAGCACTTGTCTGTTAGCAAAAAGTACAGCCGAATCAAGTTGGTCGTGGCACAAGAAGTTCTGAGTCATCCAACTTCAAGACAATCAACAAGCGTGCAAGAAGTCATCTTATGGAAGGATTGCCGGACTCGATGTACAAGAAAGAAAGTGTATGTGATGCATGCCGGATGGAAAAGCAAATAAAATCTTCAACAAGGATATTGCATCCATTGCATATGGATCTATTTGGTCCATTTGAACCACCCAACATAAGTGGAAAGAAATACACCTTAGTGGTGGTAGATGATTATTCAAGATATACATGGACAATCTTCATGTGCAAAAAGAAGGAAACTTTGCGAAGTTACCATAATCGATGAAAAGAGTTCAAAATGAAAAGAGCAAACCATTATAAAGATAAGATCTCGATAGAGAACCGAGTTTGTCAATGGGATAATCACTCGAAGATTGTGTTGAAAATGGTATTGCTCGGATGTTATCATCATCGCAAGAACTCCACAGTGAGAATGGAATAGGCCGAAAGAAGGAACAGAACTCTCAAGGAAGTTGCAAGGACCATGTTAGCTGAAGGTCGGATTGCCTAAGAGATTTTGGGGTGAAGCCATTAACACAAAGATGCTATACTCAAAATTAGATGCATGATAAACAGGCAATTAACCAAGACTCCCTATGAAATGCGGGACAGGAGAAAGCCAAATGTTGGGTACTTCAAGATATTTGGATGTAAATGTTTTATCCACAACAATGGCAATGATAATTTGAAGGCTTTGAAGCTAAAGGCGATGAAGGTATCTTTTGGGATACTCAACCAAAGCAAAGCCTATAGAGTCTTGAACAAGAGGACTATGGTCACGAAGAGTCTATCCATGTGGTTTTTGATGAACCTAATGTAAATGTAGAAGACATTGAAGAGTTAGGCGACAAGTTGAATCAACCAACTATGCGAGGAAGAGTCCATACGTTGAAGTGAAATAAGAGCAATCAACCCGATGAAAATGAGATAGTCAATCTCAAAGACACTGAAATCTATAGTTGAATGACGATGAAAGAGTTGTTCAAGACAACATAGTCCGCAAGACAATCAATCCAATCACTAACTTACTCCAACCTGATGTAAGATGGTGAGAGACCATCCACCGAGTTAGTTATTGGAGATGTTAGAGATGGTGTAAGAACCAGATCCGAGCACAACAAGAAGCAATGTTCACTTGTTTTATTTCCCAAATAGAGCCAAAAGATGTGTCTCAAGCATTGGATGACACACATTGGATTCAAGCCATGCAAGAAGAGCTAAATTAGTTTGAAAGAAACAAGGTATGGGAATTGGTGCGAGAGACCAACCCATCAAAATGGTATTGGTAAAAATGGGTTTTCGAAACAAGATGAATGAGGAAGGACCTGTGGTAAGAAACAAAGCAATATTGGTAGCCAAAGGGTATTGCCAAGAAGAGGGAATAGATTTTGATGAAACATTTGCTCATGTTGCAAGATTAGAAGCAATAAGGATGTTTTTTTGCCTATCTTTGCACATAAGAACTTCACCGTATATCAAATGGATGTGAAGAGTGCATTTCTATATGGACTGCTAGAGGAAGAAGTATATGTTGAACAACCTCCGGTTTTGAGCAGAAGACTATTGGAGATAAGGTGTACAAGCTCAAGAAAGCATTATATGGATTGAAACAAGCACCAAGAGCATAGTATGATACATTGTCTCAATTTCTGACTGACAATGGATTCACCAAAGGCAAGGTGGACGAACACTATTCATAATTCAAGATGGAGAGAGTATATTGCTTGTTCAAATATATGTGAATGATATCATTTTTGGATCCACAAATAAAGAGTTGTGTGATAAGTTCTCAAACCTCATACAAGGCAAATTTGAAATGAGCATGATGGGAGAGTCGACTTTCTTTATAGGACTTCAAGTCAAGCAATTGAAAGATGGAACCTTCATAAGTCAAACAAATACACCGAGATTTAATGAAAAAATTCGGTATGGAAGAGAAGTCTTCAGAAAATACCAATGAACACATCATCAAGATGGATATGGATGCGGATGGCAAGCACATGTAGATCAAACCAGGATATAGACCTCTAATTGGATCATTGCTCTATTTAACAAAGCAAGCCAGGCATACCTTTGCGGGAGGGTGTATGTGCAAGATTTCAATCTACACCAAAAGAGTGCCACATTATCGCAGCTAAGAGAATCCTAAGCTATTTGAAGGGATGCCGGGGAAGTTGGCTTATGGTATCCAAAGGAAGGAGGATTCAAGCTTATTGGTTACTCAAACTCGGTATGATGGTTGTAGAGTTGATGGAAAAAGTACCTCCGGTACATATCAAATGCTTGGAAATAGATTGGTTTCCTGGTTCAACAAGGAGCAAAACTCAATAGCCACATCCACAACAATTGAAGCAGTACATAGGCATGGCAAATTGTTGTGCCCAAGTCTTATGGATGAGACAAAGAATGAGGATTATGAGATTGAAGAAAAAGAGATTCCAATTATGTGTGATAACACGATGCTATTGCAATCACTCGAATCATGTGTTGCATTCAAGAACAAAGCACATTGATGTCGTGTATCATTTTATAAGAGATCATTTTGAAAAGAAAGACATCACTTTTGAATATATCTCAATCGATAAGTTAGGCGACATATTCACCAAACCCCTATGTGAGTCAAGATTTGAAGAGCTTAAGAATGAGCTAGGGTTAATTGAGCTGAGTTGACACTCGAAGACTCAATCGAAGAGATAGAAGATGAAAAATGGAGTAAAATGTAAATTTCACTCAACAAAAAGTGAATCACCATATCAAAAAGGCAAACAGATTGAGTTAGTGACAACTATGTCACTATTGAAAGAAGAGAAGCAAAGTTAAGTCATATTTGATATGAGCTAAGTCATTTATGAGCCTAGTGACAAAAACGCAATCGTTTAAATGAGCGGGAATATTTTTAAGGATGACATCAGTAATAATGACGGAGTACAAGAAAAAGTCACCGCGATAAGCATATGAATGGATATAATTGTTGTCGCATTAAATGCGAGGAATTAAATGCGGTTTGACGTGCTAAATTTGAACCGTTGATCTCGATCAAAATTCAAAAATCGAAGACACGTGATCGCGAAAATCTTACCGCCAATTACGGTGTCAAATTTTAGTATAGGTTTTGAAAGTAGGGTTATCATCTCCACATGGATTGTTATCAAATTTTATACTAAGTACTATAATTAAAATAGCTTAACTCTATCTAGAAATTGAAAAGAGATGGATGTTTATTAAACTAAAAAGAAAACTAAAATTAACTACTAATTGGTTCGGACAATTAATCAAACACTTAAGATATGAATTCTAGAGGGTTGATTTCACCTAGTGATCCCCTATGTTTTCAATCCAGTTTATTAATCACAAGTTATTAATCTATAAGCCAATAATCCTACCGTTTATCACTTCCTCTCTCGAGTGCCAGTGATTCTAGGTTCTAATTTACGATTTCGACATCTCTAAAAATCATAAATTAAACCCTAATCCGCTCAATGAATATTCTATCACAGGCTTCAAAAGATTCATAAATCTCTCGATTCTATGAAACCCTAGGTTATGCTATTCTATGGCTAGGCGTCGAGCGTCAAATCAAACACGCCTAACAATCTAAATTATTGATCGATAATCCGGATGCAATCAAATCAAATAGCACAAATATATTAATAAACATGGAAATTTCATAAATTGGAAATCAAAACATAGGTTCAAACGTAAGTTACATCAATCCCCTAGAAAGATGGGTTTAGCTCATAATGGATGTACGAAAATTCGTAAAGAAATAATTATACATCTCGAAAAATTGACAAAGAAAAGCAAAGAAAGAATTGAGAAGAAAAGAGAATGAATTCTCTCGTGTCCGACAAGAAGTGCCTCCAATTGCCGTCCCAACCCTTGCTTCGTGTCTTTTGCCTTGCGTTGTGCTCAAAATAATGTCCGACCCCTGTTTGTACATCACTTATTCTATTTATAGGCTCGAAACCCTCGAAAATCCGTCAAAAAGGCCCAAAGAATAAGTTGCGCACGTTCAGCCCTTTTTTAGTCATGTTTCACCGGGTCATACACGCGGCTGCGATGCTTTAAGACGCGCAACAAATACGCGTTGCACATCATCCTGCCGCCGACGTATCTTTGCTGCAGCCTGCATCCGGCTAGCTGCGTGCTAATTCTTTGTCTCTTATGCCCGCTTCCCCATCGCGCGCTGCGATGCGCCCTTTGTCGCCCTACTCTGCTGCACATCCGGTAACCGCAGCTGCGAGCCCTTGGCCTGGCGCTACGTCGTCCCTTGCTGCCGCAATGTGTCTTTGTGCTGGCAGCCCTTGGCCTTGGCAGCCAGCGCCTCACGCCCTTTTCCCTTATGCCACTGTACTAATTTTCACCCCCGTGGCGCGGGGTTTTAGCTCAGCTGCTCGTCCTTTCGTGATGTTTTTTCGTTTTTTTGCTTCTAAAATGTGATTTTCACTTTTCAAACACGTTTTTCATCGTTCTTGAATAATTTCGGCTCTCAAGATCGATTCCGATTCTCGAACGACACTAAATGACACAAACTCAACTCAAATGATACTAAAATACCCGAAAACAACGCAAAATCCTAGTCTAGAACACTCAATACATTGGTATAAAACCAACTTAACAAATACCCCCAAACTTAGATGTTTGCTTGTCCTCAAGAAATTACAGACTCTAAAAATCAACAAACATGAAGGAAGCAAAAACAAAGACAACAGACTCAAACAGACTAAATGCAAAACTTCACAACCAAACTCATTCGTCAAATTTCGTTTCACCATCACAAGCACGTATTTTTGCAATGTGATCATGAAGGTGGAATGTTCATGCCAACCCCGTTTTCATTATACGAGATAGATTCACGCAATCAAGTGTTTTCAAAATGATCCACTTTTTGAATATAGAGATGAGATGCTTACGGACTCCATAGGCTTGTCTTTCACACTAATCTCCACTAATGTAGGCTAATGTAACACAAGGATCAATAGGACTTTTAAAGCTTGTAATGTGGGCTTAGGGTAAGGTAGGAAAATACAGAATAAGTGGCTCAAATCACCCAAACACACAATTATCACTTCAAATCACCAATTAGCAACTACCCTTCGCTTTTTGACATCCCCAATATTTATGAACCTTCAATCCGCTGATTTTTCTCAAATTTTTTTCGGCAACTTCACTCAATTAAATACATACTCTTCTCATCATACCATCCTCAACCTTCAACATTTTTCTATATTTTGTGTGTATGAGTGATGGGTAATTAGGATATCCACATTTAGGCTCGGGTATTAGATTGGTTGCCAAAGAAACGGGTTTATAAGGCTCGGGGGGACACTAGGAAAAATATAATACAAAGGTAGGCATTTTAGGCTCTGCTTGTTCAAAGATGGCCTAAATCACTTCCTTAATGTTACTTCACCTAGGATTTCTCCTCGACCGGTGATCGAGACAAGTTCTAGAATCCGGTGGGATCATAAGAAACACTCAACCGCATAAATCATCCCTAAATAAATCAACAGAGTTAAGCACATAGATGGAATTAATGGAAAAAATATTAAATCACAGTTCAAACACATGCTCTTTTGACCGTTCAACTCATATTCAACAAATTCACTTAGTCATGCGGTTCCACGCTTCACGGATGACCGACTCGACTCGGACTCTTTTTTTCGTTTTTTTTACTTAAGACTCGACTCGATGAATAAAAAAGACTGCACCCCCAAACTTAATATGACATTGTCCCCAATGGAGAGGTGAGAAAAAGGACTTTCCTGGTAGCCGAGGAGCCGAAGGCTCCTTAAGTCATGTGGTACTACTACGTGTAGGAGGTGTCTCGTATAAGCTCACAATGCATCCTAGCGCACAAGCCCATGGGTTTTGTATGCCTCCGAGGTGTGGTCTTGTTCTTCCCATTTGCTTAGCCCGCTCTCTTTTGGTTTCGCATTTCCACAACCTAGCAAGGTAGACAAGAAAACAAAACTCGTGGAACCAAGGAATTCGGCAATGGGTGAGAAAATATAGTGCCATGTCAAAAGATAAGCATAGATATGCAAGATAGCACTAAACAATGTGAAATTGTCATTGGGGCATTTTATCAAACACCTCATATGCATGAATTTGGGCAAAGATAGTGAATGCAATGGATAACTCAATTCAATCCCAAAAATCAACACCAAGCCTAAGTCTAGCATGATCAACCAATCCACAAACCACAAATCAACAACAATTATCCTAGCACTTCTACAATCCAATCACACCAAAAATCACAAGATGGGGAAAATGGGGTGGGGTTTGGAAATTGCAAACTTACCAAATAATGAGTGAATGAGATGAAGATGGTGTGTGTGGTGTTAGAGTGTTCCTTTGTGAAGATGGAGTGAGATATGTGGGATTTGCACAAATAAAAGGGGTGGAGTATGATGCAACTTACTACTCCTAAGAATGCAAAAATTCGAAAAAAACAAAAACAACTACTAAATTATATTAAAACTAAGAAAGCAATAAAAGGGGCTTGGGTTGCCTCCCAAAGCGCTAAGTTTACTGATCTTGACCCGGACTATGTCGATTATCCTCAAATTGGGGCTCCAATAGGCATGTTATCCACATTTCCCTTAGAAACTTCCCAACCTCCAATGTCTTCACTATATTCCCACCCATCCGCTTACCATCATTTAATTCAAATTTTAGCATGTTAGTTGGATGGATGGTGAATACAACTTTCTCCTTATTCACCCGCAAAGTTAGCTCCCCGTTTCTACATCGATCAAAGAAAGTGTTGTAGCTAAAAATGGTCACCCAAAGATGATAGGTATTTTCTTGTCCTCGTTCGCGTCCAACACTACAAAATCCACAGGAAAAACAAATTTATTAATTCTTACCAATACGTCTTCAATGATTCCCCACGGATAGGCGATGGATCGATCAGCGAACTGCAAAGTGATATTGGACGGCTTCACCTCCCCGAGCCCAAACTTCGTCACATCAGAAAGAGATATAAGGTTCACACTGGACCCAAGATCACAAAGTGGTTTCTCAAAGAAAACTCCTCCAATAGTACAAGGAATAGTGAAACTCCCTGGATCCTTCATTTTCTGAGGTAGTTTACTTTGGACTATTGCACTACACTCCTCTGTCAAATAGACAGTCTCAAAATCTTCCAACTTCATTTTCTTGGATTCCATTGGTTTTGCATAAATAGGTGATTCTTCTGGGGCCAGTGAATTTTTGCTTCCTTTTTCACGTAAATCGCATTGCAAAGGTCTCTCTGATTAACCTCTGTATCACTTGGGAACTTTCCCTTCTGCTGCAATGAATTCACGGTTGTAGCCAACTGACCCATTTGTGTCTCGATCGACCTAATATGCGTCTCCATTGTGCTCATCTTATTATTCAGACCATCAATTTGCGCCTCACTCCTATTCATTTGATTCTTGGTCTCTCCGATGAATGAGCCGATCATCTCTTCAAGCGAGCGCTTTTTTCACCTCCGAGTGCATTGGAACCGGATGGGTTTGGATAACCCGGAGGTGGATTCAATACGTTCATGTTGTTGCTATAGGAGATTCTCATGATTGCGAAGTCCCGGGTGATAGTGAGTTGGTAGTGAATCACCTCTGTTATTAAAATCCGGTTATTCACATAATTGACTTGCTTGCGGTCTCATGAGTGGCGAGTGCGTGAGCAGGCGGGTGGGAGTGCGACTTCTTTGTGGTGTGTTGCGGTATTCATGATTGTCAATTGCTTTGTCGGACTCGAGATTTGAGTTGACAAAGCGACATTGTATCGGCTTCAAGAACACGGCAACCGCCGGTCTTTGATCTCTTGGAGGGCCATTGATAGTTGTTTGTGGCCATTTCTTCAAGTAAGTAAGGCCTCGATCGGTGTTTTAGCCATCAATGTACCTCCTAATGCCGCATCTAGTATCGTCTCGTATGCCCATTCAGCCAATTGTAGAAATATCTTGAACCCTCTGCCGATCTGCATAACCATGATGTGGGCATCTCCGCAACAGATCTTTAAATCGCTCCCAAGCTTCGTATAACGGCTCAAAATCAATCTGTTGGACTTGGGCTATCTCGCTCTTGATTGGAGTGTCTTCTTTGGGAGGGAAGAATTTTGCTAAAAACTTTTGAGTCGATCATCCTGCTAGTAATACTCCCAGGGCAAACGTCAGAACCACTTCCTGGCCTTATCCTGGAGTGATAACGGAAAAGCCTCAATCGAATGGCCTCATCAGTCACACCATTTTATTCATCTTGATGGTGTCACAAATTTCCAAGAATGTGGCGATGTGTATTCGGATCATCCACTGGACTCCCCCAAACCGATTCTCTTGAACCATGCTTATGAGGCCCGTTTCAATTGAAATTATTTGCATTAATGGGATGGCGCACAATTCTGGGAGTAGTTCTCGTTCACTATCGGAAGAAAGTAATCCCTGATTGCCCTTTCTCGGTGCCTCGGCAAAGGTGACACATTCATGACCCGATTTCCATTATTCTCATTGTCCACGTCTTCTACCATTGCTTAATTCTCTGCCTTTCTTTGTCGCTCGGATTGCTCGAAGTGTCCTTTCAATCTCTCGGATCAAAATGAAGCAAATTAATATCTTTGGAATCTCGCATAAACAGACAAGTCAAATGAGAAAACGAAATTATAATTCCTAAACTACTCTAGATTAGTATTAAGACTACTTGGTAATAGTATTAGTTTAAAATAGGATAAAACAATCCCCGACAACGGCGCCAAAACTTGATCGCGAAAATCTTACCGTAGCGTACGGTGTCAAGTTTTAGTATAGGTTTTGAAAGTAGGGTTATCGTCTCCACGAGGATTGTTATCGAATTTTATACTAAGTACTATAATTAAAATAGCTTAACTCTATCTAGAAATTGAAAAGAGATGGAAGTTTATTAAACTAAAAAGAAAACTAAAATTAACTACTAATTGGTTTAGACAATTAATCAAACACTTAAGATATGAAGTCTATAGGGTTGATTTCACCTAGTAATCCCCTATGTTTTCAATCCAGTTTATTAATCACAAGTTATTAATCTATAAGCCAATATTCCTACAGTTTATCACTTCCTCTCTCGATTGCCAAGTGATTCTAGGTTCCAATTTATGATTTCGATCAATTTCGATTTCGATATCTCTATAAAATCATAAATTAAACCCTAATACGCTCAATGAATATTCTATCACAGGCTTCAAAAGATTCATAAATCTCTCGATTCTATGAAACCCTAGGTTGTGCTATTCTATGGCTAGACGTTCAATTACCTCTCTCGAGTGTCAAATCAAACACGCCAAACAATCTAAATTATTGATCGGATAATCCAAATGCAATCAAATCAAATAGCACAAATAGATTAATAAACATGCGAATTTCATAAACCGAAATCAAAACATAGGTTCAAACTTAAGTTACATCAATCCCTTAGAAAGATGGGTTTAGCTCATAATGGATGTACAAAAATTCATAAAGAAATAATTATACATCTCGAAAAATTGACAAAGAAAAGCAAAGAAAGAATTGAGTAGAAAAGAGAAGGAATTCTCTCTCGTGTCCGGCATTTGAAGTGCCTCCATTGCCGTCCCGAACCCTTGCTTCGTGTCTCTTGCCTTGCGTTGTGCTCAAAATAATGTTTGACCCCTGTTTGTACGTCACTTCTTCTATTTATAGGCTTGAAACCCTCGAAAATCCATCAAAAAGGCCCAAAGAATAAGTTGCGCACGTTCGGCCCTATTTTTTTCGGTTTTAGACGGGCGCACACTGGGCGGGCCAAGACGCCAGAATAAATTGGCAAGACGCAAGCACATCATCCCTGCTTTGCACGACGTGCAACTGCGGCGCCCAGTTGCTACTACTTGTTATGCCTCCGCCCTTCGTCGTCCTACTCTCTGCCGCAGCACATCCGCCGGCGCCGCAACCCGCTCGCACTGCGCGCCCATGTACGTCGTCCCTGCTGCCGCAATGTGTCTTTGGGCGCTTATTGAAGCCCTTGGCCCTTGGCGCTGCACCCTCTTTTTCCTTATGCCATCAGTACTAATTTTCACCCCGCGTTGCGCATGGGGTTTTAGCCGGCTATTTCGTCTTTCGTGATGTTTTTCCATTTTTCCGCTTCTATAATGCGCTTTTCACCTTTCAAACACGTTTTCATCGTTCTTGAATAATTTTGGCTCTCAAGATCAGTCCCGATTCTTGAACGACACTAAGTGACACAAACTCGACTCAAACGATACTAAAATACTCGAAAACAACGTAAAATCCTAGTCTAGAGCACTCAATACATTGGTACAAAACCAACTTAACAACATGTCCTTTCATAACCCTTATATATACATTTTCCAGACTTTCTCTCTCACATACGGAAACTGTTCATCTTCAAGCAAAAAGAAAGCAAGCCATTTCTCTCTCAAAAACCCTAAGTGTCCTCAAGCAAGTTTGTCAAGTTTTAATCGGTGAAAATCTCTTAAAATGGCACCAAAGTTTGATTTCGTTAAACTCTCTAAGCAAATCCACTCGGGATCGTCAATGGATTTTGAAGGTATGGTGAAGCGGGGTTACGTGAAACCCTAGTCAAGAAGATAGTTGAGATACTATAAAAGTTAGGTCTTAAGGATTTTTGACCATGGAATACTCTCATACCTACCTAGAAGAGGTGGCGCGATTCTATGTCAATGCGGAGGTGCGGGACAAAGGGAGCAAGTCTTACATCCATCACAAGGACATAACGATAAATGCTAAGGACCTTGCGAGCACTCGGTTTGTTGCCATCTCAAGGCATGAAGGAGGTTAATGAAGAAGCGATGTTGATTTGGTTGCTTGCGTGGAAAGAGGTAGCCAAACCGGAGTGTCTTTGCTAAGATGGTCTACACAAATAAGAAATTCTTTGAAGGACGACTATCATAAGTTGATGGATGTCGTCTCCAAATGTGTAGACATGAAGTTTGACAAACTTCAACCAATCACAAAGACTAAGCCGATCATCATGGCCGCGATCATGCGGGGCAAGAAAGTAAACTGGCCGAAGTTCGTGTACATCGACTCACTTTGATGTAATGAATAAGACGTTCAAGGAAGATGGATCATTTGGAGGATCTCTTGGATATGGCCTCATGATTGGCCACTTGATGGAAGTGAAGGGTATTCCCTCGACATGGAAAACCCTTCCACGTCAACAAGAAGATGTTTAGGGCAAACCTCTCTAGAGCCCGAGAAAAGAGCCCAAGCGAAGAAGGCAAAAACAAGTGAGGGGAATCACCAACCCGAGGACACAACTGCTACCCCTCCTCCCAAGAAGAAAGATGCCCCCGCACTGGGAAGAATAAAGTTGCCCCCGACAAAGAAAAATGATGCCCCTTCCCCTGCACCAAGTCGCATGTCCCCGCAGAGTCCCCCCCCCTGCAAGAGTCCCCCGCCCATGCAACGATCCTCCTGCCCTCGGCCGAGGCTAAGAAGGAAATCCAAATCCCTTCTCCGGCCCATACGGAAGAAGAGGACTACCAAGCCAAGGAAGGCGGAGTCCTTCCAAGAAGGATGTCCCTGACCCCACCTCCAATGAATCGGAAGAAGAAGAAGAACTAGAAGTTCCTCCGGGTTTGGACCAAAAGAAGAAGACTCTTCAAGCATTTAGAGCTTGAAAAGAAAAATCAATCATTACTCAAATTGTGAAGTCACAAGTCGAGATCATTGTAATCTAGAAGAGCGATCTCCGATGTTATTGTTGTACCCGCCAAGTCTGCTTTGAAGGTGATCGGATCCAGAGGCTCATCAAGACCCAAACCGTGAAGAAGACGGCCGAGGATAGTGAGGCAACAGAGACAATTGAACCCATAGTTGAAAGAGTTGTCTCTTCACCACTCTTGTGGCTTTCTTTGAAGGCGAGAAGCATCGAGTATCTTGCCTTCAATCCCTGAAAAGGAAGGACAAGAGGAAGAAGATGATGACAATAATATCATGTACTCTCCAAAGATACCCGGACATTCGCGCCATCTCGAGAGAATGGAGAGCATGTAAGCAAGATCACTCAAGGGCTCGGTTGCTCGCCCGAGTACATTGAGGAAGAGCAAGAATTGTTGTGATTTCTCGAGTCAATATTGTGCTTTAGGCCCTGGATGAAAATAATCGCATGGATATTCTCCATATCTTCAAGGAGAAGGAAAAGGCCAAAGCGGTGAGGAAGCACAAGCTCATGAGAAAGCAAAGATTTGTATGTTCATCGAACTCATGAGCATACTCATGAAAATCTAGTTGAGTACACGCAGGCGGGATTTGGATATGGTTCCCATTCTTTGCAGTGAGCACTCGAAATGCGCAGGCTCGAGGGAATCCGAGCGATTGCATGAGCAACAATTATTTGAAGGACCAGGAGAGTCGTCTTAATCTCTCCCGCAAATTGACCCTTTGGGAGTGGTACAACGGATTGCCACAGACATCGCTGCGCCCACGTCCCGATCTATCGGAGAATGAGTCCAAGGGAATTGGCAATGAAACCGGGATTTTGGGCACCCAAGTTGAGCCAACCCACGAAGAAGGTGTTTTACCACCGCTCCAGCGGCTAAGCACTCAACGGAAGAAGCCACGAATCCGGAGGAGAGTGACCTCACCCTTAGTCACTTAGGTGGTGTGCCAGGTGGGGAAACTCACTCCACCACAAAGCGAGGGTTGGAGGTTGTTGTGGATGACTCAACTTTGAAGCAAGGAGGCGAAGTGGAAAAAAGAACCTCAAGAGAGTGACATTGACAAAGCTCGGACAGTTGAGTCTGTCCCACCAAATGTCAATCGCTCTGAAGGCCAACGACATTTGTTCCTACAATCGAGGCAAAGGATGGAGATGCCCTGGGAGTTAACACTGGGCAATAAAAGTGCAATCCTAGGGGTTGAGACTCCTATGGATGCCATGGTCCAAGACCCTAAGACAGCTGCGACTGTCGAAGGGACCATTGAAGGCCTCGCAGCAGTTGAGACTGCTGGAGGTATTGAAGGCCCAAGGGAGGTTGAGACTTCCCGGTAAAGTTCAAGAGATTCAGATCCCTCATATTCAAAGCGTTGAAATAGAAGATGAGATAAGCGCCCTTCATGACTCCGAGGAGAACCTTGATACATCATTCCCGGGTCCGAAGATGAAGGCCGAGTCCACTCGATTCTTGAGATCCAAAGGACCCGGTGAGGATGTTCTCAAAACTACGATCCAAATAAGTGACAAAGCAAGCTCATCAAAAATTTAACTTCGATGATGAGCCAAACCCCAGTCTCATCATCATCTAATGACGATGATGATGCGGCGAGAAAGATTCGGTTATTCATTTAGAAATCCACGAGATCAAGACGTTGTTAAGACAAACCGAGGCTCGGTCGGCAGAGCAAAGAAATACACTAGCCCCGGCTAAAACCGAGTCAACTACGCATGCTTCCATAGCTGCAGTAGTAATGACTACACCAGCTCCGTCACAAGCTCCCACAGTGTGACCCGCTGACGAAAGCTATCGCAGTGAGGTACGAAGAGCTTAATCATCTCGTGGCACAACCCTCACAAACAATCCCATATGTGAGTGATGATGCCTTTCCAAAGGTAATCCCTTTCACGCAGACTACCAGATTTGGAAGAAGAGACCACCTCTTGAACAACGAAGATTCATCGTGAGAGAAGATCCAATCATCCCTATCGACACTATTGTTCGGCCCGAGTTCAACTTTCTTTGAAGAGTGCCCTGCAATTTGAATCAATCGAAACAATCGAATTTCATGAAATCTTCAAGAAGATTTGTGAAGAGATTGAGAAGATCGAAAGACATCGAGGCCTCACTCGACCTAAGATCGGACAACAGGGGACACTACCTTCACTGCAGATTTGAGAGGGATAGTGGTGCGGATCCGAGAATGGTCTCAACAAACAATCCGCCATGTGAATTGAGCAAATTCGTTATTTCAAAGCACTATATGGCGGAATGCTTGTCGGGATGGCTGACAACACCGATCAAGCAAAGGATGCGGCGTATATTGAAAGGTTGCATGCATCTCACAAAATAGAAATGGAGTTGTTGCAAGAATTCCATAGAAAAGAAGTTCTGCGTCTTGATGAGACCATGAATGTGAAATTCGATCTCCTCATGGCTGAAATGAAATTGGTGGCAAACCGAGTCCAAAGCCACTCGCTCGAATTTGGACACTTACATAGCAAACAGACTCCAAAGCAATTCCGCTCTCAGCGGACTCAACTTTATGCTCGTAGGCATGTTCCCTGGGGTCCATCTTTCCTTTGATTATGCCAAAAGGGGGAAGAGGACTCTCTAAGGAATTTGAAAGAAGAGAAGTTGAAAGAATCGGAAGGTCGAGAAGAAGGGAAATACAACTAATGGGGAACGTTCGAAGGATTTGACGTTAATGATAGTGAAACCCCTTAGTAGGGTCATGTTATGGCTTCAATTATCAAAGAAACTTCCGGTGACTCTGCGCGATCGAGCACTCTGTTGTGCCTATGTCGGAGAAAAGGCGAATCATCGAAGCGGGGATGGTGGAGTTCGACAAGAAGACGGATGCCCATGTCGAAGAAGTGATGAAACAATACGGCGATATTCCCGGTAGGAAAGGATCAAGATGCTATTCCCGACAATAGATCCGAGCCAAGATCGATTGAAGAATTCAAGACGCTCGAATCCGGCTATTTCAAGGATGCCACTAGCCCAAGCCGGGATTTGTATCGGGAGAAGGATCTTACTTTGTGCGAAAAAGGCGATATGCGGCGGACTACCAGCAGACCATTCAAATTGGTAATCGAAGACTCCGTGAAGTACACACCCGAGAAGAGGAGGAAGAAGTGGTGGAGGAAGAGGTTCTCAACCTCGTCCAAGACCCAAGAATATCGAGTTTGTAGATCCCGGAAATAAGGGAAGGATCTCTTGGTGGGTTTGATGAAGTGGCAAATGGGAAGTAGCAAGGAAGAATGTTGAGACCGTGAAAAGACAGGAAGAGGAAAATGAAAGACAAACTCAGGCTATGGCTCGAGAGGAAGTGAAAGGATGATCTTTGCGAAGAGAGCCTATGAGAAGAAGAAGAAAGTTGAGGAAGAAGAAAGAAAAAGGAAGAGAGTTGATGACTTGACAGAGTGAAGAGGAAAGAAGGCAGCGTGAAACGACGAAGTGTTCTGCGAACCCTTCACGTATTTTACGTGTGTAAATACACTTTTGTAAGTCATCCGTATACTTAGTGAAGTTTTACGTAATTTTTCACTTTGTATTTATTCTAGTATCCTAGCATAGATGTCTGTATTGTTGCATTGATATAGACTCTCGATACCAAATGTAAATAGTCATGTAAAGGACAAGAATGCTATGATAAATAAAACGATCAATTTTTGCATACATTCTTTGTTCTTTGCATTGTTTGTATGTATCTTTGTTGTTTATATTTATTGAATGTTTTTAAGTTATGTCATCATCAAAAAGGGGGAAATTGTTGGGAAATTTATTTTATAGATTTTGATGAATACCATGTAAAACTTAAACTAGAAAGTTGGCACCCCATTTTCCTTATAATTTACATTGTAATAGATAGAAATTGGAAAAGCCGAGTCAAGTTAGATACGTCCGGAAATACAAGAAGTCAATCAAGAATGAAGTGAAGACTCAATTGTGGAACAATGAGTATGGTCAAGATAAAGATCAAGAGCTCGATCAAGATGTATCACCGAGAACAGTTGTGTGAAGAGTCGAGTCAACTCAAGAATCCAAGTCTCAAGTTGAAAGTGACAGATAAGCAATGATTGGAGCAGCGAGACTCAAGTCACCTGGGGAAAAAGCGACAAAGAGGAGTTAATCTGAAATGAATCCGTTGCCTGAGAAGTCAAGAACATTACTTAAATAAGTAATAATTCCATGTTTGCCAGTCTTAAAGTGCTCATCCCGAGCGTGCAAAAGGAATAAACTAATGGGAAGCACCGCACCTCGTGTCGAACCTAAAAAGACAAGCCAACGAACACAAGTGACATTTGAAATCACCTATCTCTTCAACGGGCGATTTTGAAAGTTCACTATAAAAGGTT
The DNA here is from genome assembly GCA_016081115.2 of Rehmannia glutinosa. Lineage (NCBI taxonomy): Eukaryota > Viridiplantae > Streptophyta > Magnoliopsida > Lamiales > Orobanchaceae > Rehmannia > Rehmannia glutinosa. Next base: position 35,792,317 of record CM071937.1, on the reverse strand, counting down.
GAGGAAATTCATTGAGAAGAGGTTGACCGTTACACACCGAGAAATCAAGCATTATTCAAGCTATTAACCCGAAATATTCTCAAGTATATTCAAGCAAATCCTCAAGCACAAAACTCAAAGGAAATCGATCCAACACAAGTCTGTGAAGGAAAGACAACTTCAAACTGTTGAAGAGGAAACTCTTGAAGAATCAAAAGGGGTCTACTTTCCAAGGAGGATTGTAGGAAGGTTCAAGGTCGAACCAAGATCAAGTTATTGGAGGGATTCGTGATCAAATCCAAGAGCTTGAGAAAATGAGTCAAGTAGCAAGCAAAGCCTGCGGAAGAAGAAGGCTGGGTGGACGAGAAGCCGATTGTGTCTATCAACAACTCTATTGAGTCCATTAAGTGGCTAACTCTCACAATAACCAACTTAGCTATCCCTCAAGGACTCGATTGTTTGTGTTAACTCGTAATATTTTAAAAGAATTAAAATCAAAAAGTTGGTTAGGTTTATTCAATCCCCCTTCTAAACCTTACTCACACCCTTGCGGCGGCTACACAAAGGGGTAAAGGCAAATTGTTAAGGCAAGTCGACTAACATTAATCCGTTGACGGAAGTCAAGGATATTACTCGATATAGTAATAAGTCCATGCTTTTGTCTTAAAGTGTTTGACCCGAAATGTGCAAAAGGAATAAACCAATGGGAAGAAGCACTGAAGCTTGTGTCGACCTCGAAAAGCTGCGAGCCATATAATACGAGGATATGTCAACATCACATGCTACTGGTCAAGAAAAGGCATGCCAACATACAAGAAAGTGTCATTCAAAAATAGCCTATCTCTTCAATGGACAAATTTTCAAATGAGCATTATAAAAGGTGAGGAAGCAAGAGAGAGAAACACGGACACACGAGAGATCAAACATTCTAAGCAAATCAAAGCAAGCAATATCTCAAACATTCTCTCAAGCTTATCAAGAAATTCCTCAAGCCTAAAACTCGAAGGAACTCGATCCAACACACGTTGTGAAGGAAAGAATACTTCAACCAGTTGAAGAGGCAAAAGTTTTAAGAACAAAAAGAGGTCTACTCTCCAAGTTTGAAGGAGTTGTAGTAAGGTTCAAGGTCAAACCAGGAAGTTTCAAGCTCGTTGAAAGGTTATGTGATCAATTCCAAGGGTTTGAAGGGAGTCAAGTAGCAAGGCGTTGTCTTGTGAAGAAGCTGAGTCGCAGGAGAAGCCAGTTGTGTGATCAAGGTTGTCTCTGGGCGAAGAACTACTTTGTAACCTGGTGCATTACTTAGTGGATTCCTCCAGGAGTTGGAGAAGAGTGGATTAGAGGAATTACCCCATCCTCGAACCACTATAAAATTTACTTGTGTCATTTCCTTACAAAGACTTCACTTTCTTGCATATATTTATATTTCTTTGTTAAGTTAAATTGCTAACCCAAATGATAATAACATTGCTAAAAATAAGTGTTAAAAACGTGTGTAAAATTAACAAGGGTGATATTTTATCCGAAGATCTAGAAAATAAAGACATGGAAAAGACAAGAAAATTATGAGATAACGATCAATTATGTCAATATTTGAATTGGATGGTATGCAGACATGAAGTACCTATTGATGACAATTTTGCATATTCGATCGCCATGGAGATCGTAGATGAAGATGTCTCTGAATCTAGATCAATTGAGGAATGTCGGCATAGAAATGATTCACAAAGCTAGAAACAAGCAATACAAAATGAACTTGACTCGTTAAATAAGCGAGGGTATTTGGATGTATTGTTAAAATACCTAAGATATTAAACCAATTGACTATTAATGGGTTTTTGTGAGAAATGAAATGAACACAATGAGATTGTAAGGTATAAAGCCAGATTTTTGCACAAGGTTTTACACAAAAGCCATGAATTGATTATACGAAACATATTCCCCTGTAGTCGATATTATTACCATTAGATTTCTTATTAGTTTTGCGATTCGAACAACTCCAAATGCGTCTTATGGAGGTCGAATCGCATATATGTATGGATCATTAGATACGGAAATTTTATATGAAATCCCGAAAAGATTAAAAATGTCTCAGTAGCGTTTCAAACAAAACTTCGCCAATTGTACTCCATAAAATTGCAAAGATCCGTTTATGGTCTTAAACAATCATGAAGAATATGGTACAATCGTCTTAGTGAATATTTAATAAAGAAAATATTTACAAACAATCCTATAAGTCCGTGCGTCTTTATCAAGAGGACCAAATTCGGATATGTAATTGTAACCATATATGTTGATGATTTAAATATCATTGGGACTCCAAAAAGATTTAAAAGGCTCATGATGACTTAAAATTGAATTCGAAATGAAGGACTTAGATACTACAAGGTATTGTCTCGGCCTTGATTCGAGCATACTAGGAATTGTATTTTTATCCATCAACCGAATTACACATAAAAGGTCCTCGAACGTTTTAATATGTATAAATCACATCCATGAAGTACACCAATGGTAGTACGATCGCTTAATTTAGAGAAAGATCATTTTTGTCCTCGAGAAAGTAATGAAAGGATATTAAGTCCTGAAGTACCATATTTAAGTGCTATAGGTGCTTTAATGTATCTTGTAAATAATATCAGACCGGATATAGCCTTTTCAGTTAATTTATTAGCAAGATATATTTTTGCACCAATACGCATACACTGGAATGGTATCAAACACATTCTACGCTATTTACGTGGAACCAATGACATGGGGTTATTCTATCAAAAGTTCAAGGATCCTACAACTATAGGTTTAGAAGGGTATTTGGATGTAGGATATTTATCGATCCACGTAAAGCTATATCTATATCGGTATCTATTCATGTATGGTGGAACAACCATATCTTAGCGTTCAACGAAACAGATATTAATAGCCATATCTTCAAATTAAGCGAGAATTAATTGCATTATACGGAGCGAGCACAAAATGTGTTTGGCTCAGTGCATGATCCATCATATAGAAGATTCTTGTGGACTCCGATTGAGTTCGAAGAACCCAACAAGGATATACGAGGATGCTACTACTTGCATCGCTCAAATTAAAGAGGATATATTAAAGGTGATAGAACCAAACATATTTCACCTAAATTTTTCTCCACCCATCATCTTCAAATGGAAAAAAAAAAAAAAAGGGAAATTTTTTAACTACCCACTATAAATAGTGAGTACTCTTTCCACCCACCAACTTTAAAAAATATTTTTACCCAATTTGACCAAAATGTCCCTCCTTTAATTATTGCTTTCCTTGAAAATCGTGTACACTTCCCTCAAATACACACACCCCTCATATCGTGCTCATATCGTATCATATCATGATATTGTGCTCATATCGTAATATATCGTGCCCATGTCGTAACATATCATGCATATCGTGATATATTGTGCCATATCGCACCCATATCATGTCATATCGTGTCTATATCGTGTCATATCGTGATATATCGTGTCAACCCCTATGTACATATATTAATTTGAAAACAACATAAAACAGTTATTTAAAATCAAAAAAATTGTCTATTACTTTTGAAAATTGTTTAAATAAAATTTAAAAGTATTTGCAATTTATTAAAAAAGTTAAAAAAATCCACAAAATTATTTTAAAATCTAAATATTAAAATATAGAAAACACGATAAATTTGTTTAAAAAACAAAAAAATAATCGGTTATTTTAAAATCAAAAAATTATTAAATATGAATTTTTTTAAAAACTATACATTTTTTAAACATTTGCCATTTATTTAATATATCTTAAAATTATAAAAAACTCAAAATTATTTTAAAAATTTGGTTTTTTTATACTAAACGATTTTATAAAAATCTGAAATTTTGTTTAAAAACTAAAACTTGTGTTAAAAATATGAAAAATGGATTAAAAACTGAAAATTGTTGAAGACTTTGAAAACTTTAACGAAAAGTCAGATTTTTATAAAATCCAAAAAGGGTAAAAATAAAATAGAGTTTTTTCACTACAAATAAAATTATTGAAGAAAAATTTAAAAATTAAGAAAAATATATTTTATGTGAGATAGAAATAGGGTTCACATACTTATTGCTTTTGTATTCAAGTGTTAAAAGTATTTGAGTAAAAGAACCATAAAAGTGGGTAGAAAAGATAGTTTTTATCTCACATGTTAAAAAGGTTTTTGTTTTATCCATAATGGGTATTTTGAACAATTTGCTCAAAAATTAATGTTTGTGAGATTTGATCTGATAAAAACTTAGCATATTTATTTACAAAGTTGCTACTTGTAAAAATATGTAAACCTCTTATACAAAATATTGGTACGCGACGTATTAAAGATATTTGTTAAGGGGAGAACTATATACTCTACTCTTTTTCCCTTAGTCATGGTTTTTATCCTAAGGGGTTTTTCCATGCAAGGTTTTTAACGAGACAAGAAATGATGAGATGTACATATGAATATATTTATCTAATGTGAATGTTACATCTCATCTCACTTTCATAACTCAAGACATTTAAGTGTGATTGATTGTGCTTTTATTTCGTCCACTTTCATTTTCCTCGAGAGAATTGTGGTGAATTGTTTTAAAAGTGAAAGTTGGATATGAAGAGAAAAAGTAATAATTATGTTGATATGATGGATAATCTTTTAGAGATTTTGATTGTTTGTGAGAATTTTTGTGGAAATAATAGTGTAAAAATATAATGCAAGAAAATTGAATAAAATAAATAAATTGAACAAAAAATAGGAATACAGATCTCATTTGATACCTTTTGTTAACAAGATTAAGATGAAAATAATAAAAATAGTGATAAATTAAAGAAATTATCAAAATTCTATATATAAATAGTGGAATGAGAGAGAAATAAATAGTATAATTGGGTATTGGAAAGTATGTGAAAGATAGAGAAAAATGAGTTAATTTTGGAGAGAAATGAGATTTTTTTAAAAATTCATTTATTCCACAAACAATCATACATCCTATAAATTTTTCACTCAAAAATAAAAATTTGGAAAATTTTCACAACCATCACAACCTTAGAGTTTATAACTCTTTATTTTAATTGTTGGGTTTAATAACCCACTTCAATTGTAAACAATCTTGTAATATAAATAGTGGATGTATTGATGAATGTAGAATACAAGACAAGTTTATTATCTCTACTTAGACCAACTCCAACCCAACTCTATATCCCATACCAAAACACCAAATATGTAAAAATCTCCCTCCAATCCAACTCTAAACATTACACCAAATTTGGTGTGATGTGGTGTAACACTATTCCTTTATACCAAATTTGGTGTAATACAAATATTCCATATTTGCCGTCCAATTTCTTCTACTTCAAACTTTTAATTCCTATTGTACCCTATATTTGATATATAATTCTTTTGTAACATGGTTTTAGTTATTTAAATTTTGTATATAGTTATTATTTTGGATGTACAATTATAATAACTATCACCAATAAATTATTATAAACTAAACTTAAAATTTTCTATAAACTACAATAAATAATAAACGAAATTACAATTTTATTTATTGTGATATTAGTTGTAATATTTATTTTGCAATATAATTAATCAATGTAATATTAGTTAAATATAAGTTTTTATTTAGTTACATTAATATTAATAAAATATAAGCAAAAGAAATAATTGCATAAACAAATAAATTTGTTATTCCAAAATGAAAAGAAAATATTAAAATACTCATTTGGTGTAAGATTTAGTGTAGTGGGTTGGAGATGATTTTTAAAAAATACACAAAGCACCAAATTTGGTGTGATTTTCACACCAAATTTGGTGTCATGGGTTGGAGATGCTCTTAGAGTGAAAAACGAACCAAGCTACTCGATCTCGATTTGAGATCGATCGTTAAAAGCTCGTTTGAGCTCGGTTCGTTAAAGAACGAACCAAGCTTGAACATATTTTTCGTTCGATAAGATTTAAAGCTCGGCTCGAGCTCGACTCGATTTTTTAAAAAAGAATAAAATATGTGTAAAAATATCAAGCTACTCGAGGCTCGATTAGTGTTCGGCTCAACCAAAGCTCGTTCGAGCTCGATTCGATTAATAATCAAACAATCTCAAACACAATTTTTAAAGCTCGATTAAAATTCAAATAAGCTCGAACAATACCATGTTCGGCTCACTCGACTTCGTTTACACCCCTATCTCTACTACTCTCTCTTTATTTCATATTTTCATATTGGTATTTTCTCTAATCACCCTCATTTATTCTGCATAATATTAATAAGTAGTATTAGTTCAATTATATTATAACATTTTTATTTTTATTTTTATTTTTTCAGATAAAAGAAATATGAAATTCATTAAAATGGTTGATTAGGGTTTCTGGCCGTGCTGGGCAGCCACACATTTATATATATTGAGAGAGGGAGCCTCTGTATATCTCCGCCATTGCTTCATTGTCTGAAAACTGAAACCGATTAACCATATCCCCTCAGTAGCAATGGAGCAGACTTTCATTATGATCAAACCTGATGGTGTTCAAAGAGGCCTGGTTCGTTTTTTGTTTTTCTATTTTGTTTTTAGTAAATTCATATTTGGTTGAGCTATAATATTATTTTAGATAGTTACTGAATTTGGAATTTGTTCAAGGGGACCCTGTCTCTGAAAACTAACAATTTGTTTTTTTATTTTTATTTTTCTTTTGTGGTTTCTGTTGTGGATTGGAGAAGGAATGGAAGATCTGATTATTTGCTTTTTAATTCAGTAAAGTGAAAAAAATAATTTAGTAATCTGAGATTAAACTTGCAAAAGTTTAAGAATAACTAATCTAATCGTTTTTATGTCAATGATTTGCTGCAGGTTGGTGAGATCATTGGCAGATTTGAGAAGAAAGGTTTCACTTTGAAAGGTGCAATTCTGACCTTTTTTCCATATATTTGTTGCCGTTGGCCTTTCTTCCATTACAATGAGAATATTTAGTGTTTTCGTGGTGCTAATGCCCTTCTGCCTTTATTCTCTTACATTGTTGGTATGTGTGTTTGTCTTGTTTTCTTGATTTTTTGAAAAAGAAGAGATGTTAATTGATTGCCCAACTTATTGAGAAGATGTTGATTGATGCTGATTTGAAGCAACGATTATGATCTTATCTATTTTAATTTTCATCTTACTGACAGTTGATTCGTGATCGGTTGAGGTCTGAACAGAAAATAAAACAAAATGATTATAAGCAACAATTATGTATTTACTATTAGTTTTCACCTTGCTGACTTTTAATTCATATTCAGTTGAGGGCATTGAGGCATAAGTAGAAAAGAAAACAAAAAGGTGTATAGAAATGCTTCTTTTTTTTTTTGGTTGCATAATTTAGGTATCCTCTCTATTTTTTTCAATTCCTTATAACCCATAAGCATCGGTCAATCAGTTTAATTGTTTAAGTTTAGAGATGAATGAGAATGATCATACACTGCTATCTCAATTAATCTCATTGGATAATTGAAGATCTTTTTTCCTTCTGGATAATATGTCTGTTGTTTTAACTTAAACAAAATGCATCTGTTGTGCGTTCAGGTCTTAAGCTAATTACTGTGGACCGTGCTTTCGCTGAGAGGCACTATTCTGATTTGTCTGCAAAGCCCTTTTTCAATGGGCTTGTTGAGTACATTATCTCTGGCCCAGTCGTTGCAATGGTTTGGGAGGGTAAGAATGTGGTAACTACTGGTAGGAAGATCATCGGAGCCACAAACCCTGCTGACTCTGCTCCCGGGACCATCCGTGGTGACTATGCCATTGACATTGGCAGGTGAGTTTTGCTCTAAATGGTTTATTTTATTGTACAAAAGATACACCACTCAATTGTTTTGGCACAATTGTCTTAGTCTTCATTTGGATTGATCAATTAAAAGTTACGGATTTCAAATCCATTGCAAAATATCGATGCAGCTTGTTTGGGTAATAATTAATATCACAATCCAATGTATTTCAAATCCCTAGCCTCATATTATAAGCTATTTTTTGAGTCTGTGAATTTCAAATCCATCTTATATTTAGTCATTTGATATCCCTACTTCAGTTCTTTAAAATCCATCACTCAGAGGGACATTATTAATCATACGAGTCTTTGTAATTGTATTGTAGTTTATTGAACCCTCAATTCTTTAAAAAAATATAGACAATAGTGCATTTTAGTTTAAACTTAAGGATAATAAGAAATACTACCCTATGGTGTAGCCTAACTAAAAGAAGTTAATTTTCAAAATGGCAAATACCCCTGGACATGTTTCTCTATTGTATAATTTTGTACTTATTGAAGGGGTATCTAATTTAATAGATAGCTTTTGTGTAATTAGGTTAAACCTCAGGGGCAGTAATTATTCCTAATACTTAAGAAGTGTATGAAGTTGTTGTGACACGTGTTGTTGTGAATACAGGAATGTGATCCATGGTAGTGATGCAGTTGAGAGCGCGAGGAAGGAGATTGCACTGTGGTTCCCAGAAGGAATTGCAGAATGGAGAAGCAGCCTTCACTCCTGGATCTATGAGTGAATTTATTGAAAGTCAGCCTATAGTTATATGTATCGCCCTTAGCTACCATTTATATCAGCGAGTTGCGAGTTTTGGCTTTTCATATTTTGAGTTTTTAAAACCTTGGATTTCGGAGTTTATTTGTCTTGTCATTGGCCGGAGCGCTTAGTTTTCGCGAATATTATTGTTATTATATTGCTAAGTTTTCAGCTTTTAATGTTATTGAACTCAAACCGCAATGATTGCTGCAGCAGAGTGTGTGATATTAAAGGTGCGATTGGATATACTTTCATTTTGAAAATTTTCATTTTGCTAGAGAATAGTAGTGAAAAAAGTTTTGGAGAAAAAGATGAATTTTGAGAGTATGATTGGATGTGAGATGAAAAAGTAATGATAAAAGTTGATTGGATGTGAAAATAGTAAAATAATGATTGGATGTGATTGGTAGTTAGAAATATGTGAGTGAATGAATAGTGAAATTTGTGGGATAATGTGTAATAATGATTAGTTTTTTTGTGAAAAAATGTGTAGATGTGATTGGTGAAAGTAAAAGTAAGAAAAAGTGAAAGTGAAAGAATAGTATATTTTCTGAAAATTTTCATAAACAATCGCATGTTTGGTCAAAAAAAATTCTTTAGCGGAACGAAAATGGATTTTTGCTCACATCCAATCGCAGCCTAAACATCTCTTTCGTTTTCTGCATTCCCTAGAGTTAATGGTTGTGTGAAGTGAATATTATAAAAAACCAAAAACATTGGCTTCTCTAGTAATACGGACCTTCCCTTGGTATATTGAAATGTTTGAGGCTTCATTTTGATCGAATATTTGAAACTAAGAATTTCAAATTCATAATATTTGAACTTTTTGAGTTTGGATTGCTCATAATGTAATGGTATCTTTGAGAGCTCCTAAACCTCCTATATTTTATGGTGATGAATTTCAAACCATAAATTTTAAATGGAATCCTTTGAATCCTTTCACCAAAACCTCCTATCATCACCAATTTTGTTGATACATCCATAACAAGCATGAGTTCCACATTGGTTTGAGGATTTGTCAAACCATCAATTCTAAAAGTTGCTATAGAACGCTCAAATAAAATTGCAGTGGTCTTAAGCATCGATGAGCTTGGCACTTTTCAAAGAAAATTAACTTTACCGCCCACGCAAGACAAGTAACAAATGGAGAACTAATGCCTGCATTATCTGCAATTAACTGATATATCAATGTCCTGGATCATATAGAACTGTAGGGAAGATTATATTTGCATTAACAATTCACTTCATTTATGTTAATTTTGTATTATCTGCAGAATACATATCCTCCCAGCCAAAAAAGGTATAAAAATCAACTCACATGGAAAGGCCTTGCCCTATCACAAACATTTTGCTATGCAAAGCTCGCAGCAAGATGTACTTTAGCACTACAGACCACCTGCTTTGTGTTTTTCGCGCTTCACTCTGACAAAAGAATCATATGTCAAAACATCAAAGCGCCCAAATCTTTATGTCTAGAACTATTGAGCCGCCCCACCACCCTACTTGATGACAGAGTGAGCAAGAATCTCCGATGAAAACACCAAAAATGAGATGACGGGTAACACAAGCGAAGCATTCAGTAGATAACAAGTCTGGCAATCGAGCAACTATTCATTCCTTCAAGACCGTGACAGTTAAGTATTACACTACCGACTAAGAAGGCTGTAGGAGGGCAAATCTTCTAGACGCATGATGTCTTCTTGGAGAAGCTCGCTCTCCAGCTGACGACGAGTAGCTTTCATCACAGCCTGTGTGCGTATAATGGAACACCAAAAACAATTACAGGATTATGAGGAAGATGTGACAATGAAAGATCAAGAAACGTTGGAATATTTAAGTTTAAATGTCACATCGGAAGCTTACAGTTACAGGAATGAGTCCAGCATCAAAGTATCAAAACAATAAGCACAATTCTAGATTTTCCATGCTCAGTCAGAGCATACAAGTGCGTATAAAGTCTTGTCTAAGTGAGTGGAATATATATATATATATAATATATAATAAAGGGATTATTACATAAACACCCTTGAGGTTTGGGCTAATTACAAAAAATACCCAGAGATGTTCCAAAATTACAAAAAAGAAAAATCAGGTTGATTATGTCTTAAACGGGTAATTGTAATATTTTTATAATTGTCAGAGGGTTTTGAAATGTTCTTTTCTTATGAAGGGAAAGTGAAAGACAAGTCAAACCTCAAGGGTTTTTGCAATACTCAAAAACACTTTTTTTTTTGTAATTATCACTAAAATAAATAAATACAACAATAGAAGAAGTAAAACATTACAAAGCTCACTACATAATAACTCCTTCCCAGAAAGGTCACTGCATACTAGCTCTTTCAGAAATTTTGAACACGAAATATACGCTCTTCCCAGAAACAAAAATAAATCTCAAACTATCATGTCAAGTGGTTAGACCTACAGTTAACAGACAGGAGTTTCAACGAAGATCCTAAGGCTCAAGGAGAAGCCTATGTATTTCTTTAACTTATTCTTAATCATCTCTCACAAATTCTGAAAACTTACATTGAAATCCATGTAAGAAGCATGCATGGAAAGCCATAGATGGTCCATTAGCTTGAAAGTGATACAATATAGAAGATCAAATGCTGATTCATTTTCTGTCGATGAAAAGGATAGAAAATTCACAATAAGCGCAAATCAATTGGCAAATAAAATTAATTCAACAAAAGAGTATGTAATTCTACCTAATAAACTTTCTTATAGATGAGAGCAGAAGCATATCAATTATTGCCCATCAAATCAATAGCAGCTGTTTTTTTCAAACCAACCATGATAAGGCTCCCTCAAATGGCAAAAGATGCAACGTGTTACCTGCAAGAAATTTCAGGAAGGTTGCTCCCACAAGCGTCCGGGGCTTCACTGCAAAAGATGAAGCAAGAGAATAGCTGATGAACAACATATTTATTATACTCATGAGGCATTATACACTTGGCACTTTGCAGTATAATACCTATTGCCTCTGTGTGCACTGTGCAGAACAAAAACTCAAATTGCCTACCAAAATTTTTCATTTTCTTTTCACTGGAGAAACTTTTTTGGCCCCAAGTTGCAATTGCTTATGAATGTTTTTTGAAAATACATTATTCCCTTACTTTCACTTTTTCTATCACCAATCACATGAGTCACATCCAACCATCATTAGAGGAAAAAAACCCACCAAATCAACCATTATTATTTCACTGTTATCTTACAAATTCCATTATTCATCCACTCTCGCCTTTCCGATCACATCCAATCAAAAATCTCACTATTTATATATCACATCAACGAGCATCATAACATTTTCCTCTCATACCCAGTTACATTCTCAAAATTCATTCTTCTTTCAAAAAAGTAAAATAATCACTATTCTCCAGAAATTTTTATTCAAAAGGATAAGCAATTGGCACTCAATTATATGCATTCCAGTTTCCTCATTCTTATCAAAACAAGCATTGTCTAAAATCAAAGGCAAGGAATTTCGGCTGGACAGACTCAAAATCAATATTTTGAGCAAGCAAAAACGATACACCATCAGATGTATAACCGAGTGATTGCGATAGATAACAAGATTTCATTCAAATCAATAAAAAGCGTTGAATGAAACCAACAAATGAATTTTAGCTGCTCCCGAATCCAGATTTTTCAAGCAAACAAGAAATGGAACGATCACACGGAAAAACCAGATCTAGGCTCAATGATTGATACTTACATATCTAAGATTATCTACATTTCCACAAAGGTCAAATGTTGATTTAATGAGAATTTCGGCGCAAATATAGCAGAAACTTCAGATAACACTGCAGACAACTAATTCAGATTGTACTAATTATTGGTTGAAGGTAGTTGGAGAATCAGATCCATTTAAAAGACACCCAGTTCAAAGAACAAGGAATGAAATAAAGAAAAGAACAACAAACTTAATTAGGTTTAAATATTCACTCTTTCATCTGAAAAGATTCAACAAGTCACCTGCTTCAAGATCTAGCATCTGAATAAGCATGAATGTGATGTTGACACCACCTACAGCAAATGGGTATTCCCACAATGCCCGATCACCTTCCTGCTTCCGAAGAAGATCCTGAAAAGATTTCTAGAGAAAAGCATTTGGCAAGTTTTTAGAGGTCAATATTCCGTCATATATTCTCTAAAGGGAAAATCAAAGGTTAAATTAGATGAGCAAAACAGATCACAGGTAAATAATGTGAGCCAAGTAAGGGATAAGAATTCATCTGTTCTCTAATATGCATATTCGTGCTCCTACAGCATGTGCCAACAAGCTTTCATTTTTCCAGTCTAAAGGGTCAATACTATGGAGATGATACTCTCCACAGCCCAACTAAAAGCACCAAAGGCAAAAAGTGCACCTACATGTACATGCATGGGCACTCACAAGGAGAATCAAAGAGATGGAGAGGAGAGAGTGATCATACCGGAAAGTTCCTAGCAAAGTACAACAAATTTTCCAGTGATATGAAACCTCCACCCCTAAAAAAATATGCTGTATGTTAATTACAAGAAAATATGTGAAAAAAAGTTAATACAGCTTATTCCAAAAGGTCTGAAGAAAGTTCAAGGATAACAATAATATACCGAAAATCTGTTGATGGATCTTTTCCCTGCCAACCCATTTCCTTCCATTGCTCTGATATTAAACCTTGGAGTTCCTCCCCAGGAAAGGCAGCATGCCATAATGCCCACAGAGCTTCCTATCAAAAAAGGAAAAATATATTGATGAGAAGGATGTGCAGATTTTAGAGTTAATTTTTAATAGAAAGCTTCCACAAACATATACATACCATTGCATATATGCATAGTAACTTTATGAACTATACCTGATGTTCGGGAATAGTACTATCGTAGGTCACATCTAACCGATTCTGTAGCTTCTCCAGGCATTCTTCCTGGCACATAAAGTGGTCTAAACATCAGGTATGCATGCATGAAACGTGCAATCAATAAAAGGAATCCGGCTTTGGGGAGCTGAAAGCCTGAAACTACATCAAACCAAGAATAATATTCTACAATTCAAATATACACATTTCTTTTTCTCAAGTGAAAGTACATCTTAACTACCAGAGAAGTTTCATACATCTTAAGCATAGTGAACCTGTGAATAAAAATATATTTTCTTTATTCAACTAAAAGTTCACTTTGACCATACAGTGTGAACAAATTTTGGATCTAATCAAATTGGTTCTCATATCCTAACAACCCAACTTACTACATAAAATACATCAAATTTAAAAATTGATTTCAAATAATCAGAAACAAAATACGGATAAAGTTAAATTTAAAACCTTCAATGTCATACTGTCAACTTAGTCTAGTATATGGCCACACAAGTAATTCTATCATATTGCAAAGAGAAGAAAAAGGAAAATAAATGTTGCTCTAAGAAATTAAGACTTCCAAGAACAAGAGAAAACTAAATGTACAAATTACTTTAATCGAAGCAACCGCAACATGGAATATCCATGAAACTTAAATAATATTCTTCATATAATTGCTGTAGCAGGCTTCAACTTGCGGAAATCAATTTAAAAATGATGATGAAAAAATGAACAAAAGATGGGGATGTTTTAGGTGCAAAAGAGCATGGAAAAATCCGAAACATGACCATAATACCTTGAAATCTGGATACAAAGGAAACTCATTAACTAGAGGACTTAAATAGACTCTTAGAATACATATAAGGAGGCAATGCATGAATTTGAGGAGGGACAACCACCGAGAGTGGATTAAGTCACAGAAATAAAGGGGGGTTTGGAGTAGAAATTTCATGGGTTGCAAAACTTCCACTTCTATTAAAGTTACTATAAAAAGCCAAGATTATTAGAAACTAGTCATTCTGTATTGTATTAGAATACATAACCATGAGTCCAGGTCAGAGAAAGGTAGTCTGCAGACTTGACCAGGTCAGAGAAAGGTAGTTTGCAGACTTAACCTAAACCTTCCTGAGTTGTTACCTCTTAGAATTATCACAACAGAATATGCATATCATTCACTGAAAGCAACATAGACCACAGAATAATCAACAAAAATAAAGTGCATCAGTGATTTAGAAGGGGCTTGGCAATGCCATACAGCATTGGGTCCTGACTGCATCAGACGATGTCCACATATGAGAATTGCACTTAAAAGCAATAGAAACCTGAAATTCAAACAATTCACCCCAGCAGAATATAACCTGTGCAGGTGTCAAATCAAATGATGGGCGAGCATCACTGTCTCTTCTTTGAGCACAAACGCATGAAAGCCCTTTGCCAAGCCATGCAGCTGATCCTGCCACTACCTCTGCTGTAACAAAAGAAAATGATTGGCAAAAACAAATTAAGAGAGACGATATAAGTTTTCTAGAGTTTATGTTGTGGTATAATGCTAGAACTGAAACATATAAACCGATGAAAAACTCAATCATCATCAGCTCTGAATGTTTCATATAAACAACGAAATTCATATACTATTGCTCTGTTAGGTCTAGTCAGTCCATCACATACTTGAAGAAGAGCAATTATTAGCTAATTTTCTTAATTTCAATCAAGGTCCTGAAAATAAAAACGAACCTGCAAACATAAGCCCTGCTACAAATAGTAAACAGTCACATTCTCTTGCCTAAACTTTATCATTATTTCTATTTGAGTAACTTAAGTATGAGGTATAGGTGATCCAAAACCTAAAACCTAAATCAGGTACAGTTATTTCCCCTTTTAAATCAACTGAGAAACACGTAAACGTGGTTATGCACATGTGAAAATTGTTCACCCCTCAACATTACTGAGAAAGCTAAGTAATGCATCTACGGTTTCTAATTTGCACAAATTCAAACTTATTATAGCAGAATGTGATTACTCCTAAAGGATGTTTTTTTTTGGGTGTGTGTGTGGGGAAATTACAGCAAACTTAATGCAGGCAGAACAAAATTATGAAGTTTGTTAATTATCAGTAATACGAACCCATGCAATACGATCAAAGTTAAATCAATGGTCTAGCTTTTAATCTATTAGTCTAATAACGAGTACAGGTCTGACAGAAAGTTACAGAAATCTATGATTTAATAAGCGCATGTACAAAATAATTCATGTTGGTAAAACACTAAATAAGAGTAATGTATTATCACCTCAAAGCTATTGACCAGCCACAGAATATAAGATTGGTACCAAATACACACACACACACACACACACAGACACACACTTGCACAGCACAAAAGTATAATATATCTTATAAACAAGAATTTCTGCAGATCTTGGGTACATCACTCAGAGAAAACTGCAGTTTTAATCCCGTATAATAAGCCGCCTCTTTAGTTCTTGCCAAATAAATTTTATCCTTTAACAAGAATTTCTGCAGATCTTGGGTATCACTCAGAGAGAAAACTGCAGTTTTAATCCTGTATCACAAGCCCAATGTGTCTTTAGTTCTTGCCAATCAAATTTGATCCTTTAACTTCACAGGTTATTTTCGTCTTGCAATTTTACAAGTTATTACGAATTATGTTTTGATCCATTATCTTCACATGTTGCTCAACTTGAGGACTTCAGTAGAAAAGATTACAATTTTTGTGATTCAAGTTCAAAAACATAAAATAATACCTTACGATTAGTTTGGTTCACATTTTGAAATTTAATTAGAAGAGATTAAATATATAATTATTATGGTAATATAGTTTTCAATACTACTTATGTTGATTCCACAATTTGACATATCACTAGTTTACTAACTATAATGTTGATATTTAAAATATCATATTTTACTGTATTACATGCACGTTTGCAGGTGAACAGCTGGGTAGCAATTGACCAAATAAAAATGAATTTCAGAGGATGCCAGCATGTGGATGAGTGATATTTGACAAATAACATTCTATTTGTAAAAACAATTATGCAAATGAAAAAAACTATAACCATTGTATAAAACAGTTTAAATTCTAAATACGAAATATATTAATACATATTAATTTTTAAATAGATTTAATTTTCCTTTTCACTATTTTTTTTTTCTTTTTTGATCTTTTCCTTCTTCCCCACCCAACCATCTCCAACAAACACCACCTAGCGAAACTCGCCACCACCAGCTCCCCCCAGCCGCCCTTCAACACCACGAGCCCACCCCACCCCAGCCCCTTTCCCACCATACCCTACTATACCCAACCCAAACCCCAACGGCAGCACAGATCACGGGCTCCAAAACCAACCGCAACCAACAAAATTGCAATATTTTCCGTTTCTTATGCTTATTATAATTTTCTTATTAAAGTAGAATAAATTGTAAAACTTAAAGATCAAATTTCATTCAAATTAGGAAGACTGCAATTATTTTATACAAATGATCAAATTTAATTGATCAAATACAAAAAGAAATTGTATACATAATGCAAATGAATTCTGGAATAGCAAATAGAAAATCAATCAAAACTAGAAAACTAACCAAAAATCTCAACGCAAGTAGACATCAATAGGCGTAATTTTTTCAGATTCACAGATCCAGAATCTCCACAACATTCACCAACACTTATCGACAGTCATACACATCAAGGGATGAGCACACACGCTCACGTAAAGGAGAAAGGGAAAGGCAGACGAAAAAGAGGAAAAATAAAATTAGGCGCACAGAGAGAGAGAGAGAGAGAGAGAGAGAGAGAGAGAGAGAGAGAGAATAAAAATTTCTGATAAAAAAAAAAGCACAGGGAAAAGGAATATACCGGAAGTAGAATGGTAATCACTTCCACGATCAAGGCCTTGCGATATTCGCCTCACCGCCACAAAAGATCCTCCGCCTCCTCCTCTATCCTCCATTTCCTCACTATTACTACTCTTGATTTTCTCACGAAAATTCAAATCCGAACTGAAAAACGCGCTTAATCTCTAAATAAATTTCAGCCACCGAACATCGGAATCAAATTCACATCGGAGAAACTGGCGCGAAATGTGGAATGAATCTGACCCGACGGTGCCGTTTCGTGTACCGTTTCCTATCAAGAAACGGGAGATTTCTTCCTCGGGGTTTCAAGATCTGCCAACCAAACAAGAAAACTTTGAAATGATGATCTCTCTTTCAACGGCTCATGTACATGTGTCCATTACTATATAATGAAGAATCAATAGACTATAAGTACGAATAGGTTTCCATGGTTGTATCGTTTTTTCTCTTTTCTATATATTTTTATGTATGTATATATAATTGGTAAGTAGGTGTATGAGTATTTTTCTCTATCTAAAAATGAAGATTCTGTTTCTGCTGGTGCAGTTCTGTTGAGTTTTGGTGGCCTGCGCGTCTATTTTTAGAGAGAGAGTTTGAGCGATTTTCTTATGATGATAAATTGGGATTTATTATTATTGTTATTATTATTATTATTATTATTATTATTATTATTCTACAAATCAATCTGCCTAGGCTTAAAATTTTGTTTTAGATATATATAGGTTTATGAGTAAATTCTGTCAATCTTTATATAATTAGTTGTAAGTTTCTCGTAATGAATAAAATTTAATTTGACCTTAAAAAAACTATAAAATATAATTTCTTTTGACCTAATTAATGAGAATATAATGATATTAATTATTTATTATATAATGCGTACATGAATATGCTATTCTTCTATGGGTTGATTCATCCCACCTCGTTGGAATGTGGTATTCTCTTCTATGGGTGGGTTTCATGTAGGGACTAGAGATGGTAATTTTGCCCCCACTCGTGGGTACTCGTCCGATCCCATTCCGTAACTTATGGTGGGGTGGGGTGGGTCCGATATTACTTTCGTCCCGCGGTACTGCCCCACCCCATATTTTTTTTAATATATTTATTATAGATTTTGCATATATAATATATATTATAATATAAATTTTATATTTTAATATTATATGTAGCATTTATAAATTAAAAATAACAACTTCAGAAATAATATTTTATAAATATATTAAAATAAATGTTTTTCCTCTTTTTATTTAGGTCTCTTTAATTCGGGACATGACTCAAGTCGACCCGTCCCGTCCCTCGACCCGTGGCAGTCGCCCGTCCCCGCCCGTTCTAAGGACGGAGCGGGTTAATCCACCTCATTGTCATCTCTAGTTTTATGTCATCCATAAACACGCGACGACATGCATTTTATAAATAATGATTAGCCTTTTCTTGTTCAATAAATTTATTTTAAAAATATAAAATTGAAATTCAAAAAATGCATATGACTTGTACAACTAATAAGAGATGAAATATTATTTTATAATATCGATGGCTAATTGGTCTAGTGGTGTCATCTCTCCGACTCCTCCTTAGAGAGGACGATCAAGGGTTCGACCCGTGTGTGCGCGCGTTTGGGAAAAGTAAAAAAAAAAAAAAAAATACATCTATGAGTATGTGGGAATGCATGAAATTCACTTCTAGGGGTGATAAATTTATGAGTGAGATGTAAAAACCCGTTAGAATAGCCCCCATCATTATATGTACACACGTCTATGTATCAAAAATAAAAATACAGTTGATTTGTTATACTAAATCAAAGAGATGTGGCTCTTATCTAGTTTTTGTTAACTTATATATAGCGAGTCTCTTTTTTAGTAAAAATCCTGGGAAAGGGGAGCAAGGTGGAATGGAAAACATACACATATCTCGAGTGATGTTAAACGAGTCGAAGACGCGCTTTTGGTTGCAATGGATCGAAGTAAGAGGCTAAAATAGTAAAATCATAACTTTTGGTGACCGATGCGCTTTAATCTGAGATCACTCCAAGTTAAGGTCCGATTAAGTATCCAATTTATTCTCCGGTTGGTAGTTCTTGAGATGGGAACTTGCCTCACAAATTCAAGAACCATTAGATGGGCCTCAAACTGCCCTAAGGAAGCCCCTCGATGCTCAAGTCCGCATGTTGGAAAGATAATCCACAAAAGTAAAACAATTGAGAGTAATGAATTGTGAATACTTACAAATGAACAAAGAGGGCCTTTTATCCTGGGATGATGGGTGCATGGGTTTAGTGTAATAGAGTAGACCACTGGGCTATAGTAGGCCTAGTATACCATAAATAGTAAATCGAGTGATGCGCAGTGCAAAAGAAGACACGAAGAAAACATACGAAGAAACACATATTAATGTGAAGAGAAGAAATCTCAATTGCTTTAATATTAATTCAACCATCCTAAAAATAATAATAAAATAAATATTAGGATTAAAATCCTACAACAATAAAAAATTCAACTATTGAAAACTCTTAAAAGATTATAAAATGACTCACTAAAACTAATCTCAATAGATATTAGGATATCTTTAAATCTTATCTCTATCATTCTTTCCGGTCGGACTATACATCCTCTAATCGGAAGGAGATCACCACTTGAATTGTCAAACATGAAGGGGTGCGAGGAGGACAAGACCAAAAATAAGATGAATGGCAACATCGATTCTAACGGATTATCAAACGTGCTCCTTAGTTATTTGTCAACTCAGAGAAACCATTAAGACCACAAAGACCATATTTGCCATATACGTGTGTTGTAATTCTAATAACACGATGCTAATTAAATTTTCTAGATCGAGCAAAATATCATAAATCTTCAACAATATCAATTTCTTTGATAAAAGTTGGTGGTTTGTCATAATAACTATCATCCTTATCAAATTTTGGCGGTTCTTTGAAGTCAAACGTCGAAATTGCGCCGTCATCTCCTTATCAAAGGTAGGTGGTTCATCATAATCATCGACCCCCATCAAAGTTTGGAGGTTATTCATAACCAACCTTCATTATAGTGTCATCACTTTCTTCATAAAAAATGGTGGTCCGTTATAGTCATCATCTTCAACGTTACTAGAGAATAAATCATCCATGTCCGTAGAATATATTTCCAATGGCGTAAAATAGATGGGCACAATATCGTAGCGAACTCACAACCACCAAGAAATTATTTGTCAACAAGTCTCTTGATTTCTTGACATTAGATGGGCACGATATGAATTATTTTGTCAGCAAGTTGATCTGCTGACGGATCTGTGTCGTGTCGTTCATGCATATTGGGTCGTGTCTGGAAAACATAGTTCATGGAGTGTAGACTCGGTCTCTCGAATACCAACCGATGCAAAGTAAATCTATGAACAAACGAGCAACGAACAAAAGAAAAATAAAATATAGCGAAATATATTTTCCATTAATGCGACACCAACAAGCTTCTCCTCCTATTCTTATCGCTTCACAAATGAGGCAATAATCTATTTTTAATGAATAATATTTTATCCCTATGATGGGAGATTAAAATTCTTGGAAGGGGTGAGCCATTAAAAATATATTCAATCTCTGGTGAAATAAGACAATATACACCTCCCATCAATGAATCAACATCCTCAATTTATTTATCGAAAATTGAGGGGTCACCATAGCCACAATTTTCCTCCTCATCGAAAATTATATTGGTGGGCTATTATAGTCATCATTCTCTTCAAATTGCAGAGATTTTTCATAGTCAAACTGTGGATGGGGTCTTCATCTTTCTCATAAAAAAATGGTGGTCTATCATATCCACCATGCTCTTCGTTTGATGAAACATATGAGTATGGATAAAAACTAAAACCTCATCCACCGTGATAGTTCCGATCACTGCTTCGTTGCCTGCCTCACGTGCTCAATGAGCTGGGCAATGACGGCGTCGAAAATTTTCTGCTGCTGGGTGCAAAACGTGATTATTCATTGTGTCAACAAGTCGATCTGTTGACTGATTCGTGCAATATCGCTCGTGCATTGTGGATCTTGCCCGGACAACATGATTCGCGGAGCATAGATTGGTCTTTGAATACCAACCGATGCAGGCGAAAACCAAAGACACGAAGAAACACATTTTAACATGAAGAGAAGAAATCTCAATTGTTTTAATATCAATTCAACCCTCCAAAAAATGATAACAAAATAAATATTTATCGGATTAAAACCTACAATAATAAAACTCTTAACTATTGAAAACTCTTAAAAGATAATAAAATAACTCACTAAAACTAATCCTAATAGATACTAAGATATCTTTAAATCTTATCTCCATCGCTTAAATTTACCGGTTTGCTCTAACGGTTTGAGCCTCATGGGCCAATTGACGATATTTGGAACCAATAATATATATTTGTGGATAAATAATTAAATAATGATATAATTAAATAATAAAACTAATTACTATTTTACCCCTCAATAGAGACGAAGTCCGATTCCTTATTATAACCTATTTTCTCGAAGAAAATGACAAGATGGGAAGAACTCATCGGTTTTGCTGCTGATTTAAGATGTTCATGCCCGAAATTCCTTCACCTAGGCCTGTTTCTACAATATTTAAGTGTTTTAAATTTTTAGGACTATATTTCTTATTTGTTTAGGGTTTTTGGCTTCCTTTAAATAATTTTTAGGCATTTATTTTCGAGTTGTTCTCTCATAATTTGGTATTATCAATAAAACAAATCTTTCTTTCAAATATTAATTCTTCTTCCAATTATTTATCCCATATATTGAATTTTACAAACGCCTTACTACTAGACTACCAAGCGTTCCCTATTATATTGAGTCTTTGTTGAACAACGATAATTTAAATTTTTCTTATAATTTTGTATTGCCTCATATTGCAATTGCAAAGTACATGTACATGTAGCTTGTATATGTAATATCTAAATATAAAGAGAGAATCACTTATAAATAGTAGTAGGAAAAGTTTCCAGCCTATTTCACATTTCTAAATCTTCAAAATGTTGAATTATTATTAAAAAAAATATTAACTTATAAAAAATGGTAATTTAATTTTGTCAACAACTTGCAATAAAAATGCTAAGATTTTGGCTAAGTTTTATTGGTTAAGGTATTATTATTTTGACAATTGAATTACACTTTTGAAATTAAAAAATTATAATTTCTTATTTTCAGTAAAATTTATTTTCACAACTACTTTTATAATTTCTTAATCCAATAGTTTTTCCTATTTTCACATAAAAATTGTTTAATGAATAAAATATTGCAAAATAAATCTAAATATTGTTTGATAAAACTCGAAATGAAAAAAACTAAAAATACAAAATAAATTAAATAAATTCAAAAACAAGTATATAAAATCTAAAAATATTTAATAAATCTAAAATTATCTAAGAATTCACAAAATTATTTAAATAAATGAAAAATTCTGAAATAATGCCTTTAAATTATCAGATGAATCTTGAAAAGTCTTAAAATCATGTGATAAAATATAAAAATATTGAAATAAATATAAAAGTTATTGTAATAAAAATATAAATTATTGGATAAGTTTAAAAATAACCAAATAACATCTCAAGTTATTTTAAGAATTTTAAATTTATCAAATAAAATCCAAGACTATTTAAATAAATAAAAAGTATAATATAAAATCTTAAGTTATTTAATACATCATACTTTCCAAATTTAAAATTTCAATTATCTATTTTCGGTAATCTAATTTTTACTTTAGCATAATTTGTGTGAATATTGATTATTAAAGTAAACAAATATGCAACTTTTGTAAACTTTCTAAATTTAAACAATAAAAATTTATTATTTTTAGTAAATTGAATTTTCATAGATTTTCACATGTTTATAATTTGTAGAGTTTTAGACATAATGTGAATGTAAATTCAATAATTACTAATTTCTTTTTTTTTTTTCACAAAAATCAATATTTATTTTGTTAATTTCTTATGAAAAATCATAATTATTGCTATATAAGTATAACCAAATATCCAATAATTATCAAATATAACATTACACGAAAAGTATACTGCACGAACTAAATAATACAATACAAATGAGAATGAAATTAAAATTTCAAAACTGACTTAAAAATATAAATAAATATAATATAAAGCACAAAATCAACACAAAGTATATTCAAAAATCTAAATAATGATAAAGGAGATATATGTTTATATATATTCAAATTTCATTATAAAGTTATTTTAAAAATATAACAGATATGCATATATATGTGTGGATTTTGTGGAAATTAATGTGTATATACTCTTTTGGATATAAAATAAGTAAATACTAATTACGTAAACAATGCTTATTTGTTCTATTATCTAGACTATATTTATTTGTTAATCTCAAACAATAAAAAAATTATCTTAATCCATTTTGTTAAATCATTTTTTCAAATAATTACGATTTAAGTAAAGTGATATCGTTATTGATAAGTCAAATGACACTGATTTTATTTATTAAATTAACATATATAGTACTTTTTGGTATAAATTTCAAATATATCTCAATTGGCCTAATTTAATTTAGTTGTGGGAATTATCAAGTGAACATATAATTTTAAAGTTTTAGACAACTCAAGCAACATTTTAATAGATGTATATACTTGCTTCAAATATATAATTAATTAATTTTTTTCTCATTTTTCTAAATTATATAATCAAATTACTTTTTTCTTAATTTTTTAAAATTTTAATTTATCGTTGGATATTTAACATGATATTTTGTGAGAATGTATTAAATTATTGTAATAATTATTATTTAATAAATCCTACATTATTTTGTCCGGTCAAGACGTGTCAATTACTTGCACCCCATTTTCTCGGTTCAAATGACGGACAAGTTTGAGTCTTGAGATACTACCATGTCCTGCATCATCACAATTCTTATAATATACCAATTTTTTAAATTTTAAAACTATATAATACTTCATTATATTACACTCCGTGCATCACACGGGTGATATACTAGTACATTATTAATTGTAATTCACTAAACTATAATAAGAAATCCAACTGGACCAACAAACCTATGTATTTGATACACAAAACTATAGTTTTACTACATGTGACATTTTTTTTAAATTTTTTTCCTCCAATATTTTAGTTAATTCAGACCCGCGCGAGTTAATTAGTCGAATTTATATCAATCATAGTAGTTATTCATTCATTTAGATTGTGACTAATCACAAAATTAATCAGCATATTATATATCACATAATTTTTTTAGCATTAGAATGAATTTTATTGATCAAGAAAACTTATAATGATTACATCGAAAGACAACAACGATTCTAAAGCCTATGGATTATAAATCTATATAAAATCTAAAATAAAATTTGAAACCTGCATGATCTAACATATCCATGTAAAAAGCGAGAAAATCGCAACGATAAGATTTGTTGGACAAAAATGAGTACCAATGAAAATGGTCTCGCTTTTATAATAACTCATTGAAAAATACTCATTAGGCCCATTTATGGGGCCTAAATTATTAAATTGAAACAAAAGCCACCTATAACAAAAGTCATGGGGACAAACAAAAGTTAAGGGGACAAGCTTATTCATAAAGGAGAATAAAAACATTAAAATCACTTCTTACCCTCACATTTGTTAAATTCAATGTTTCCATTAAAAATTCCCCACATTTCCCATAGTATAGTCAAAATACAGTGAACTATTGGTCACATTCTTGAATCACTTGGATGGTGAACAAAAGAAAGAATTTTCAATCATTGTATGGTGTAATACATTGATGTGATATTCTTTGTATTATCTATCTGGTGTTTTCATAATTAATAAATATTTTTAAAATAGAATATTTATTTGTCATTCACATATTCTGATATATTATATAATGAATATAACATCTGAATGACCCATTTCATTCCCTCGGTACCAATTTCTCACATGAGATGTTGGCAAGCGTGGACCATTCCATTATGTATTTATGTGTTAGAACTCCAATGTTACAATTTTCAACATACAAAAAAACACACATACACCCCAAAGTTTTTTTACCTGCTATAGTTGGAATTATTTATCTCCACTTCGATGTTTTATACTATATCATATTAAAAATGCATGTTACAGTATAAAATATTAAATATACATTTTGGAGTTATTATGTAAATTTAACATGCATTTATAAAAAATATAAAATGAACATTAAATTGAAATAAAAAATTAAAAATGTGTGGGTTCATGTATAATGATCAGTATCGTTCCAAGTTATGACCATATTAACAAATTCACAATTACAAATAATTTGTTAGCTCTCATTTTTACTTTGGATATTGTTCAAGATAGTTTATAAAATTGGCAAAAACCCGTTTAAATAACAAAATCCGTTTGTAAAGTTCAACAAATTCAGGCATATGACAATACAATATATTACATTTTTCTTAAAACTCACATATATAATAAAGTGGGAATATTGTTACT
The DNA here is from genome assembly GCA_016081115.2 of Rehmannia glutinosa. Classification (NCBI taxonomy): domain Eukaryota; kingdom Viridiplantae; phylum Streptophyta; class Magnoliopsida; order Lamiales; family Orobanchaceae; genus Rehmannia; species Rehmannia glutinosa. The sequence goes on along the minus strand of CM071937.1, from coordinate 35,766,632 downwards.
AAAAATTATATCATCCATTACTACATATATTAGAAAATAAAAGATAAATTAGTAGAATATGTAATCCTATTAAAATAAGAATAATATAAACAATAAATCGCTTTATTAATAATGTTATTAAATTATTATTTGTAAAAAGTACATAATATTCTAACATTTATTAAGAATATCATATTTTGATTAAATGGTTTTAATATACTTGAAGAATTTTATTACTATGATTATCATATAAACACATGGATTTTGAACAAAGTTGAAAAAGTTATGGGGTCTATTTTAGTATCTTCCCATACATATTGATTCCTCCTTTTGTGGAGAATATATATAACCCCACAAATGAAAATTAGTGGAAACTTTTTGTACTGAAAAGAAAATATTGCAAAAGAAAGTGGTCCAGAAGACCAGAAGTCCAAATGCAAATTCACCACAAAAAAAAAAAAAAAAAACAAAAGTGGGGTATCTAGGATTCTCATATGACAGCCAATTAGGTGGCCCATTGTTACTTTAATTTTACTTTGAAAATGTTGTGATATCACCATGGTCCAAATGCAAAAGAATCGATTCTTGATGTTCTTTTCTTTTCACCATGGTTCTTTTTCCTTTTATATATGTTTGGGCATACTTGCTAGCTAGGGTGCATCATTAAAGTCGTTTTTGATAACTTGATCATCACATAGCATGATGATTGGTACATTCCATGATTGATACCCAATGTTGCACAAACAAAACTTCCCATCTTAGGTTATAATTCGGTGTTTCATCTGATCCAGTGTTCCATATTAAAATCGTAGATTTTTTAAGTAGAATTATGTTAACTTAACGTGTATTTATGAAGTAAAATACTAGATGAAATATGAAATTATAATAAAATTCAAGGTGGATAGAAGAAAGGGAAAAAAAAAAAAAAGCGATCTTTTGATTTAACTCGAGTAGGTTTGATCAATAAGACCTAAGACTCTTATCTTTATGGAAAAGGTAAAGTATAAAGAATAAGTGCATGTTTGGGAGCAGACTTAATTAGTGATTTTTCAAAAACTTCCAATTCAAACCTTTTTTTAGAATAGACTTTTAGATCCAAAAGACATCTCAAAAGTCTTTGCGAACAAACTCTATATATTCGATTTGAATGATGAACTAAACAAGGGGCTATCTCGCCTCTAGTGGTTGATTCCCCACACCAATCCTAGAGAAGAGGAATGACATGACTTATAGTTTAGGTAAGAGCAAACAACACCGACCGAGTGATAGTATTTCCCTTATCATCTAGGTAATATGTAATACTATGTACTCCCCGCCAATGATTAAGGAAATCCAAATATAGTTTAGCCCATAATATCCCTCGATGAGTATGAAAGAATTTAAGGTCCCAATGTTCAAGGATAAAACACACAGAATAAAGTGTTGCACATGTGCCGCAGAACACTTATACCAACTCGCAATGGATAATAGAAAAACAAAGAGATAAAATTTGTCTACAAGTATAAAAATACTTGTAAACGTGCAAAGATGGCGAAATATATTCACTAGTTGAAGATCTTTTACGTAACTCAATAGAATGACTCAACTAGTACGAAACCTATCAAAACTCCTTTTGTATGAGTAGATCTATACTTCTATGAAAACAACTCGTCCAAAAAGAAAGAATATAGACTATTCGTAACTTCTATGAAAACAAAAGATGGACGAAAATCAAAGAAACGAAGACTCTCAATATTCGGTGTTGTCTGTACAAAACCAGCAGAAGACTTCATTCAACACTCAATTGTGTAGCTTTTCGACTTTATTTCTCTCTTTGCACTTTGATCTCTCTCGGATATATGCTCTCTCGCTTGTAATTCTCGCATCAATTATGTGGGAATCATCCTCTTTATATAGGCAATCCATTGAAGAGTTTGAGTCCCTATAAAACAAAGAAGAAAAAACATAGTGAAAATAGGATTCCTAATCATATAAGGACTAGAACTCTTTTAAACATATCCTAAAAAATCGATCCTTTCATAATCCAAAACTCAAGACTCGGTTTTAATACAATTCTTTTCTAAATCAACTTCCTTTATTTAATAAATCCTTTTTCAAGAAGTAACCAAGAAAGGCAAAACACCAAAAATTATATTTTTCGAAAATAAAAGAAAATATTAAATAACCATGAAAAAAACACGGATCTAACATTCTCCCCCTTTTTGTCTTTCTCGGACAAAACATCAAACTCAAGCAAAGGATTTATAAAAATAAGTAAGTAACTCCCCTTAGTTGAAAATCGGTGAAAACAAAATTTTCTCCCCTTAATAAAAAACGCACCGCTTCACAAAGTGTTGTCACAAATGTCGAGTCACGGATGTCGAACACTTCCACGAACACTTAAAATCTGCAAAAAATAATTAATACTCAAAATAGTATCGAGTATAAAGTCAAAATAGAAGTATAAGAGCAACCATATTTATCAAAACACATCGAGACAAATCACTTGTCAAAGTGATACAATTCAAATTTCAAAATCAAATTTCTTCTCCCCTTTTTGTCCGAGAAAGAGGTGAGAGCATGATGTGGATGTGAACTTTCTAGTTTTCATAGATCGATGCGTTTCTTATCCAAGGCAACATTGGTCAACAAACACAAGTTGTCCCTACATAAAATTCATTGCAAATGAAATAGCACTAGAAGTAACAAATGCAGGTATTGAGATATCGGGGGTGTTAGTAGCACTTTCAGAACATTGGTAGAAACACCCCGAGAAACACTTTTAGGAGCGTATAGCATAAGGAACTTCTTCGATTCTATCTTCATCTTTGGTTTAGCGAAACAAGATGTATGATGAGAAAAATTTTAGAGGAAATTTGGGAGAGATGCGCATAAATATCGAGAGAGAATAAGAGAGATAGAGAGTAATATGGTGATAGTGTGTGAAGTTGGGATACTTAAATAGATTCAAGAATTCAAAATCAAGAAACCCAAATGAAATAAACTCTTGAGATTCACACCCTAAAAATTCGAACACAAAATTGGATCCAAAATAAAATCCTTCCCAAAATTTGATTTTTGAATTTAAGTCTTTGAAAATACTCGAAACTCTTAACCGCAAATATAGATAAGGCAATGCACGATTTTCCAAATCATTAAAAGTATATCACATTGCATATAACACCACAAGACTTAAGATTCCAAGAGATCCAATAATTAAGGAAAGAAAATGCAAGATCGCATACAATCCAAGAATCCAAAATTCATTATTCTTCAAATTTCACCAAATATGCATGTCCTAATTATGCCTAGAAATGTGACAAAAAAAAAAAACGCACACACAAGTGGGGGACTTATATCACCGACATCATACCGAGTGTTGTAACACCTGAGAGACACCTTTACGCCGATTCAATGAATAATATCCGCATACCCAAAGATATATGATTTTTCGAGTTTTCTTTTTTTTTGATTTTCCAAGACACATGTCGATTTAGCCAAATGGGTAGCTTTCACACAAAATCCCAATGGTAGCTTTTTATCACAAGATCATGCCGCTTAAAACACTTTTAAAAGGTAAGAATTGGTCAAAAGGATTAGTTGCACTCGAAAGGGGGTAGGTAGTCAATTGTTTCCCTCAAAGGCCTCAAAACATGGTCGATATATTTTTTAAAACTCATCGCTGGGTAAAGATAATAATGATTTTGTAGATTGAAACATCCACTCACATCACTTATCAAGTGAACAATCTTGGGTACATTACCGAACTCACAAACCGATTTAGTCGTGCAAATGCAAATCTAACTAATGCATGAATGCAAACAGAAAAAAGAAAGCGAGGAAAAAGAACAAGGGTGTTGCGGTGAGTGTTGATGTGAGTGTCGCAACACTTTCGAGAGATAGTGTTAAATAACACACAAACCAAGAGACTTCCTTAGAGTGGAAAATCTCTCAAAATCTAAAGTTTTGGTGAAAATATTAGCCAACCGATTTTCGGGCCAATGTACTCTATGCGAATAATGTTTTTCTCAACCAAATCACGAATAAAATGGTGTCTTATGTCTATGTGTTTTGTGCGAGAGTGATATACTTGGATTTTTCGAAATATCTCAGAGACTAGAATTATCACTATAAATGGTTAAGACATCACTATGTAAACAATGATCCTTTTTGATGAAATGATCAAATTTCTCATGCACAACATTTATCCAAAAATTATTTTTCAAAGCAACAAACGTATTCTTAGACTCAAAATTTGAAACACATTGAGAAGTGCTTACCATCATACAAGTAGAAGACAAACAAACTAGTCTTACCATATCTCGATAGTCTACCCGTTCTTTCCTTCTAGTTCGACGCCTTCGATATCTCACCTATGACTTGAGAGATAGGATGATTCCTTTGAATTCTCGCTTGGGGATCTCGTCTTTCATTAATGATTAAATCAAGTCTTTCTAAGTTCTCTTCGATATGAGGGCCAAAATTATCTTCATTGCTTGTAGATCCAAATGTGCTAGCAGATGTTATAACATCGATACAACACCTTTGACAACATCCGTACCACTAGCCAATTCAGTTGCGAAGATGTGCTTGCAGATGTTGTAACAGATCGTGATTGTTGAGCCCATGACATTTCCATCAAGTAATCAAATGTATCTTGTCCAAAGTGTTCCCTGCAAGACTAGAAAGATCATCGAATACAACTTTCACATATTCTATCATGGTCCTTGTACGAATATTGTAAACCCTATATGCATGACTATTATATGAATAGCCCAAGAACAGATTTTTATCACTTTTTGAATCAAACTTAGCAAGGTGACTCCTATCTTTCAAAACATAACACACACATCCAAAGACATGAAAATACTTGAGGTTGGGTTTCTTTCCCAAAAAGATTTCATAAGAGTCATGGTACTACCCATCCTCAAATAAACTCTATTTGAGATGTGTTAGGCAAGTGTTTAAGGCCTTTCAAAAACATTTTGCCAAATTTTTAGAACTCAACATCACTCTAGCCATTTCTTGCATTGTTCGATTTTTTCGCCCCGCCACCCCATTGTGTTGTGGGGTTTTAGGTGCAGGGAAATTCATGAGATATCCCATTTATATCACGAAAAGATGAAAAAGAAAAATTCTCAAATTCCTTACCGTGATCCGACCTAATTCTAGAGATTTTCATGCGACAACTTACACACCCTTTTGTAAAACTTCTTGAAAGAATCGAAAGCGTCGATTTTTCACGTAAAAAGAAGACCCATGAATAATGTGAGAAATCATCAAGACATACAAAAGAATACTTCTTACCACCAATGCTTCCAACCTCACTAGACCCATAACATTCATATGTAGAAGTTCAAAACATCGAGTAGTATTGAAGTGTTGTAACACTTGGTGTGACACCCCTTTTGTTTACTATTTTGACATGAACCACACACAATAGAATTTTTCAAGTTCGATTTAGGCATCCCTTTTACAAAGATCAAATCTAATCAATTTACCAAGAATTTTGAAGTTCACATGACCTAATTTTTGATGCCAAAGTTCATTTCATCCAATTGCATACGATGACACGTTTTGATTCCTCCAAATTGGTAACAATTGTCAACTCGATCGCATACCTACTAGAATACACAAGTTAGAATCATCAAACGCTTCACATGAATTTTTATTAAACTTCACATACAAATTGTCATCACACAACCGGCTTATGCTTATGAGATTTGGCTTGTAAGCCCCTCAACATGTAAAACATTTCGAGCTTAGGAAGCCCTTCCATATTCAAAGTACCTTTACCAACAATCTTACCATGAGTTCCACCTCCATAATTAACCTTCCCACCATTGTACACCTCGTAGTCCGTCAAGTATTCTAAATTACCTGTCATATGACGTGAACATCCACTATCAAAGTACCGGTACCGCAATGTTAGTTCTCAAGGATGTATATACAACATTACATGTCAATTCAGTTTTACGGACCCAAACAGATTTTGGAAAACGTGGGGTGTTGCTGGAAGTGTGTGAGGACACTTGTGGAGACACTTGACCAAAAGACTTTTGATACTTTAAATCAGATTTTAGCAAATGACAATATGGTCTAATATGGCCAGGCATGTAGCAAGAAATGACAAACATAGTGCTTTTTCCTTTTTCGTGGTCTTTGATTAGTACATGTGGAGTTTTCAACGAGAATAAGTAGAAGCCTCGAAATCTTGATTGCTTTGACAAAAATAGATGTTTCATAGTCAATACCAGCCTTTTTATCACTTCCTAAAGGCAAAATATTATCAAGTTTTTCCTTATAAGAATCCAACTTCTTTAAAGTGTCAAGAGATTTATCAAGTTCAGATTTTACCTTTCCAAACTCTTCTTCCTTCTTGGTGAGTAAAGCCTCCAATCGAGCAATCGCACTCTTCCACCATCGTTCTCCGAGTGAGCTGATTTTTCTCCTTAGTGAGCAGTTGACTTGTTGAATTTTCATAAGCCAACTTTTATACAATTTTCCGTATGTCTCCTCTAGGCTTATTTCATCATCGACTCATCTCTCGGGATCGCAACTGTTTCTACACCGTAGAATTTAGACAAAAATAATTTAACGAGTCGGAAGTTTTATACCTTCCAGGTGTTGGAACACTTCGTGCGACACCTCGAGAAACACCTTTTGGATCGATTTACAACACCTATTTCATTCGATAATGGACATTAGGGTAGTCGGATCTTCTCTTAGGTCGATCTTGTCCTCCTCGATTCATCATAACTTAGAGTGGCGCACAAATTAATACCTCTTTTTCGTAGGGTATTTGCACATTGATTCGCACGGTGACCAATTCCCATACAAGTTCTACATCGAACGAATTCAAGATTGAATTAGTTTCTGATAGATCCATGGATTCCTTTCCAAGATCATATTCTTCAATTTTGTTGGTCAATTGCGCTAGATCATCAATTATAGGACGACGAAACATAACAGCTCCTTGAACATCCATCGCTTGCTCGAACGCGGATCAACACTTAGTGAAATCAAGTGTCGACTCGATACCAATTGAAAGAATTTAAGGTCCCAATGTTCAAGGATAAAACACACAGAATAAAGTGTTGCTACAAGTGCGGAACAACACTTATACCAACTCTCGGATAATAGAAAAACAAAGAGATAAAATTTGTCTACAAGTATAAAAATACTTGTAAACGTGCCAAAGATGGCGAAATATATTCACTAGTTGAAGTATCTTTTACGTAACTCAATAGAATGACTCAACTAGTACGAAACCTATCAAAACTCCTTTGTATGAGTAGATCTATACTTTGTAAAACAACTCGTCCAAAAAGAAAGAATATAGACTATTCGAACTTCTATGAAAACAAAAGATGGACGAAAATCAAAGAAACGAAGACTCTCAATATTCGGTGTTTGTACTCAAACTAAAGAAGACTTCATTCAACACTCAATCGCGTAGCTTTCGGACTTTATTTCTCTCTTGCGAATTTGATCTCTCTCGGATATATGCTCTCTCGCTTGTAATTCTCAACGTCTTGAATTATGTGGGAATCGTCCTCTTTATATAGGCAATCCATTGAAGAGTTTGAGTCCCTATAAAACAAAGAAGAAAGAAACATAGTGGAAATAGGATTCCTAATCATATAAGACTAGAACTTTTTAAACATATCCTAAAAAGTCGATCCTTTCATAATCCAAAACTCAAGACTCTAGGTTTTAATACAATTCTTTTCTAAATCAACTTCCTTTATTTAATAAATCATTTTTCAAGAAGTAACCAAGAAAGGCAAAACACAAAAATTATATTTTTCAAAATAAAAGAAAATATTAAATAACCATGAAAAACACGGATCTAACAGAAAGTAGATCCCTAGTGGTAATATAGAAAAATTTACTATTAATTATTGATTAATGAATCAAATCATCAATTTTTGTATGGAATAAACTTTGAATTTAACATAGTTTTATGAACTTATGACAATTCATTAATAATAAGATACTTAATACAAATTTACATAGTTAATAAAATATTACTACAAATATATATTGTATATATTTGATTTATAATGAGTTGAAAGTTAAAAAGTAAATGTATTAGCTTTTTTTTTAATTATATAGTAATTTAATAGAAACTATATCAAAGTTAGAAATAACTACTCAATTTTAAGTGAAATAAAATATAAATTTAATGTTAAGTATTAACCAATCAAATTTAAAGAAGTTATAGAATATAAATACAAGTAAACTGATTAAACATATAAATAATAGGTTGTTAGACTTAGGGTAGTACAAAGAGTACTCCCCTAAAATAATTGTGAATTGCTTTTGATTATTAATAAATGGGATATTTATTTTAAAAACTTATGCTTATTGTTTGCATTTTCTTCAACATCATGTAAGTCCCTACTTTATTTATTATAACCATAATCATAGTATATAAGTGTTATATATAAGAGGATTAAGATTATGGATAATAAACTAAAACTAAGTCAATGATGAAATTAATTAAAGTATGGGATCTTTAATTAAAACATCACCCAGTAATGGCCGTTCCTATAGTTTAAAAGGCCTGGTGCGAAAAAAATGGGGCCCTTGTATTCATATAAATAAAAATTAAAAATATTTGATTAATCAATATTACGAAAAATAATTCCATTGATCAAAACATAAAATAATAAACATTATATTTCCATTTCAACGTTTCCAGTTTCATAAAAATAGTGCTACAAATGGAGGTACTTTAATATCATTACATCATAGATTTAAAGAAAACCACCAATACATTAGCCATAGAAAATTGATCTCGAGATTTTGGTTAATGAGTTTTTTTATGATGGAAGCCTATGCGGCTATCCCCTATTTTTTTTTTTTTTAAAAAAAAATGAATAACACACATCATCATCATAATAATAATATTATAACCCCAATAATATATAAATCTAATACGGTGACAATGTAACCAAATATCAAGCTCAAAACTAAAGAAAGACAACAAACATCATTTTAATTCATAATATTGTCATTAGGAAACTAAAATAGCAAAAACAAATATAATAAAATACTAGAGGAAACAGCTTTTAATAAATGCGGGAGAAAAAAGAAAGAAGATTTTCTTTGCGGAAGGGTCGAACATGACCTCAATGAGCCTAAGGAAAGCTATAACCAATATACTATACTTTTGTCCTTTCAATCTATTAAGCGATGTTTATTTTACATATCCTTTATTCCGAACATTAAATAAAAAAAAAAAAAATCCGGGGCGGGGCCTCGTCGGAGGGAAAGCTCTAACCAATATACTATACTTGTCCTTTCTATTAAGCGATGTTTATTTTACATATCCTTTATTCTAGAACATTAAATTAAAAAAATCCCGGAGCCTCGCGGAGGGGACGGTTCTCCGCATCACTAATGCGGCCCAAAACATTTTGAATGTGGTTGTCTTATCGGGGCGTCCATGTGGACATCTATGTGGGGGCATGTACATATGATTTAATCATATAGGGCTTGAACCGATTTAATTTGCATTTTCATACAAAATCCGTTGTAGAAATGCAAAATCAAATTATATCACAAGATGATCATATATGGATAAATTTTAATCCTGAGTAATTATATACTCGTGTTTATTTCTTTATGATTCTTAATTTGCTCGTTTAAGTTTGTCCAACGACATTCCTAACATTTGCATTTTAGATTCACAATTGATTATTGTGAATTAAATAGTGGGAATATAAATTCACGATATGGAACTCATTCCTTCTTGCAAGGAGTAGAAAGACGATTCTCTCATTTGTTAATTCGAACCAATGATTTGAGATCTCTAATTTATAATCGATTATATATTAACCATTCAATAGCTAATTAATGGTAAATGAGGATAAGAAGTAATTGAGGAGGTTTAATGGATACTACCTAACTTCAATTATGAATTGTCTATAGAAAATTTTATTTTTTTGAATAATTATATCAATGGACTAAAATTCGTAGAGTAAAATATTCTATAATTATAAGAGTGCAATTCTAAATTTATAGTGGAGTAATATTGGAATTAATAAATTGAATAAACTAATTAAGGAGTTTAATTATTTATTCAATTTGTTGAAGCTTGTAATAGGTCAATGATCTCCGATTCGCCTTCCTAGAGTAAACGAATTAGAAATATATAAGTTCCTAAGAGTTTATGAAAAATAGTTTTTTATAAAGTTTGGGCTAATATATATATTAATATCGCTTAATTTCAGAATAACCGATTTTCTACGATTTTGATCGTATTGAGAATTAAATAAATATAAGATATTTATGATATTAATATAATTATTAAGTTGATAATTATATTGGATAATAATCAATTAGAATTAGAATCTATCTAGAATTATGAATTCTAGATTAGATAGAAACATTGAAGTAGGAAAAATAATTGAACAAGGCCAATAATAGGAGGCCACATCCTTATTATTTTAAAAAGTTTTTCTCCAGGCTACAATAATTGATTTTTCGGCCTGACCATCACAATTGTAAAGGCAAATTCTTGGTCAACACCATTAAAAGGCATATTTGCCTATATCAATTTTTCCATCAATAGCAACTTTAGAGGGTGTTTGGCTAAGCTTATTTAAAAGATTCTATAAGCTCTTACATCTTATAAGTTATTTTTAGAGCTTATAAGATGTTAGATCTTATTTTAAAAATAAGTTATTGACGTGTTTGCACAAAATAAAATGGTGTAGCTTATAAAATATTAGTAATGGCAATTTTGCAATTAAAATAGTCAAAATCGAAGGAGGTTATTGAAATAAGATCTTATTTTGAAAATAATTTGGGTTCCCCTACTTTTTTAAAAACAACTTATAAGCTCCTGATATCTTATTTTGAGACCTTATAAGATCTTTTTCTAAAAAAAAATACCAAACAAATTTAAACAGTTTATAAGCTCTCAAACATCTTATAATATATTTTGAAGAGCTTATAAGCTCATCAAACACTCTCTTAGTGTTGGCCAGTGCACTCAAAGGCCAGGAATTTTGTCTTATTTTTTTAAAGTGTGGATTTGTGATTTTAATTTTTGGCCAAGTTCAAAATCCTTTCATATTCAGTTAGCCCAATTATATGATCTCATGAGTTGAGTAAATTGTAGGAAAATTAAAGTTAGGAACATAGAATTGTTATTTCGGTGCCCACACACTGTCGTTGATAGGGATGATCGAATTGAAAGATCGTGGTGTCTACGAGCTTTGGGAATTCGAAAGCACAAAAGATTAACGAAGAATAAACGAAGAACAGGAATTCGTCGAAAGAGGTAATTTTCTTATTCTTCTTTGGTTATAATAAATTTAATTTGCATGATCTTGTGTTCTTATATCTAAAACTCGATTTTTGAAATCTCTTGTTTCCACTTCTGTTCAATTTGATCGAAAAATTGGACCTTGTTTGACCCGGATTTCTGAGATCCGAATAATTTCCAACATAAGTAAGGCAATTTATTATTTGCATAAAGAGTATGAGGGTAAAGTGTGACAATGAAAACTAAAGGGGTAAAGTGAGACAAATTAAGAGTATAAAAGAGTTATATAAGACGAGTGAGAGTACAAGAAAAAAATATAATATTCAATAAAATACAGGGCAAGCGGATTTTTATTTTCTTTTAAAATCCCACGTTATTGATGATCCAAGCGCAAACATGAGATTTTCAATATATGGAATAAACATCAATTAATCATATCCTAATGTTTTGATTTCAACATGTGAAGGTAACAAATATACAAGGGCGGATATGGTCATGAAAGCAACAAAGCCTATGGGATTTTCAACATAATTTCTCATTGAAATTTAAGGTTGAGGTGATCTACATTAGGTTTAAGTATTTGAAATTGTTAGATAAATATTTTTATCATGATTTTGATGATTTTGTTTTTACACCAAAATAATATTTTTAAATATTGTCCAAATACTCCTAAATGATTTAAAATATTATTACTAATTTTTCGAGTATTTCTTCAAGTTTATTTTCGACAAAAATTGGACAACACTTTTGATGATTTTGTGTTAATGTATTTTTACACCAAAATAATATTTCTAAATATTGTCCAAATACTCCCGATCGATTTGAAATATTTTTCATAATTTTTTGGAGTATTTCTTGGAGTTTATTTTTGATAAAAATTGGACAACACTTCCTCGAGTTCAATCGGTCACCCTATAGGGCATCCCGTGTCGAAAGATGATTTCCAAAATAGAAACGAGACGTATGAAAAACCTTTGGAGGTCGACCGGTCGCGCAAAAGAGGGCGACCGGTGCTCAAGAGATTACGAACTGATTGTATCTCACAAATTGTTGAGGGGACCGGTCCACAAGGAGGGCGACCGGTCCAACCCCTCTGGACCGGTCCCTATGTGTGTTTTTGCTGTTTTATTTTCTTTTACTCGTATTTGTACGCGACCGGTCGCCCTATCCTTTTGACAACAAATTCTAACCGTTGTGCAATTGATGACTTTTCCTTAATTTGTGGGATTGATTTCTAATGACTATATTCTTGATTCTAATTGTATTTTTCAGAGATTTTCAATCCCCAAGAGGAGCCTATTCATGATCAATCATCTCATATAAATAGAGGAAGTTTTGGAGCAACAAGATAACTAATTGATATACAACACAACAAGATACACTCAAGCAAATACTTGTTCTTTTATTTTCAATATTCTTGTTGTAATAGCCTAAGGTCTTACACTTTCACATCTTGAGGTCTAGACTTGATTCTTGATTACACTTGCACTCAAAATTGTATTATTCATTATCGAGTTGTTATCTTGAATTTGTGGTCATCATTCAAGACAAGATATCCTTGTGAGTGTTCTTGTGGTAAGAACACACTTGGGTGATCTAGGTGTTAGGTGTAAGAAGATTGTGGTAATCTTCTTGTTGAAGAGTTTGGTGCTCTTTGAGGTGTTGAAGAATTTGGTGTTCTTTCAAGGTTGAAGATTAGGGTAATCTTCACAAGGTGCCGTTGAAGATTGTGGTAATCTTCAAGGAGATTGTGGTAATCTCCAAAGAAGTGTTGTAAGGTGATGTTGTATTAATTGTGATAATTAATAAAAAAAGATTTCTTTTTGAAATCCATCCCTGGAGATACTTGGGGTGTAGAGGATTAGGCCCTAGGTGGGTTGAACCTCTATAAATCGACGCGTGTTATTTACTTCCCGCACCTTTATTCTTGTCTTGGCTTGTTTGATTCGAAAAGAGGGCATAATCGAAAAATGGAGATAATCTATTCACCCCCTCTAGATTATCATAGCCGCTGGACTTACAAGTGGTATCAAAGCCAAACTCTTTGGCAAGCTCGTTCCACATCGCGAGTGAAGAGGAACGATCATTGGCTACGAATGAAGTCTACCTTACCGCGCTCCACCAACAAGCCACCACTATTCGACTCCAAAAATTATGCTTTATGGAAAGAAAGAATGGAATGCTATTTACAAAGTTGCGGGTTCGATATTTGGAACACGGTCATTAATGGGGAATCTTTTCCGATGAGAGACACACCTCACACCTCCAAAGTCCTCAAGGAGCTCAATGATGAAGAGAAGAAAATCATCTCCTTAAACGGTAAAGCTCTTAATATTCTTTATTGTTCACTTACCACTTAGGAATATGATCATATTGTAGGAATTCGATCGGCACATGAAGTATGGAGAAAACTAGAAGCTATCTATGAATTATATGCAAATGAAAGGAGCTATCCAAAAGCATCTACTTCTCAGTTGGATACAACATCAAATCCAACAACATGGGATGAGATACTTACAACTTCCGATGATGAAGAAGTCGAACAATGTCTTATGGGCATCGAAGAAGAAAACGAGGTAAGTTCTAAACCTTCTACTTCTTGTGATAGTGAATTACAGAATGATTATAGAGATTTGCAAAATGATTTTGATGAGCAATAAAATGAATTCCAAAGCTTGCTTGTTAAATACAAAAATTTGAAAAAGGAATTCAATGTTTTGAAAAATGATAAGGATAGATTATTTACATCTTATGAATCACTTTCATGTGCTCACACCACCACACTTGATAAGGTTAGAATCCTTGAAAAGGAAAATAGTACTCTTGTTGAGGATATTAATTGAATGAAAAAAGATTTATTAAAATTCAACTTGAGTACCGATAAAATGACCAAAAATATTGATGTTCATAGTTGTGATAATTTGAAACTAGGACTTGATCATAAGACTAATGTCGTTAATCATACGAAAAAGAATCAAGTCTTTAAGCATGTTGGTCATTATGCTCCTAAAATTATTACTTGCTTTTATTGTGGTAAAAGGGTCATACGAAATACTTGTCGGCTAGAAATATTTCTAATTATTATTGGAGACCTAAAAGTCTCAATGCTAATCCTAAAGGACCCAACCACTTGAGAGTACCACAAGAAAATTTCATGATAGATACTTGGCGCAACAAAAATCAAAGAAAATTCAAATTGTCAAATCGACAACAAACATTTGCGCCACTTGATCAAATGAGAAGATACTATCAACAATGAGAAAGACACAACCCATGGAAATGGCAAAATTGGTAAACCATATCTCCCTATTTAAATATGCATTTTATTTTGTTATTATGCATGTTTTATTCATGTTTTAATTGTAAAAATGATTTTTCAAAATATTTTCTAAAAATCAAGGTCTTACTACATGTTCTTGGACTTTTAATTTCTTTTGAAAGGAGACCTTGTATGGACAATTTTTTGTATACTTACAAGTTTTATCATATCTTGTGGATTTAAGCAAAAGCATTATATACTTGTGTTATTTCTCAAATTGCCTGCCCCATTTTTGTCCATTATTATTTTTACTATGCTCTTGTGCAAAACGTTTTGTCAAAGTTTTAAATATCTTGATATACATGTTCGTCAACATATTATCTAATTTATGATTTATCAAGATTTACATGAACAATTGAGGCATTATCATTATTGCTATATTTGGACTATTTTTCTTGCTAATATAAGCGATGTTGTTAACGAGTTTGTTGAGTTGTGTAGACTTATTGATGATGAGAAAGGAAGTACTCCAAATATGAGTTACTTAAAAATATTTCAATGTAAAATTGGATACCCAATGATGATAGTGATGAAGAAGACAACGTTGAACAAATCTCTCAAATGATGCTCCAAGATAAAGAATGGTTTATAGAATTACAAGAGGAGCTAAATCAATTCGGAAGAAATGACATTTGGGAATTAGTACCATCACAAACGATTATAAGTACAAAATGGGTATTCCTTAACAAACTCGATGACTAGGGCAACATCATTTCAAATAAGGCAAGAATTTCTCTAAGTTAATGCAAGGTAAATTCAAGATGAGCGTGATGGGGGAGCTAAATTTCTTCCCCGGACTTCAAATTAAGCAATGCCAAAAATGTATCTATATTTCACAATCAAAGTATACAAAGAACCTTTGAAGAAGTTAGACATTGAAGAAGGAAGAACTCATTAGGAAATTTATTGTTTAGATTTTGATGAATGCCATGTAAAACTTAGAATAGAAAGTTGGCACCCCAATTCTTCTTTGTAAAATGTATTGTAATAAATAGAGTGGCCAAGTGAGTTAAGTCGCCTACGCCCTAACATGCAAGAAGACAAATCAAGACTAAAAGGAAGACTCACTGGAGACACAGTGAGTATGGCAAAGAAGAGTAGATGGGAACTCTATCAAGAAGCGGTGAGATGCACTGGTGAGTGGAGTATCACCAAGTCAACTCAAGAAAAGCTAAGTCTCAAGTTGAAGTGACAAAGAGTCATCCAATGATTGGAAGTCGACTCTAAGTCAACTCGGGAAAGCAAGGAAATGCAATCAAGTCGAGATAATCGTAAAAAGATCCGTTGCACGAAAATCAAGAGAATTACTTAAACAAGTAATATCTCCATACCACCTTTCTCGGAGTGCTCGATCCCTTAAGCGTGCAAAAGGAATGAACCAATGGGAAGCACTACACCGTGTCGAACTCGAAAAGGTGAAAGAACAATTCATACGAGGAAATGGCAATTCCAAGGATCGCAACAAGACAAGCCAACGATCGCAAGTGACTTTCAAAAAAAAGCCTATCTCTTCAACGGGCAAATTTTTGAAAGATCACTATAAAAGGCCGAGGAATGACTCGAGAGAAGGTGACCCCAACTACGAACATTCAAGAAATCAATCAAATTATAACCGAAAATACTCTCAAATCATTCAAGATTAATCCTCAAGCCTACATTACGAAGCACATCTATCCAACACTCACCTGTGAAGGAAAGATAACTTCAATCGATTGAAGAGGAAACTTTTGAAGAAAAGGGGTCTACATTCCACGAAGGATTGTAGGAAGGTTCAAGGTCGAACCAGTCTTAAGCTTTTGGAGGGCTTCGTGATCAAATCCAAAGAGCTTGAGCAAGTGAATTGTAGTAGCAAGGCGCAATGCCTGAAGAAGCCGAGTCGTAAGAGAAGCCACCGAGTGATCAAGGCGTCTCAGGATCGAGTCCCAAAGGATCAAGTCACCGTGTGATCAAGACTTGTATCCGGGATCTGCTACCACTTTGTAAACCGATCATTACCTAGTGGATTCCTCCGAGTTGGAGAAGAGAGGAGTAGAAGAATTACCCCATCTTCGAACCTCTATAAAAATTTCATCGTGTCATTTATATTTCAAAGATTTTAATTCCCGCATTTTTAACTCGCCTATATATGCTTTGATAAATTTGCTATCCATTTGATAATACAAGTACTAAACCCAAAGACTAAACTCTTACTTAATCAAACTTAAGGGTGTTAAGTCTTCCGCTGAAAAACAAAACCACAAATGAGTTAATTTAGAGTCAACAAATGAGTTATTCCATCAATAGCTCGGTTGAGTCCGTTGAGAGACTAACTCTCTTGATTGACTAAATCGATCATTCCATCAAGGACACAAATTTGAAGAATCAACTCGTATATTTAAAAGGACTAAATCAAAATTTGGTAAGGTTTATTCAACCCCCTTCTAAACCTTACACTTACACCCCTTGGGACCTACAAGTGGTATCGAGCGGTTGGTTCATTGAACCCTCCGCACCGTTCTTGAACTAGATCTCCAAACTTTTCAAAGTCTGTTTTTAGTACTTAAACTCTCGAAACTCTTTTTATCATTAAAAGTTATTATCATGGAAGCAAATTTGACACGCATCCCTATGTTCACTATTGAAGAATTTGATGATTGGAAAATTCGTATGCGAGCTCATCTATCAAAGATTACATGATGAGATGTGGATAGTGATAGAAGATGGGCCTCTCGCAAATCTTAAAGGTGAACACAAACTGCATTTAAGAGTTGCAAATTTGAAGGAGAAGAAGATGTCGCTCCCATCTACCATCATGGTTGAAAACCAAGAACCGAGTGGACAAATGATGACAAAAAAGATACAACCTGGACAATGTAGCCAAGGACATCCTTTACAAAACCTTGACAAAGCCATGTTCAATAAAGTCAAATCATGCAAAACGGCTAAAGAAATCGGGACAAGTCGACACGATTTGTGAAGGCTCGTGAGCAAATCAAAGAAAACAAATTATCAAAAGGGTCAGTACAGAAATTTGAGAACTTCAAAATGATCTCGGAGAGAAAACCTGGATCAACTAGATGCTCGGTTCATAGAAATCACAAATGAGTCATGTCGCACTTGGAAAGGAATATACACGAAGAAATGTGTATGAAGATCCTAAAAGTCTTCCAAAATGGGAAACGAAGGTCATGGCACCGAGACATTCCATGGACCTATCAAAGACATCCAACCATGAGTTATTCTCGGACCTCAAAGCCTACGAGTTTGAGCCGAGAAGAAAAGACCAGGAAGAGACAAAATGTACCCAAAACAAATGCTCTAATTGTTAAAGATGTGAAGAGAGCGAGGTCAAAGAAGTCATTGACCCGGAAGAAATAGCCCGATGGTTAAAAGATTCAACAAGTTCTTTAATAAGAACTACAAGAGAGGAAAGGGTGAATCTTCCGAAAGACACTCAGCTCCCTCCAAATCAAGGGAAGATAGGCCAACCAAGAGAACAGATCATCAAAAAGTTGAGTATCAAAGGGCCGACAATCCAAGAATGGAAAGAGTCGATCAAAAGGTTGAATATCTATCTTTGAACTCAGACAACCAGGTCACTATGCCATTGATCGGCCCATATCCTCGTAGTCAACAAATACAGGGGATGAAGAAGAAAGGAAGGTCTTCGAGAGAAAGAAGACAAGAAAGGAAAAAGGCAATGATGGTCAGAGATCAAAAACAAAAAGTCAAGAGAGACAATCGATTCAGAGAGCAATGAAGTCGACTACTCAAGTGACTCAAGAAGAAGCCCGATCCGCTTGATGGCCAAAGAACAAGATCAACCTCGACCAAGAAGATGAGGTACAATCTAACTCAACAAACTCGGACACTAGTGATAGTGATCAGACACACACACTTCATCACCCACTGATCTTTATGATTCATTAGGCAAAATGATGAAAGATTTTGAACACATTAAATCCTCACACACACTATTGAATGAGGAAAACAAATTTACTCAAAAGTCAAAACTCAAAGTCGACTAAGGAGCCGAGTACTCTAAGTCAAATAGTTGATGAGAATGAAAGTTTAAAAGGCTTAAAATGCTAAATTAATAGCGAAAATTGCCGCTATATAGAAAAGAGGAGAATGACCTCAAGAATGTTATTGCCTCATTCACTAAGGCATCTAAATCATTGGATGATCTTATTATGAGTCAAAGAGAATGTGGAGACAAGACAGCTTAGGATTTAATTCCTCTATGCTATGTCAAACCTCAAAAGTAATTTTGGAAAAAGGATCTTCAAGCCATGAAGAATCTGAAAAATCCAATACTCTAAATGTTGCACACACATTCAATCCAAAGCACCATAACAAGAAAACGGCCTTGGTTATAAAGGAAAAGGAAAATAGCCGATTGAGAGCGCCGAAAGGACAAATGAGAAGAGATTCACCAGTTCCTCAAAGAAACTCCAAACAAAAATTACTCTCAAAAGAAGAAGCGAGCTACCAAAAATCCCAGAAAATCTATAAGAGAAATACATATGATGGGAATGGTAGAAAATATCCAAGCCAAGTGATTGGAATAATGTGAACTATCGGATAAACTTATGGAATATAAGCCCAAATGGCAAAGGCCTAGAACTCAAGAAAGGCCATTCCAAAAGTACAAGAGCTTTCATCAAAGACACATATGCACCTAGGCACTACACTCAAAGACACCACAATTACCCAAGAAAGGCAATTGCTAAAACACATATGCATACAGACAAAAGAGACAATTTGTATGAACCTAGAATCCCCAAGCAATTTGCCAGGATTAATTATGATTATGGCAGCGATAGATGGCAACCCCTTAGAGTCAAATCATTTGGCTATAGGTTGGTTGGATCATCTTACAATTCTAACCCCTCAGACCCGCAAAATATGGGTACCTAAAACTTAATTTCCTTGATTGCGGTTTCAAGGAAATGTACAAAGTGCCAAGGAACCTGGTACATGGATAGTGGTCTGCCCGGACACATGACAGAAAACAAGAAAAATCATGTCAAAATTCAAGGAAGTTAAAGGAGCAAAAGTCATATTTGGAGGAAATGAAGCTCCTGGTGAAATAAGAGGCATTGGATCCATCAAGAGGAATGAATTAGAAATCACAGATGTTGCATATGTTGAAGGACTCAACTTCAACTTATCGAGCATCACCAACTCGCGGACAAGGGCTACAATGTTGATTCAACATGGGTATATGCCAAATCAAAGATATTGAATCAAATGAAGTTGTGTTGCAAGGATGTAGACGAAAGAATATGTATGTCGTGGATTGGTCAACCGCAACACCCAAAGACTGTCTACTAGCAAAAAGCACAAATTGAATCAAGTTGGTTGTGGCACAAAAAGCCGAGTCACCCGAATTTCAAAACAATTAACAAGTGGCAAGAAGTCATCTTGTGGAAGGATTACCGACTCGGATACAAAAAGGAGAGTATATGTGACGCATGTCGAAGGGAAAACAAATCAAGTCGTCATTCAAAGAAAAGACATGCCCATCCTCAACAAGAATATTGCATCTCGCTTCATATGGATCTATTTGGCCCAAAGGGAACCAACCAAAGATAAGTGGAAAGAAATACACCTTGGTGGTAGTAGATGACTACTCAAGATATACATGCACAATATTCATGTGTAAGAAGAAAGAAACTCTACAAAAACTACCACAAAATGATGAAGAGGATTCAAAACGAGAAGAGTCAAACCATTATCAAAATAAGATCGACATTGAGGAACCGAATTTGTCAATGGAATAATAACTCGATTGTTGTGTTGAAAATGGTATTGGTCATGAACTATCGCAGCAAGAACTCCACAAAAGAATGGAGTTGCGAAAGAAGAATAGAACCCTCAAAGAAGCGGCAAGGACCATGTTAGTCAAGCAGTTTACCAAAACGATTTTGGGTCAAGCAATCAACACAACTTGCTACACCCAAAACAGATGTATGATAAATAGACAACACAAAGACTCCCTATGAGATCCGGATCGGAAGAAAACCAAATGTTGCATATTTGAGAATATTTGGATGTAAATGCTTCATCCACAACAATGGCAAAGACAACCTAAAGGCTTTTGATGCTAAAGTCGATGAAGGTATCTTCTTAGATACTCACCGGTGAAAGCAAAGCCTACAGATACTCAACAAAAGAACTATGGTTGTAGAAGAATCCATTCATGTAGTATTCGATGAGCCAAATGTAAATGGAAAAGACATTGAAGAGTCACCGATGATAAGTCAATCATCCAACCATACTGAAAGAATCCCTATCTTGAAGTCAAGCCGAATTATCAATTCGTAAGAAGATGAGATTGTCAATCTCAAAAACAAATGGAGAATTTGCAAATAAGTGATTACGAGAGAGTGACCCATGACAAAGAACACAAATACCGCAAGTCGATCAATCCAAACTAACTTACTCCAACTCCGATGTAAGATGGCCGAGAAATCATCCACGAGAACTTGTCATTAGTGATATAAGAGAAGGTGTCAAAACAAGATCCATAACTCAACAAGAAGCCATGTTCACATGCTTCATCTCACAAATAGAGCCCAAAGACGTGTCACAAGCCTTGACGACACACACACGGATTCAAGCTATGCAAGAAGAGTCAATCAGTTTGAAAGAAATAAAGTATGGGAATTAGTGCAAAGACCCATACATCAAAATGTTATTGGCACCAAATGGGTGTTCGAAATAAGATGAACGAGGAAGGTTACGTGGTAAGAAAAACAAAGCAAGACTAGTAGCCAAAGGATATTGCCAAGAAGAAGGGATAGATTTTGATGAAACATTTGCCCTCGTAGCAAGATTGGAAGCTATAAGGATGTTTCTTGCCTATCTTGCTCACAAGGATTTCATTGTATATCGATGGATGTAAAAAGTGCATTCCTAAATGGTTTATTGGAAGAAGAAGTGTATGTTGAACAACCTCCAGGATTTGAGCAGAAGACTCTTGGAGATAAGGTATACAAACTCAAGAAAGCTCTATATGGATTGAAACAGCACCCGTGAGCTTGGTATGATACCTTGTCACAATTCCTAACCGAAAATGGATTCACAAAAGGAAAAGTAGATAGAACACTTTTCGTAATTCAAGACAAAAAGAGTATACCTTTTGTTCAAATATATGTGGATGACATCATTTTTGGATCTACAAACAAAGAGTCATGTGAAAAATTTTCAAACCTCATGCAAAGTAAATTTGAAATGAGCATGATGGGAGAGTCGACATTCTTCCTTGACTCCAAGTGAAACAAATGAAGGAAGGAACCTTCATAAGTCAAACAAAATACACCAGAGATTTAATGAAGAAGTTTGGTATGGAGGATAAATCTTCCGTAAAAATACCAATGAATACATCACCAAAATGAACATGGATGCGGATGGCAAGCCTCGTAGATCAAACAAGATACTGAGCACTTATTGGATCATTACTCTATCTCACAAAGAATCGGGCCGTACATCACCTTTGCTTGTAGGTGTATGTGCAAGATTTCAATCTGCTCCAAAAAAGAGAGCCATATGACAACAAAGCTAAGAGAATATTGAGATACTTGAAAGGAAGCCAAGAAGTAGGCCTATGGTATCCAAAGGAAGGTGGATTCAAGCTAATTGGCTATTCGATTCGACTATCTTTGGATGTAGAGTGGACAGAAGAGCACTTCAGCACATGTCAAATGCTAGGAAACAAAGTTGATTTCCTGGTTTAGCAAGAAGCAAAATTCAATAGCCACCTCTACAAATGAGGCGAGAATACATAGTCAAGGGCAAACTGTTGTTGCCTAAGTCCTATGGATGAGACAAAGAAATGAGAGACTATGAAGTTGAGGAAAAAGAAATTCCAATCATGTGTGATAACACAAGTGCAATAGCAATCACTCAAAATCTGTGTTGCACTCAAAAACAAAGCATATTGATGTCATATATCATTTCATAAGAAATCACGTTGAAAAGAAGGACATCATCCTGGAATATATCTCAACCGATAAACAACTAGCCGACATCTTCACAAAACCATTATGTGAGTCAAGATTTGAAGAACTCAAACATGAGTTAGGGTTAATTGAGTGAGTTACACTCAAAAAAAAAAAAAATTCAAAGAAAAGAAATGGAACACAAAAAGGAAAAAGAGTCGAACTCACAAATCACCAAGAATCACCAGACGGAAAGACAACTACACCAAGTCACTAATAGCTGAGTCACTAAGAGAATCGTGAGAAGTAGAGTTAAATCGGCTAAGGGATAAGCTGAGTCACTTATGAGCAAAATGACAAAAACGCAGTCATTTTGACTAAGCGGAATGTTTTAAGAAATACGTCGGCATAATGATGATGTGTACGGACATAAAGCCGCACACCAAGCTTATGATTGGATATAAATGTTTGCCGCATTAAATACGAGACATTAAATGCTAAATATGCGTGCAAAATCTAAGCCGTTGATTTCGATCACATTTCAAAACCACCCGCACGCCCTTTCATAAACCATATTTAAACCATTTTCGTCCGCTTTCTCTCTCACACTTCTAAAATGGTCATTTCTTTCTCTCAAAAGCAAAGGCAAAAATTCTCTCTAAACCCTATCTATCTTCAAATCAATTTCTCGAGTTTTTCTTCGATATAATCCCGAAAAATGGCACCGACTTATGACTTTACCAAGTTAGGAAAGCAAATCCACACCGACTCTCTACGGTGGATTTCGACTTTAATGGTGAAACAGGGGTCCGACGACACCCTAGTGAAGAAAATCGAAAAGTTGGAAACGTCCTGGCCAAACCATTTCGACGTTAGAATATCCGATGACATATGTGGAGAGGAGGTCGCATACCCTACGTGAATGCCGAGATTCACGATGAAGGAATAAAGTCATCTTCACGGAAAGCAAATGACTATCTCTCGCCAAGGATTTGGCGAACATTGCTCACACTACCAGAGGAGCATCGAGATTAACGGTTGATGTAAACTTGGCCGATGCTTGGAAAGAAATAGCCAAGCTCGATCATTGTCTTTGATAAAATAGTATACACAACAAACAAGAGATCACAAGGAGGATTATCACAAGTCATTGGACATAGTTGCCAAATGTATCGACATCAAATTTGGCGGCTTTGACCAATCACAAAGGCAAAGCTGATTGTAATGGCCGCAATCATCGCAAAAAAGAAGATAAATCGGCCGAGTTTGTCTACAAAGCACTCGCCAACGTGGGGAACAAATCCTTCAAGGAAGATGGCTCATTTGGAGGATCCTAGGATATGGCCTAGTGATTGGCGGCTAATGGAGGTGAAAGGAGTCCTCTGCAGACATGGGAAAGCATTCCATGTTAACAAGAGGATGTTCGAGCAAATCTCTCTCGGCGCACGTAAGAGAGCTTACGCCAAGAGAGGCGACACAAGTGAGGGAGAATCACCACCCAAGATACAAATTGTTCCTCTCCAACCAAGAAGAAAGTCGCCCTGCACCGCTAAGAAGATCACGTTGCCCCGCAAAGAAAGAAAACCAAACATGCTCCCGCCCGCAGCGAGTCACTGCCCAGCCACTCGTGTCTCCCCCTCGCAGCAAATGGGCCGAGAAGGACTCCCAAATACCTTCTCCGATCGTCAAAAGGAGGAGAACCGAGAAGCCAAGACGGCTCCTCGAAAAAGACACCAAAGACGCCCCGCCGCCCAAGACTCGAGAGGACACCGTCTCGAACCGAAAATCCTCCGGTACAAACTAGAGACGAAGAAGAATTGTCAAACACTCCGAGCTTGAGAAACCGGGCCGAGTCGACCACTCACCGGAGCAGATACGAGATCTATCGGAGAAGTAGAGTCTCCGGATGTAATTGATGAAACACCAAGTCTCTCAAGGCGATCAGAGAGGCAACCGAAGAGACACAATTTGTAGTCCACACAAATTGAAACACAAGAAGAAGGCGATAAAGCGGATAGTGATGTGATGATCCTATCTCCACCTTACCCGCACATCCAAAATCGTCCTGCGTGAGTGGAGGAAATGGAAGTTGAGTCGATCCAGGAACAGTTCCAACGGCCGAGTTCATAGAAGAAAAAGAGGAACTCGTTGAGCTTCCTCGGGTCGACCACGTACTCCCAAAGATCGATGAAGACAATCGCACGTACATCCTGCAGATCTACAAGGACAAGGAGAAAGAAAAGCAAGCAGAGGAAGCCGAGACACGTGAGAAGGCAAGCATCCGTCCTATCTCCGCACCATAGAACACACACATCCTCTCCTTGATGTCCTCTCTCGATAGCGATGAGGATCCTAAGAATGTCGCCGCTACGGAAGAGTTGCAAATGCAGCAAGCATTGCATGAATCCGAATCCTTCACGAGCAAAGATCGATGGAGGGACCAGGAGAGTCCTCCGAACACACCGAAATTGATCCAATGGGAGTGGTTCAAGAAATCGCCATCGTTGTTGCCGCCACCACTTCCCAACTCACTCGGAAGAAGGCAATAAGGGACTTGGCGATGAAATTGGGATAGTGGGGACCCCGGTTGAGCCAACCCCTATTGAAGGTGTTTTACCACACCGCCCCAACGGCCGAACATACAATCGAAACAAATGGGAGTTTGGAGACGAGTGACCCCATTCCAAGTCACTCACCGGGTGCGCCACCGAGGGGAAACTCCTCCACCGCAGCAGCAGTTGGAGGATGATGCCGCAGATGACTCCACAACGAATCAAGGAGGCGAAGTAGAGAAAATACAAACACAAGAAGAACATCAAGTTGCCATCAACGAAGCTCGGGGCATGCCGAGACTGCTCTCACGAGATGCCAACCGCTCTGAAGGCTAATGACGCTCGTTGATGCAATCGAGGCACAGATGGAACGGCCCCGGAGTTAACACTGGGCGATGAAAGTGCAATCCATGGGGTTGAGACTCCAATGGATGCCACCGCAGAAGACCCTAAGACAACCGACACACGAAAGGGAGGACCAAGGCCTCGCCGCAGAGAGACTGCTGGAGGTAATGAAGGCCCACGGAGGTTGAGACTTCCCGGGGTAAGGTAGTCAAGTAGAGAACATCCCTCCCGCTATCATCGACCCATCCGAGAAGGAGATAAGCGCACTTCATAATTCCCAGGATAATCCCGATGTCACCTTTCTCGGGATCGGAAGGCGAAGAAAAAGCCGAGTCATCCCCCGTGATGCATCTAAAAGACTCAACATGGTGCAGATGTTCCCAAGCCACGAGCAAGTCGATCCCAAGACTACTCACAAACCTTTAATTTTGATGATGAGCCACCAATGGAAATCTCATCATCGTCCGATGACGCTTACTTGATAAAGCCGAGGACCAGTCTACTCAATTGGAAAAATCACCGAGACCAACGGTTGTTGAGACAAATGAGGCTCAAAACCGGGACCACTTCACAACAAAACCCACCAACCGAGTCCACTGCGCAAGCTCCTCAAGCTGCGCGCAGAACGATTCCCAAAAGAACTTCACGCGCACCGCTCATCATCGAACAGATCCCGTTGGCTGGTGATGAATCCTTTGTAGAATCTTTTCCTTTTTCCCCGGAGATACCGGAACTCCATGAAGAGTCGAAAAATGAACAAGACGCTACCACGCACCAGCTCCGTTTTTCAATCGTGCACCATTGTTCCAAATGACGATTTTGACGCATGGCCATCACCGCAACGGAAGAATCACCAAGTCCGCTGAAGTGTTCAAGGCATTATTCGGCGAGATTGAACGGATGGAGAGGCATCATGCCTCTATGGATATGCGATCGACAACAGATGCCAATCTCACTGCTGATTTAAGAGGCATAACAATCCGGATCGGGGAATGGTGGCAACAACAAAGAAACAATGCGTGTGGAACAAGTGAGATACTTCAGACATTGTTCAACAAGCTCGCTGGTGTGGAGAGCCGAAAATGCCGATGCAAAAACGAAGTCGAGAGAACATATTGAGCACATGCATGAAGCTCACATTGCCGAGGTTAAGTCTGCTGCGTGAGCAAAACAAGAGTGATCTACAAGCGTTTGGAAGAGACCATGAATACAAAATTCAGCCTTCTCATGGCCGAGATGAAGCCGATTTCAAAGCAGAGTCCAACGCTACTCGATCCGAATTTCGTGTTGCATACTCTGCAGCGGACTCGAGACAAAACTCAACTATCGCAGGCTTGACTTCCCGCTTGCAAGTCTGTTTCCGCGTTCCTCTCTCCTTTGATGATGCCAAAAAGGGGGAAGAGGAATACCTAAAGCGCAAGGGGGATCCGGTTGAGAAGGAAGGAGCAAATCGCTGAAGGGAAAATCACCGAGGAAGTGTTAAAACAGAAGAAAGGAAAATCTGGCGAGGGGGAAGGATCAAAAGATATGACCTTGATGATTGCACAAACCCTCAACAGGTCCCGTCACAAATGACATTATCGAAAAAACTACTCATGACTCGCCACTCCAACACTCTGTTTGTATCTATGGTGAAAAGAGAAAAATAATTGAAGCAGGGATGAAGGAAGTGGAAGGAAGAATGGATGCCCGAGTTATGAACATCTTGAAAGAACATGGAGGCATTCCAAAGAGACAGAGACACTTATGCCATTTCGATGTCGGACAGAGCCACGATCGATTGATGAATTTAAAACACTCGAATCTGAGGGATACTTTGCAAATATGTCTATGGCTCAAGCTTGGGACTTGTCTTGGGAAAAGGGTCTCACGTTATGTGAAGAAGGCGACAGCGGCCAGACTACCTAATCACTCTGCTGGTCACTCCGCCGTCACTCACCGGAAGAAGACCCAAAGACAATAGATACGCCCAGGTAGAGGAAGAAGCGAAAGTGGAGGAAGAAGCTTGACCTAGGCCTCCGCCCAAGAATATTGAATACGTAGATCCGGGAAAGAAAGGAGGGATCTACTTGGCCGGGCTTGACCAAGTGGCAAATTTGCAAGTGGCTAAAACTAACGCCGAGTATGCAAAAAGAATAGAAGAAGAAAACAAGAGACAAACTCGGCTATGGGAGGAGAGACAGAAAGAATAAGAAAAGATGAAGTCGCCAGGAAGGCATATGAAAAGAAAAAGAAGGCAACTGACGACGAGAAAAAGAGAAGAAGAGAAGAAGATGCTGAACAAGATGAAAGAAGGAGACAGCGAAGGAGATGAAGTGTTGTTGTCCAACCCTTCGTGTATTTCACTATGTAAATACATACAATGTAAGTCTTCTGTAATAAAGCTATAAATTCTTTACTTTTCTGTAGCAAATATGTACTGATACACCTTGTAAATTGTGTAAAAGAACAAGAATGATATGATCAATAAAAGAATTGATTCTGCGCATACATTCTATGTCAACACACTATCTGTATGTATCTTTGCTGTTTGCATTTTTGAATGGTTTAAGTTTTGGCATCATCAAAAAGGGGGAAATTGTTAGGAAATTTATTGTTTAGATTTTGATGAATGCCATGTAAAACTTAGAATAGAAAGTTGGCACCCCAATTCTTGTCAAAATGTATTGTAATAAATAGAGTTTGGCCAAGTCGAGTTAAGTCGCCTACGCCCTAACATGCAAGAAGACAATTGAAGACTAAAAGGAAGACTCACTGGGAGACAAAGTGAGTATGGCAAAGAAGAGTAGATGGGAACTCTATCAAGAAGAAGATGCATGAATGGTGAGTGGAGTATCGATCAAGTCAACTCAAGAAAAGCTAAGTCTCAAGTTGAAGTGACAAGAGTCATCCAATGATTGGAAGTCGACTCTAAGTCAATCGGGAAAGCAAGGAAATGCGATCAAGTCGAGATAATCAGAAAAGATCCGTTGCACGAAATCAAGAGAATTACTTAAACAAGTAATATCTCCATACCACCTTTCTCTCGAGTGCTCATCCCGAAGCGTGCAAAAGGAATGAACCAATGGGAAGCACTACACCGTGTCAGAACTCTGAAAAGGTGAAAGAACAATTCATACGAGGAAATGGCAATTCCAAGGACTGCAACAAGACAAGCCAACGACTGCAAGTGACTTTCAAAAATAAGCCTATCTCTTCAACGGGCAAATTTTTGAAAGATCACTATAAAAGGCTGAGGAATGACTCTGAGAGAAGGTGACCCTGAACTACGAACATTCAAGAAATCAATCAAATTATAACCAGAAATACTCTCAAATCATTCAAGATTAATCCTCAAGCCTACATTACGAAGCACATCTATCCAACACTCACCTGTGAAGGAAAGATAACTTCAATCAGTTGAAGAGGAAACTTTTGAAGAAAAGGGGTCTACATTCCACGAAGGATTGTAGGAAGGTTCAAGGTCGAACCAAGTCTTAAGCTTTTGGAGGGCTTCGTGATCAAATCCAAAGAGCTTGAGCAAGTGAGTCAGAGTAGCAAGCGCAAACGCCTGTGAAGAAGGCGAGTCGTAAGAGAAGCCACCGAGTGATCAAGGCGTCTCCAGCCGAGTCCCAAAGGATCAAGTCACCGTGTGTGATCAAGACTTGTATCCGGATCAAGTACCACTTTGTAAACTCGATCATTACCTAGTGGATTCCTCCAGGAGTTGGAGAAGAGAGGAGTAGAAGAATTACCCCATCTTCGAACCTCTATAAAAATTTCACTGTGTCATTTACATTTCAAAGATTTTAATTCCCGCATTTTTAACTCGCTATATATCTTGATAAATTTGCTATCCATTTGATAATACAAGTACTAAACCCAAAGACTAAACTCTTACTTAATCAAACTTAAGGGTGTTAAGTCTTCCACGAAAAACAAAACCACAACAGTTAATTTAGAGTCAACAAATGAGTTATTCCATCAACGGCTTCGGTTGAGTCTCGTTGAGAGACTAACTCTACCGATTGACTAAATCGATCCGTCCATCAAGGACACAAATTGTGAAGAATCAACTCGTATATTTAAAAGGACTAAATCAAAATTTGGTAAGGTTTATTCAACCCCCTTCTAAACCTTACACTTACACCCCTTGGGACCTACGAGAACCATCTCTACTCCTATGGCAACCAATATCAAGATTGACAAGGTTTGAGAAAGCATTTCGGTTGACAAATAAATTCGAGGTATGTTTATCTACTTTCATTATTCCCATAGACTCGACATTTTTATGCTTTATGTATATTTTCTCGACTTCAAAACAATCCCAACGGATCTCATTAAGGTGTCGTTAAAAGAAATTTTCGAATATTCGAAAGGCACTTCTTCTTATAGCTTGTTTTATCCAAAGTTTTAAAGCGTTCATATTTTTCGGGATAGCAAGTCCTGATAATAATTTTTAAAATATGGTTCGTCATAATCGAACTAAAACATATTGAGATTCTATATCTTTTTCTAAGGGATTGTGTTTCTTAATGAAAAATTGAGATGTGTTTAATTCCGTCTCAAGGATAACTCGCGGACATTTATTTTTAATCGTTAATCGCGAGTCTTTTTACCTCATTTCGAGCTTGTTTAGACATAATGTATATTGAATGAGGTCTACGTTTGCATTTTGTACATTTTTAAAACTTAGGGGCGAAAAATTAGATTTTTGGATCAAACTTGGATTTTTGAAAAATAGATCGATCCAATGGGCGATCAGGCTAAGGTCGACCGGTTGGCCTAGCCCTCGACCGGTCTCCTCGGCTTGGACCGTCGCCCTAAGCTATTTTTGAGATAAAATTGCTTCGTTTCCGCACTTAGCCATTTTGACTCTTTCACCCCATTTTTCGTCCCCTTTGTCATTTGCACACACAATTCACTCAAAATGAGTTTTATTATACTAGTTCTATACCATGGACTTCTAAGTGCTCGTTCATCATCATTGTTGCTCATCTTTACCGATTAAATGGTAAGAATTCTTCTTTTTTAATCTCAATTGGGTTGAACCTTTGAGAAAATGCTTTTACTTGATAAATTGATGGAATTCTTGTATATATGTGATGAGGATTATGATTGTTGTTGGATGATATTTGTATAATTGCATTTGGTGATGAAAAATTTGGATTGGTTATTTTTACAAGGGCTATATACATCTTCTTTATTATTTGACGTCCGCCAAGTATTCGATAAAATATTTCTATGAAAAACTCATCACCCACATGATTCTCTCGATTTCAAAAGTCTTATATATTTAGAGAAATCATGTTTTGCAAATCAAATGAGCTTTTACGAACTTTTGCAAGTCATATGATCAACTCTTCCCTTAGCTTTTGGAATTTAAGCTTAATGATCAATAGCTCGATAAATCGGTTTAATCTGCGCACTTTGACATGGATATATGATGTTTTTATCGTGCTAACATTCTTTTTGATGATTCCAAAGGGGAGAAAGCAGAAACAAGCTCATTAGCTCAAAGAAGCTAAATAAGCTCACGAAAGAAGCTATAAGCTATGACTCTTTAAAGCCAAAAGTTGTGGATCATAGTTAGTCCATTTGTTGTATTGTGGACTCATTTACATGTCTGATGATGTTTTGTTGACAGGGGGAGCTTATAAGCTCTTGATACTCAAGCTCAATATGTAAAAAAGTCGAACTTTTAGCTTTTGATTGATTGCTTCTATATTATTCTTGTTGTGCATGTTGATAGGTGGAGCTTTTGAAAAATATTTTTGAAAATATCTACTCCCATCCTTGTGATCATTATGTGTGGAATGTTGTCGCTCTAAACGGATAGTTTTTGTTTTAACCAGTAAAATTGTTTTGCTTTCATAATCGATCTCTTTAAATTGTTTTGGTTTGTAATCATCAAAAAGGGGGAGTTTGTTAGATAAATGTTTTTATCATGATTTTGATGATTTTGTTTTTACACCAAAACAATGTTTTTAAATGTTGTCCAAATACTCCTAAATGATTTAAAATGTTTTTACTAATTTTTCGGAGTATTTCTTCAAATTTATTTTCGACAAAAATTGGACAACACTTTTGATGATTTTGTGTTAATGTGTTTTTACACCAAAACAATATTTCTAAATGTTGTCCAAATATTCCCGATCGATTTTAAAATATTTTTACTAATTTTTTGGAGTATTTCTTGAAGTTTGTTTTTGATAAAAATTGGACAACACTTCGCGCTCGTGTTCAACCTCGCCTATAGGGCATCCAAATAATCGAAAGACGATTTCCAAAACAAACGAGACATTTGAAAAACCTTTGGAGGTCGACCGTCGCGCAAAAGGGCGACCGGTGCTCGAAGAGATTACGAATCGATCGTATCTCACAAATTGTTGAGGGGACCGGTCCACAAGGGCGACTTGGCCGGACCCTATGTCGACCAGTTCAACCCCCGGACCGGTCCCTATGTGTGTTTTTGCTTTGTTTCATTTTCTTTTCGGTATTTGTGCGCGACCGGTCGCTCTATCCTTTTGACAAAAAATTCTAATCTGTTGTGTAGCGACATGCTTTTCCTTAATTTGTGGGATTAATTTCTAATAGCTATATTCTCGATTTTAATTGTATTTTTCTGTAGATTTTCAATCCCCAAGAGTAGCCTATTCATGATCAATCATCTCCTATAAATAGAGGAAGTTTTGGAGCAACAAGATAGTCAATTGATATACAACACAACAAGATACATTCAAGCAAATACTTGTTCTTTTATTTTCAATATTCTTGTTGTAATAGTCTAAGGTCTTACACTTTCACATCTTGAGGTCTAGGCTTGATTCTTTATTACACTTGCACTCAAAATTGTATTATTCATTATCGAGTTGTAATTTTGAATTTGTGGTCATCATTCAACACAAGATGTCCTTGTGAGTGTTCTTGTGGTAAGAACACATTTGGGTGATCTAGGTGTTAGGTGTAAGAAGATTGTGGTAATCTTCTTGTTAAAGAGTTTGGTGCTCTTTAAGGTGTTGAAGAATTTGGTGTTCTTCAAGGTTGAAGATTGTGGTAATCTTCACAAGGTGCCATTCAAGATTGTGGTAATCTTCACAAGGTGCCGTTGAAGATTATGGTAATCTTCAAGGAGATTGTGGTAATCTCCAAAGAGGTGTTGTAAGGTGATGTTGTATTAATTGTGGTAATTAATAAAAAAAAGTTCTTTTTGAACCTCTATAAATCGACGCGTGTTATTTACTTCCCACACCTTCATTCTTGTCTTGGCTTGTTTGATTTGAAAAAGAGGGCATAATCGAAAAATTGAGATAATCTATTCACCCCCTTCTAGATTATCGTAGCGCTTGGACTTACAGAAATATCTTGTATCACAATCTCGTAAAGGTTTGCCTTCTGATGATTTATTAGTGCATAAGAACATGACCTTTTCCTTTTGAGTACCCAAAAATATTTTATTTGTCCTTTAATTTTTAGGACATTAAATTCATTATTAACTTTAACGATCAAAATACCATAACTTCCAAGTGTTTATTTGTGTTGCAAATATAAACGTATTACGAAGAAGCTTGGGAACACGAAGAACACATATAGTGTCAAGCTATATAGAAAAATTGACGATTTTACCACTAAATTAAGTAAGGTTAGCTACGCCAATTATACCTATCAAACTAAAAGCATATAAATGATGGTTGAACATGAACACGATAAAATATAATAAAAATGGTGTTGGAAATTTGGTTTTGATAAATTAAAGTGGGTGTTGACCCAACTTTGACCAAATTTCTGGGGGCTAAGAATTTAATTCTGGAGGAATTAAATTATAAATTGTTAATCTACTTTTCGAGTAGATGTTCGTAGTGATTTTTATTTCTCAAAACCGAATTTCGGTGATGAGTGAGAAATTAATACACGAAGTTGGCCACGCGAATGGGCATAGTTTATCCTAGTATAAATACTAGAAGGTGTTATTGGTTGGATATACTATAACACAAATGTATGATCACAAATAGGCACTTAGACCGGACCGACCCTTTGGGCTCGGGTTCGAGTTGATTAGTTTTGTAACTTGAAAATGGGTTTGGCCCAAATTCAAGTTGGGCACGATGAATCTGACATTGGAGGTGTCTAGGTTCATGTGTCTATGTATCTGGGATATTGGAGGTGTCCGGTTCATGTGTCTCTTGGAGTTTGCAAATCCTCAACAAGTGGTCATAATAAGGGTTTGTAACTCATGGGAGTTACATGTGGTTTAATGCCCGCTCTCTTTGTCTTTAATTCCCTTCAAATGTTGGAAATGATGGTCTATATAAGTCTTAGGCGTTTTGTTGCATTGAGGGGTTAGAAGGAAGAGATGAAGTCGATACACGAAAAATCGCATATCTCTGCATATTCTTTAAGTGTAGGTAAAAGTATCGTAACGTTTCGAAAAATATTTTCAAGAACACTTTTTCTCGCACTCGTGTCTAGCACTAGTTCTCGCTCCTTCAAGTTCGAAAGGTGCCTTTGTGTCGGTGGTGCTCTACACAAAAGGAGGTTAAGTCGTTTTATCTTTAGGGACATTACGTCGTATCCGTGAGCACTAGCCGAGACATATTTGTCTTGTGGAAAGAGGTCTTCCTCGAATCGGCTTGTAAAGTTCTCAGCGAGATTCATACTTCTAGAGTTGGAATCCATTCAAAAATTGTAATAGTTAGGTTTTACTTTTCTTGTAATTTTATGTTTCGTTTGTAAGCCATCTTGAAGGCTTTTCCCGATGTAACCACTATAAATTTTCCAACAATTGCAAGACAAAAAATGTACCTTCATGATGGCGAGGAGAAACAGAGCTTTAGCTCGGAGATGAATCTGACAGAAGACCTTCCAGTGGTTGCTGGAATTGTAGTTGTTGCTAAAAATGCGTTGCGTTTGAAGCATGGGGGTAGGATGATGATTTCTATGCCGCGACTTTGTCTTTAACGACTTAGTGGTACACTTTACTATATGTATTGTGTGGTTGATATGAACTCGAGGATGTTTTTTCCAAAAGGTTCATGGTTTTGAAAAGAAATACGAAATGAGATTGTGATTTCCAAGAGGTTCGTTATTTCTAATTTTTGGATTGAGAAATTGATGATTCCAAAAATCCAAAAATGTGTTGAAACTAGTCTAAAATTTCCAACCGATCTCGCATGATATTCGTCTTTGAAGGATGACGTTTAAATGAAAAAATCCAAATGGTTTACATCGTTAAAATGTTGTTACCATGTTGGAAAATTTTTATAAATTCCTAAATGTATAACTAGAAGAAAATTGGATTAGTGGTCTGATTGTTCGATTGAAAATCGAAGAAAGCAATCGGAAGTCTGAAGCTAAATCCATGGAAGTCTTGGTAGATACTCGAGTAAATTTTGTTGGAATACTTTTTAAAAATTCTAATGGATCCAAATGATCACAGGGGTCTAACCATACTTTCTGTCTCATTTTTGGCTTTTGGGCTTGATTCGATTTAAGTGTTACGAAAAGTGTTGTTTGAGGTGTTGTAATACCATAAGTTTGCGAAGGTGTTGTTTGATGTGTTGTAACACCGAGAAGCGGTGCTGAATGACACTTGTAGGAGATGTTTCCAAAAGTGTTGGAACACCTAAGGCAGCTTCAGAACCAAGTGAGGTCTAAAGTGTTGCTGAAGGTGTGACAACATCTTAGGTCACACTCGTTGTAAATGGTTCGAACAGAATTTTTGGAACAAAGGTTCTGAAATTTTTTTGAATGAGGTTCTAACGATATTGTTGGAACGAGGTTCTAATGGTTTTAGAACAACGGAAAGCATTCCAATGCTAATGAAAAAACCATGAGCTGTGTAAGTTCCGGTGTATTCCGGAGTTTAACAAAGAAACACAGAATATGTGGGGGAAGCTATTTTAACGGCAAACCACATATTGAATAAAATCCCACTTCAAGGGAAATATAAGACTCCTTACGGATTTTGGAAAAATCGTAAGCCTTCTTATAAATACCTTAAAGTGTGGGGGTGTTTGGCTAAGGTTGCAATACCTGAACCAAAGTAAGAGAAAATCGGTCCTAAAATGATTGATTATGTATTTATTGGTTACGCACTTAACGGTAGTGCATACCATTTTATGGTACATAAGTCAGAAAATCCAAAAATGACAGTTGGTACCATAATTGAGTCAAGGAATGTTATATTCTTTGAGAATATTTATCCTTGTAAATAAATGATAGATGGAAGTTTAAAGAAACGACTGTATTCAGATGTTTCTGGAGGTGTTACTGGAGATGTTACTTTTGATGTTATAACATCTGGAACAGTTGTCGATGTTGCTGAAGGTGCTGTTTCGGGTGTTATAACATCTGGAACGACATTTGGTACAACACATGTTGTCACACTTGACAGAACAGTTAGTTCAACACCGAGTGGTGAAGAACTAAGATGAAGTAAGAGGTCTAAGGTGGATAAGTCCTTTAGATCTGACTTCCTAACATTTATGTTAGATGGTGAGCCGAACTCGATTAAAGAGGCTCTAAGTAGTTCAGATGCTCCGCTCTGGCAAGAAGCAATCAATAGTGAAATCGAGTCCATTCTTCAAAATCATACGTGGGAGTTGGTTGATCTCCCTGCTGGTCATAAACCTCAGGATGTAAGTGGATCCTAAAGAAGGAGTAATAAAGCAGATGGAACTATTGATAAGTATAAAGCACGACTTGTAGCGAAGGCTCTCAACAAAAAAGAAGGGTATGACTTCTTTGACACTTATTATCCTGGTAACAAGGATTGCGTCTATTCGAGTGCTTCCCGTGATTGCTGCTTTGCACAATCTAGAGATTCATCAGTTGGATGTTAAGACGACGTTTTTGAATGGAGAGATAGATGCTGAAATCTATATGGAACAACCTGAAGGGTTTGTTGCACCCAGTCAAGAAAAGAAGGTGTGCGAGTTAATAAGATCCTCAGACGGACTGAAACAAGCTCCAAAATAATGGCATCTTAAGTTTGACAACACGATGTTGTCAAATGGATTTAAAATCAACGAGTGTGATAAATGCGTATATGTCAAAGGGACTTCTAAGCATTTGTCATAGTTTGTCTATACGAATACGATTTGTTAATCATGGGCCGATGAGTCGTGATGTTATCATGGAAACTAAAAGAATGTTAAAGAGAAACTTTGACATGAAGGATATGGGGACTGCTGATGTGATCCTGGGGATAAAAATCAGCAGGACTCCTGATGGAATCATCTTGTCACAATCCCACTATGTGGAGAAAGTGATCAAGAAATTCAATGTTTTTGATAACATCGTCAAAGACGCCCATTGATTTAAGTGTAAATCGGTTGCTAATAAAGCGAGAATCGGTGGCTCGGATGGAATACTCATGTATAATTGGCGATCGATGTACATGACAAATTGTACAAGTCCGGACTTGGCCTATCCAAGAAATATGTTGAGTAGGTTCACGAGCAATCTAAGCCATGAGCATTGGAAAGCGTTAACTAGGGTGTTAAAATACTTAAAGTATACCCCCGGAGTATGGGCTATACTACTCGAGGTATTCTACGTACTTGAAGAGTATAGTGATGCTAGTTAGATTTCGATTCGAAAGATTCTTATTACACTAGTGGATACATATTCACCATTGGAGATGATGCGGTATCATGGAAGTCCACGAAAAACGTGTATAGCTCGATCCATTATGGAATTCGAGTTTATAGCTTTGGACAAAGTCGGTGAAGAAGCAGTGGCTTTGAAACTTTTTGGAAGATATTCCATGTTGGAAGAAGCATGTGCCTTCAAAGATGATTCACCGTGATAGCAAACCCGACTATAGGAAGGCGTAAGGCATTATGTATAATGGTAAGTTTAGACACATTCGTCGGAGACACAATACCATTAGACAATTGATCTCAAATGGTGTGATGTCAATTGACTACGTAAAGTCAAAAGACAATTTGACATCATTTGACGAAAGGATCAATCAAGATCAATTGAGTAAATTGCTAGAGGAAATGGGCTTAAAATCCACAAAGTAAAATAACCATCATAGTGGCAACCCAACCATGATGATCGGAGATCCCAAGAACTTGGTTCAATGGGAAAACTAAGCTATGAAGGTTATGTTGTAACACTTGGAAACAATGTTTCAACCCATTCTAGAGAGCAATGACAAGTGTTGAAACACCGCAAAGTTGCGGTGAGGCTAAGTCATTGACTTTTAATGATTCCTACACCTCGTTGAGGTTGAGTATGGCGGGATACTCGGATAGGAGATCACCTATGTAAGTGAAAAGTGTGGGCCACTTCAAAGTAACACTTATGAATCTAAAGTGGTGTCCATGGCAAACGAACACAAAACATGAGAATGTAAGGTGTTGAGACCTTCTTGTGTTAATGTTATTGCCTCGGTATAAACCGTGGAGGAATAGTTCAAGGCATTGCGTACACTAAAGTTTGCCAAAGGTGTACCGATAGTATTAACTACGGAAGGTTCAAAGCCACAAGCTACCTTTTTCGTATGCGATCTTGTCTCTTGAGGATCGGTTTGCGTGTCTGCATTCATGCATACATTAATTTCCACTCATGTGGGGAATTGTTGGAAATTTAGTTTTGATAAAGTGGGTGTCGACCCGACTTTGACCAAATTTTCGGTGGCTAAGAATTTAATTCGGAGGAATTGAATTGTAAATTGTTAATCTACTTTTCGAGTAGATATTCGTAGTATTTTTTATTTCTCAAAACTGAATTTTGGTGATGAGTGAGAAGTTAATACACGAAGTTGGCCACGCGAATGGGCATAGTTTATCCTAAGATAAATACTAGAAGGTGTTATTGGTTGGATATACTATAACACAAGTGTATGATCAAAAATGGGCCTTGGACCGCACGACCCTTTGGGCTCGGGTTCAAGTTCGATTAGTTTTGTAACTTGAAAATGGGCTTGGCCCAAATTCAAGTTGGGCCTAATGAATCTAGACATTAGAGGTGTCTAGGTTCATGTGTCTATGTATCCGGACATTGGAGGTATCTAGGTTCATGTGTCTTTTGGAGTTTGTAACTCCTCAACAAGTGGTCATAATAAGGGGTTTGTAACTCATGAGAGTTACATGTGGTTTAATGCCCACTCTCTTTGTCTTTAATTGCCTTCAAATGTTGAAAATGATGGTCTATATAAGTGTTAGGCGTTTTTCTTTGCATTGATGGGGTTAGAAGGAAGAGATGAAGTCGATATACGTAAAAAAATCGATATCTCTCGCATATTATTCAAGTGTCGGTAAAAGTGTCGTAACTTTTCGAAGAGAATTTTCAAGAACACTTCATTCTCAGACTCGTGTCCAAAGCCCGATTCTCGCTCCTTTAAGTTCGAAAGGTGCCTTTGTGTCGGTGGTGCTCAGACACAAAGGAGGTTAAGCCGTTTTATCTTTAGGGATATTACGTCATACCGTGAGCACTAAGCCGGACGTATTTGTCTTGCGAAAAGAGGTCTTCCTCGACTCGGCTTGTGAAGTTATGTCGATTCATGCTTCGAGTTGGAATGCATTCAAGAATTGTAATAGTTAGGTTTTACTTTTCTTGTAATTTTATGTTTGTTTGTAAGCCATCTTGAAAGCTTTTCCCGATGTAACCACTGTAAATTTTCCAACAAATGGTTTATGTAATTATATATCTCATATATTGTTGTCAAGGACTGGGGAATTAATTATATAAATCAATTTTCTAAAAAAAATTAGCCAACTAGTATTAAACTTCAAATTACAACTACAAATATATACATTCAAGTTAGAAATAACTTGTGCAAAAATTTATATTTTCTGAAAAGCACTATTTTTTTAAAAAGATTTATAATGATATTATTTTACAAAAGATATTTTGGATATCTTTAAGATATAAAGCGAATCTATTTGAAAAATATTTTAAGCAAAAACTTATGTAAGACCGTCTCACTGGATCTAAATCCATAAGACGGATCTACATTGAGCCCGCGGGCTTGTCAAGGTGGCAAGAACCCCGCCGATGGTGATGCTTGGCCGTAGCGCTTTGGTTCCGCCAAACTCTTATCCAAAATCCATTCTTCTTAATCTCTTTGTCTTTCTTGATTCTTCTTCTTTCTCTTCGTAAATTAAAATCCCATCCACCACTCCACTGCAGCTTGATTACTCTTTATTTTTCAATAAGAAATTAAAATCAGAGAAAGAGAAAACAAAAGAAATTAAGTACTATAAAAGCTATTTCAATACATGGACCTTCTACTCTCCCAATATCTCGTTTTCCCTTTATTTTCCCATTAGTTACCTTCACAATTTTGGGGTGATATTTTTATAATATTAGGTGGTGATATAATGTCACATTAGACTTGAAAAGTATCATTATTTTTATTAAAATAAAGTATTACTTATTATGAAAAAAGTATCACTTCTCATGAAAAAAATATCATTTTTAATAAAAAGAATATCACTTTTTATTAAAAGAAAGTATCACTTCTTATGAAAAAGTATCATTTTTTATTGAAAAAATATCACTTTTTATTAAAATAAAGTATCACTTTTTATGGAAAAAGTATCACTTCTTATTAAAAAAGTATCACTTTTTATTAAAATAAATCACTTTTTATTAGAAAAAATATTATTTTTATTCAAAAAATATCATTTCTTATTAAAATAAGTATCAACTTTTATTAAAATAAAGTATTGCTTTTTATT
This sequence comes from Rehmannia glutinosa, assembly GCA_016081115.2. Taxonomy (NCBI): domain Eukaryota; kingdom Viridiplantae; phylum Streptophyta; class Magnoliopsida; order Lamiales; family Orobanchaceae; genus Rehmannia; species Rehmannia glutinosa. The sequence continues at coordinate 35,726,580 of CM071937.1, read as the reverse complement.
AAAAAATTATCAATTCTACTCAAAAAATATACGTTTTTAAAGTGAGATATTATTTACCTAAAAGTATTATTACGATTATAAATGAAAATTATTATATTTTTGTGAGATTTTTGTATGCAAAACTTTGTGTAGAGAGAGAAAAAGAGGAATGTGAGGAGAGAGAGGGACACAAGAGGAGAGAGAGGGGTCCACAAGAGGAGTGTACGTGTGAGTATGAGAGATAGAGATAAAAGGGGGATCATGAGAGAAAGAGGAGGGAGGATGGACACGATAAGATAGAAATCGACGTGTGAAAGGAGAGATGAGGGAGGAGGACTACGTGAGATCCGTCCTTACTGATTTAGATCAAATGGTAAGCCTCACAAGACTCAAGAAGACCTGCCAAAATTTTATGTCAGAAATATTTTAATATACTTGAGTTTTTAACAAACTAATCCAAATACAATCGATTGTCATCACTATTGATCTCCGATCTCCATAAGAGCTCACATCAGTAGCCAAATTTAGCTCCTCAATGTCAAGTTGTCAATTTTTGTTTTTTATTATTTTAAAAATCTTTAAGAACAGTACAATGAAAGTTGTCAATTTTCTTTTAAATTTTAGAAACAATACAATGGAAGTATAATATTGGATAGTGTAATAAGGGTACTTTTATAACCTATTGACAAATCGACTTCTCACTTTAATCAACCCACTTATGTTTGAGCAGGTTTTTGTGAGAAGGCATGAGACCGCGAGAAGGTGATACTTCTCGAATACACTGAAATTATTGTATTTAGAAAATTTTAGTCGATGTCGGTGTTCGATAAGATGCCGCCTGCTGAATCGCTATGGTTCCGGGCGGACAGAAAGGGCTAATTAGAATATGCAAAGCAGCGCTTAGCCCCTCCGCATAAGTAACGACCTGCACGAATGGTGTAACGATTGCCCGTTGTCTCCGACATGGAGCCGATGAAATTGAATTCTCCGAGCGATTGTTGCTTAGGATCGAGTGATGCTTGGTCATCTCCTCCGTGCCTTCTCGAAGATTACATATTACTTTTTACACTAAAAGTATCACTTTTTATACTAAAAAGTATCACCGTCTCACATGATCTCACGGATTTTCATCGTCTCACATAAATTTTTGCATTATGATTATTGCGTGTTTTTTTTTAATTTGAACAATCCTAAAAAAGGTGGGTGGTGGGAATGAACCTAAGTAGATTATTGTGTATTTAATTATCCTTAGATTGATAATAACGAGTGATCAGATTGTTTCAACGATGGATATAATATACAAGCACAGAGCACAAGCATTGTATGCACCAATATGTACTAGTTCCAATAGCCGTGAGTATTTGGGCCAATGGTGTTATTTTCTAGAATATATTTTTGGAATTAATATATCGAGAAAACATAGTTTTTACTTTTGCATAATATTTATCAATCATCTTTGATTAAAAAATCTTCTCTTTTTCTCTCAAATTCTAGCTGTTTTTACTCCATCTTCTTTTTCTTATGGAGGATACAAGAAGTAACTTTCAATACATTTAGTTTCAATAAATTTGTCCCCAATATATGATTTATTTGTTCTCAATAAGTGATTTTAATTTGTTCCTTTCTTTCCAATAAATAAGTTTGTCCCATTTTGTGGGATTTTGTCTAGAAGATTTAGATGAGCATTATCCGATGATATGTGAAGTGAGATCAAGTTCTTTAGTATGTATTTTGTCCAAGATTTCCGTTCATTTCGATTCTAAATGAAGTTTATTTTGATTCTAAAAAAAAAAAAAACTCCCTGAATCAGATGCTACCCAACTCTCTTATGATTTTGACATGCGTCTCATTATGACATTTGCTTGTATTCTTTCAAAAAAAAATCAAAATATGACACATGTCAAAATCATATGGGAGCCGGATAGCGAGGTGTTCAACGAATCGAATTTTGAATTCTTCGACTTGCTCGAATCAAATTAATCAAATGGAATTTCTAAAACCTCAATTCGATCCTAATTCGATTAATTTCGAGTCAAATTTAATCGAATTAGATTTGTCGATTTTCAAATTGAATTCGAGTCAATCCAAATATCCAAATTTGTCGATAAACCTAGCACGATTGTGTTTCATTTTTATTTTTAACAAAAGAATTCTATAATGAAACAAAAACATAAGCAACCCATAAAAATTATCAAAACTATATTGTTACTTTAAAGATATTACAAAAATTAAAGACAAAATACTCTTAAGGCTGAAATATATTAAAATCAAGCATATTGTTCTTTTTTTGAAATAAAAACATATTGTTCTTTTAAGTTTAAACACATCATAAGATAATTCAAAAACTACATAAAAAATGTTAAAACTTTGAAATGAGATTAATTATGAAACTAGCTTTGACCAATGCTATAATTCTCTTCGTAACATGTGACGAAACCGAAAATTTGTGTAGGGAGCCCAACTAACTTTTTTTTTTTTAATTAATTTGGGAGGAGTGAAGGAGAGGCTTATGGAATTGAAAAAGTCGGTATTCAAACCCTTAACGACATTCTTGCAAATGGTAAACAATATCATTTGAGCTACATGAGTCATGGTGGGGCACAACTAGCATTATATAAAAATGAAATACTAAAGAAAATAATTAAGATTAGTCAATCATATAATAACATAGCTCAACTCGATTAAAATGAGGATTAGTCATCCTCTCGATTCTATACTTTGACGTTGAACCTTCAATCCCAAAAGAGACAAACAGAGACACAAGAGACCAAAATCCGAGCTCAAGTTTGTAGTGGAGCAAAAGAAAATATACAAAATTTTGAGAAGTAAAAAAAATGATTAACGGTTCAAGACTCAAAGATTTTTCAAGGTTCACGAATGGGAAGATTAAAAGAAGAATGAATGAAATGAAGGCTATGTTTTTCTACTGCAAGAAATTAAGAACATCATTTTTTCCTATTTTCGAATTCTTTTTAAAGTTATAAGGTTAATTACTAAAATACCCCTGAATTTTTCTAAAATTTCTGGGGGCAGTGTCCCCTTGGCCCTAGTGTAGCTTCTCATTCACGATCGTAACAATTTTATTATAATAGTCGTGTGAAGTTAAATGTTGTTTATACATAACCTAATTACATTATTTCTATTTGCATATATAATTTATATTTGTATAATATTTAAAAAAATATAATATATAAATTGAATTTGGATTATAATTGAATTCGAGTTAGTACACGAATTTGAATCGAAATAAGAATACGAATCGATATTCGAATCGACGAATTTACTCGAATTAGGATTTTCGAATATAAATAGAAAAATAAATCCTCCAATTCTTAATATATATCAAGTATAGAACATGATTTTGAGCATATAACCCATTCATTATCACATTAATCAAGAGATGAACAAGAAATTAAGATATATATGCAAGTATGTCCCTATTATCAATGCTCATTTTTGTTAAACTTCTTGAACTTGATACAATGATACATACCAAAAAAAATATACATGTAATATATATATAGTAATTTAAAACATTTTCATGTACTACATGCATTTTATCAAAATTATTTGTCTATTTTCGAAAGATTTTCCACCCATCTCGTAGTAGTTTTTCGGGTTGTGATCCAAAATGAAGTTTTTTTCTTGTATCAACTTCTTGACTCAATCTCTTGAAGGTGAGACCCTATATGGTATCCAAACCATATTTTGGTGTTAAAATTAATGTCTAAAGTCCAAAGAAAATATACTAGGACCAAATGGTTACCACTTACCTTAATGTCTTCAAGTAGTCTCCAAAAATGAGTTTCTCTCTTCAAGTTTCTAACCTCAAACTTGAGCTCTATAGGTCAGCCCCTAAGCTCTAAAAATTCAAATCCTTGAGTCAAAATTTAATTCATCAAGTTGTCAAGAGGAAAACACTAAAATCACAATTTCTCACCTTAATGTGTGTTGTATTGAATTTCTTCTTGAAACTTGGAGTCAAGTCTAGATCTCCTTCAAGAATAATGGTACAATTAAGTTGGGGTTTTGAAGAATGGGGTTTGAAAGTGGAAGATGAAGATAAGAATTAAAGATTGAAAATAAAAGTCTTACTTTTTGAATTCAATAATTTCGGTCTTAGCCTCAAAGAAGATGGGTGTTTTTATTTCTTGTTGTGAGAGAAAACATGTCTAAGTGTTGGGAGAAAGGAGGAGGTTAATGTGAGTGTGATAGGACAAAATGAATTATTTTCCCTCCCTCTTGGACTACATGACCGTCCACTACAAGCATTCATACACTATTTTCTTATTATTGTATTTTTTTAATAATTGATCAAGATTGTTGGAAGGATTAAAAAAAAACAAGTTGATTACCCCTAAAACTTACTATGGCCGAAAGCTTGATGTTGTTGGGAGGAAAAGTTTTGTTTTTGGTGTTTATTTATTGTATTAGAATTATTAGGTGTATTAAATGTTGTAGGTTACCAAAAAAAAAAAAAAGGATTGATTCCTCCTATGCATGCTATGGCCGAATGCTTGGTTGGGGAGGGTTTAATTTTTGTTTTCTTGTCTTTTGGGATTAATGGTTTATTGAGGGGGTAAATGATTGGGGAGTAAAATATTGAGGAAAACAAATGGTATTATCCCCCCTAAATCACACTAGGGCCGAAAACTTGGGAGGTAGGATGATAAAATTTTGATTTTCTTGTCTTTTATAAAAATTGAGGGGAAAAAATGTATAAGTGTTACATAGATAAATATACAGGAGTTTAAAATAAGGATGTGAAATAACAAAATGTGTATTTTTCAAAATAAATAGGAAGTTGTTTGAAAATGTATTATAGAATAAGGTAAAATATTTGTATAAGGCTTGAAATGTACTCCTACATTATCAAGTGGTCTACTATTACTAAAGTCGTAAATAGTCGATCAAGTATTAATACTGATGAGGAAATAAAAATCGATGACGCTCAAAAATAAGGAAGGAGTGATTGACGTTGGAAGGAATAATTAAATGAGTGTCACATTTTATTTATAATATGTATTGTAATACTTAACCACAATTTTGTCACTACACAACATTGTATTTATGTTGATAAAAAGTCGGGCCTCACATTTACTCACTTATATTCTCCTTGAATCTCGCTTACTCCCTTGTGCTTTCAATTGATTATTTTACTCTCATATACTTTCAATTTGTATCACTTTATTCCTTAAAATAATATTCTTTTATTAAATGACCATTTTATCCTCATCTATTAGTTTTAGTAAAACAACAAATTATTTTAGAAGTATTTAATATTAAATAAACTTGTACTTTTTTAAAAAAATAATTGAAAAATTACTAATAACACTTCACATCTTTAATAAAAATTTATTTGATAGATATTATATAATTTTATGTTTTTTATGAATAAGAAATTTAAAGTATAAATGTATAAGCTAATAAAAATATCATATTATATAGTAGTTTTATAGGGACTATATTACAGTAAAATAATTAGCAATTAAATGTAAAATATAAATACTTTAAATAAATTTAATATTAACTAACCGTTAATTCATTCAACAGAGAGAGTTAATTTGAAATGAGAACTATGTTGATAAAAAATAGTCATTTTAGTAGTTAATATTTTAATACTAAAATAAATATTCTTAAATTTAACATAATTCTATTAAATATGTCTCTACGCTTATCTACGGTTTGTTAAATTATAGTATTATAATTCATTAATAATGAGAAACTTATACAAATAGTTTATTAATATTATAAAATATTATTTAAAATATAATACACAATTTTTTAGATTTATGATGGAAACAAAAATAAATGTGTATGAATATGTTAATTAACAAAAATAACCTAGAATATAGTTATTTAATATGAACTATATTAAAATTTATTATATAGAAAATGAACTTTCCAAAAATAAACATATGTATTGGATGCCATTAAATTAATTTAAAAATAATAGTAGAGACAATTATATCATTTAATAAAGAATATGATTATATAATGATATTTTAATATAAAGCATTACAAATTGAGAGTACAAGTGGGCAAAGTGATACAATTAAAAATACAAGGGGGTAAAGTGAGATTTAACAAGAATATAGGAGGGATAAAGTGAGATTTATCCTATAATTTAAGAAAGTTAATTTTTGTTACAATTAATAAAATATAAAAATTAAAACAAAAATACTCAAAAGAGAAGTGTTGCCACTTTAGGTGATGTAAGGCACCTTCCTCTAGATTATTGTACAAGTAAAACTCAAACTTGGTCTCCTTTATGGTGTTGGCTCTCAACAATAGCTCTATGCACGTCAATAACTCAAGAACATATGATATAGAAAAGTGTTGCAAAATGTGAGCCGGCTTTGCAACCCCTGAACCTGGTACACACAACATATTTTTAAGTTATTTTTGTACTCTCCTCTCTAATCTCTTAAGTATGAATAATCGGTCCAACAAATAATATGGATTAAGATACCAGTTGTTAAAAGAGAATCAACATCTTGAATATTGTGTCAAAACTCATGACCACAGTCGGTCCTAGATTTCGTCGGACTTTATTTCAAAACCAATAAAGATAACACTATTTCATATTGGAGATGTTAAGCAACTTTAATGCACCACATAGAAAATTTTCTACTCTTAATTCCCAAGTTTGGGTTCGGTAAATCATGCCTCTAATTATATCACCGTTTCAGCTGAATCTTGGGATGATTAATTATTTCCAAGTAATGTCTATGCTTATACAATTCGACGCAAATATATTATTTAGGTAAATTTCACTTTATATCTTGTACTATCTATTTTGTATCAAATACCCCATAAACCAACAAAAATATTGTGACGGACCTAACATCTTCTAACCATATGTATTGTTAAATTTCACACGTTTCCTTCTTTAAAATTAATTTCAAATATTATTTAATCCTATATTTTATTTAACTCTGCTTTAGTTATACGAATAGATCTATAAGTCAATAAGAATGCACAATAGAGAAATATAATTTCAAAAATATAGAGAAATGACATTAACTTTTCTATGAAAATTGATTTATATGACTACCATTACGTTCTCCATTAAATATATATTCTGATCTAATACGTACTAAATTTAGGACCATTTTAGATTATATTAACTTATATTTATAAGTATTTTTATCATATGACATTAACAAAATATCTTATAAATACTATCAGACAAATATTAATAATTTGACGTCAAGTACAAACATTTGTCTTTTTCAATATCCTTTATAGTTAATTTCAAGTTTATATTATCATTATTTATTTATTACAAGAATATACCATTGTTTCTTCTTAAACCCAATTTTTCAGTTTAGCATCAAGACTTTAAGTATTAACCTTTTTATAATGTTATTTTAATTTTTGTTGTAAAATCATATTTCTTTCCTTTCCTTTTTTAGTCTAGTTTTATAATATAAATATGCCAATTGTTAAAAATATTTGAAAATATTATAAATTTATAATTGTGCATAATATTTAATTTTAAATGTCTAAAAGTCTCAGATGCAAAGTCTTCTACACATGTTATGAGTGACAACTGTTGAAATCCAATTTATAACGTAATATATGTTATATAAAGGCAAGTGTTTTCAAAAACTTCGCTTTTAGAAGAAGTGATTTATTATAAGCAGTAAGTAGTAGTTGAGAATCGTTTGAGTGTTTGAAAATAGAATTAAAAGTTGAGAATGAGAAGTTGAGAGTGTTTGGTGAAAAAGTAGTAAAAAGTACTTATTTATTTGTAAAATTCAAACTAGAAAGGACGGAATCTAAAGACCTCTCTCCCCGCTTAGATTCTCGATTAAACGGGGTTATAATTAGAAGCGGTAAAATGGTATATGCAAACACTAAAAACTCGCTTTTTAAGCAAAAACCTAAAAACACTTATTTTTAGTGTTTGCAAACACTCCCAAAGTTTCACCATATTCAAGTTACAATAGAGTTTGTTAAAAATTTGAGTTTTCAAAGAATAATTTGATTATAAAGGGATATCTCATATTATGTTAAAAATATGTATTATTAAAAATAAAGTATGTACTGTACAATTATAATTTATATTTTGCGATTGTACTTAACTCTTACATTTTATTCTAGTTGACTGTGCATTATATTTTAAAAGTGACTCACTCCTCTTGTTATTGATAAGAGGCTACAATTATTCATTTTATTTTCATAAATATATTTATTATAAATAACTACCAATTTGGATTTTAAAAGTCATGCATTTTCCCCAAAAGTATATGACAATAAAGATATTGATCATTTAACATAACTTTCATATATCTTTTCTAAATTTGTGATGTAGATGACAAAAATAAACCTCAAGTTGAAAATAACCCTTAACCATATTTCCATAGTTCAACATAATATGTGAATCTTAATAATAAAATTAATATATAATTTATATTCATGACTGTTATATAGTGACTAAATTGTATATGTGATTATGTGTAAGTTTTTTCGTGATATTCATGTTTTACCTTGAAAGTCAAACAAATATGTATATAACGAAATTATTTATTTAGAAAAAAACAAATTACAAGTATTTACAAGAGCATATATATATGTCCTTTTTCACCCTATTCATATTTATTTTTTTCTTTCAATTTATTATACTATATCTTACCTAATTAATTCAAGTTCTACCGATAAAAAAGGCTTAAACTAAATTTTCCAAAAATATATATACCTCCATGCAAATAAGAAATCAAAAGTCTATTATAAATAGAATTAAATGATAATATACTCAAAACATGAGAACCATTTTGAATTGTCAAACCTCAAGTTAAAAATAATTCATAACCATATTTTTAGATAGTTCAACTTAATAAGTTAATTTTAATGATAAAATCAGTGGATGATTTATCATGAATGTTATACAGTATTTAAATTTTATAAAGAGTTTTGTGTAAGTTTTCTAGTGATATTCATGTTTTACTAACTAATATATATAGAAAAAATTATATTATGTAATTTTCAAAAAGTACAAGAAATTTTATGCATTTTTTTGCCCTATTACATTTATTTTTCTTTCAATTTATTAAATTATATTTTATCTTGTAAATTCAATATGATATGTTTGTTTTCAAGTTTAACTGATAATGATTGAATTTATTTAATCAAAATAATGTACGAATTAAATACATTTATATTTGAATCTAAATCATGTAAACTATATATCCAGTATTACGAAAAAAGCAGATAAAAATTAATGTATAAAGCTTGAAAAACAAAATCAATTATTTTCAAAGTCATAGTAATAATTTATATTTCAGTAATATTGAAACTATTGTTTTTACAGGAAAATGCATAAATTTTCCCGAAATTCTCAATGGTCGGAAAATCCCATCTTTCGGTACCTAAAATATTTACTCGACTGCAATAAAATAATTATCTCATAATTTAGGAGGGTGATCGATGATAGCTTTATTATTTTATAGGATATTTGGAACTAAAAGCGAAGTTTAGAAAATGTATTTTCTCTACTTTTGTAGAATCATAAACCAATTAATTTTATTTATTTATTCTTTCTCTCCATTCTAATGTAAATTCATATTCTTTTTCCGAGTTGTAGATGTATTTACTTATTAAAGTTAAAGAAAAATATTATGAATGTGCATTTTTGTGTAACACTCAGCTTGTAAACGGGCAAATTATTTCATATGAAGTTCTTTATATATGTTTATGAAATATTGTTGAAAGCTCTCGAGATATAGTTTAATATGAAATGAATATTATTTAAAATTCATGACATTCTAAGAATAACAATTGAAAGAAAGCATATAGCTTGAAATACAAAGAAACACTTATCATATTGTTAAATAAATAAAAATAAAATTAATATAGAAAACTACTTAGTTACCCTTAAAACTTGTTTTACCATAAGGATATTTTTGGCAAATCACAATTTTCAAGAAATCTTGAAACCTATTCACACTTTTAATTAAAAATAAATAAAAATAAATATATATATATATCTATAATAGATATAGACTATCCTAAATTTTCTTCTCTTTTCCGCCAGGGAAATTGTAGTTAAATCATTGTAAAGTTACTGAACAACTTTATGCAATGTTCACAAAGTTTAATACAAAGATTAAAAGAATCTTTCTTGACGACTAAAAAATTTGTAACACGTCTTACCCAAACTTAAGGAATCTTTTCGTTGACCTAACTCGTGTAACGACTTTATTACATATCTTTCTAACATTGTGTTATATTCTTGGATAATATTAATAAGAATATCAGCCAACCAAATAAGTTTTAAAGATTAAATAATTCAATTAAAATTACGGCAAACCAAGCAATAAATTCGAGTTACCTATAAGAGCAAGGAAAGGAGAGAAAAGGACAAAACTAAATAGATTTTTTTTTTTAAAATTAAAAGACAAAATAAATAAAAAAAATCAATTTTTCTTTAGTACAATTCCTGACCCCAAAAAAAATCATTACAAAATCAATATAAACAGTAATTATGCATGACTAACAGAAATCCATAGAAATAGACAAGTGAATAGGCAATTTTTCTCGAAGTAATGTAAATTGAACAAAACTTGTCTTCCATTTTCAGAACAAAACTGAGTAACAAATTTCTGGAGTCACAAATTAATGGTTCACATCCCCCTAACTGTAAAAAAAAACTAAATAGAAAACATAGCAATGCAATTATAGAAAGTACTACATGAGAATCATCACATGGAAGGACATAGATATACATTATAAGCATCATAAAGTTCATGAACTCATTTGATACAGAGAACATTATTCCAGTTTTAACTTCTCCTGCCCAACCTGGAAGAACTCAAAGATAAACCACAGGAGCAAGACAAGACGAAACGCCTCATTTGCCGCCTAAAGTAGGAAACTGGCCGGGTCTTCAATTGCAGGTGCTCTGACATTGCTCGTTTCATTTCCTCCGCCATAACCTCCACCATAACCTCCTTCTAGAACCACGGCCACGGCCTCGACCACGACCACCGGGATTGAAGAACCTCTCACCCTCAGCAGGCTTCAAGAACTCGTTGATGCTCACAGACTGAACCAATCGAAAAAGGCAAAAAAAAAAAATTGTCACATTCTGCTGGACTGTAAAGATTCTTATCGGTAGTCAGATATTGAAATATCCATGCGATTGATAGTTACCCTGAAAACAAGATAACTAGTAATTGCATGAAATTTGAACGGGCGTGATTTGGATTGATGTCGATAATCCTTTATCATCACTCTTTTAAAGGAAAATAAATTATTTCCAAATAAGAGGGCTCATGATGTATCAATGTGATGTTTTTAGCAAAGCTTGATTTGGGACCAGATTCCAGAACATGGAATCTAATCTATTAGAAAATTAGGGTCTGTGAATAATTTCCAAATTGAGCATAAGCATCTCAAACCCAAACATCTTCGCATGTTAAATCTCATCAAAACCTTTCCAAATATTCATTGCCAACCAAATGGGGCCTCAAACTCCCAAGTCATAAACATAAAATTAGAATAACAGATTTTGCATTGGCTGCCGCAATAACATGAAGATTGGCAACATGGAAATGGAGGTAAAAGCCAAAATAGCACTTGCATGATAATCTACACAACAGATTCACAAGGATGACAACCACCCAATTTTATACCGCATGAAGTGAATTGATCCCAACTACAGACATCTCAAACGAGTATACAATCGAAGTACATATGCATGAACGTACCTTTTGGCTCTCTCTTCTTTCTCAGCTAACTCTTTCTTTTATCCTTCTCAGAGCCCTACAAAAAGGAATTTAGTGCACAGAAAAACACCAACAGTTTGCTACACTAACTAATATCTTGAAGGTCAAGCTGGAAAAAAAGAAGAGTGACAAGCACAAATTGCTTCGGTAGGAAGTGTAAATAGACTCACCAGTTTGATAAATATATCTTCGTTAGTTTTCTTGTTCGAAAGTGGTTGCATGGACTCAAACTCCTTCGCATCGACCTTCCTTGTCTCAGTTTTCAGAGCCTGCAGAGCCTTCCTTTTCTCCTCCAGAACCTTCTCATACTCTTCCAGTGTCATCTCCTACAGTTTGAAGGAACGGTTTTTTCAAAATGTCAACTCCAGTCAAGATTATCTTTACATTAAAGTCAATGTCAACGGAAGCAACTTCCGAAAAAGCAGACTTCAAAAAAAACTTCAAGTTCTATGTCAGTCAAGTCCACAGACCACTAACTACATGAAATTAGCTATGATAGGAAAATTCATATATTAACCCATAGTTCTATAAGTCCGGACAAGTTACATGGTCCTCATTAACTTCACAACATTAATGGCAACAAGGCTAGTAATGAAGTTACGTCACCAAAGTGACAGGAAGAGGTTTAGGTTCAGCAATTAAATATATTAATCGGTTCGTAGAAAGTCTTTTATGTAAGGACCCTTGATCGCAAATTTAAGACCATACAAGGACTTGTTAAATCATTCAAACAGAAGGAGAAAGGACTGCAATTTCACGGCCCAGATAAGAATTCAATCAGAATGCTTGGAATCAAGACAAACAGCATCTATCCATTCACCTTATCCTCAGGTTCCTTCTCTTCAACTTCATTTTTAGCAGCTTCCTTGTCTCCATCTGCTGCAGCATCCTCCTCTGCAGAGGGCTTCTCAGTATTCAAAGCTTTATCACCTTCACTAAGGCCGCCCTCAGCCACTCTATTGGAAAAGGTAGTCAGGCAAAAGGTTATTTAGTAGAAAAGTTGAATGCAATATGCAAGTATGCATACGACAGAACACATCATCATAAGTAAAATCTAATGGCTGACAACGAAAGATACTCACTGTGCCAGTTCATCAGTCTGAGTTCCCCAATTCCCCTCGGCCAGCTCCTTCCCGTTTTATCTCATTTCTGCACATAAGTTTAATTTATATTGGGAAAATGCCAAGGTACAAAGACAACTAAGTGGGAAGTAAACCAACAGAAAACATATAATGTGTACCCTTGCCCAGTTCCACTACGGCGCTCAAATGGCCTACGAGGACGGTCACGCTCACGGTCACCTTCTCCCATTTCTCCATTGCTGAAACCACCTCGACGACCACCACGGGAAGGCCCACGAGGTCCTCCATAGCCGCCACGCCTTTCAAATGGTTTTCCAGCATCAGCCTCATCAGGTGCACCTTGAGATATTTCCCTGTTTCCATACGAATTTTTTGTGGGTCGAGTCCCTATACGACCCACCACCAGAACCACGGCCCCGGCCATAACCACGCCCTCCACCACGACCACCTCGTGCAGATTCAGATCTTGCCTCTTTGACTACTCAAATGAAAAAGCACAAAAGTGAGTAAAATTGACGAGTAGAACATGCAAGAAAAATATGGTTATAGAATCAAATCAAATTGATAATAGCAATTTGAGATATATCCAAACATAAACCAGTTGGAACATATATAAATGCAATCATGGCCATTTGTAAAAGCATGATCTAATAAATCTTCCATAAAACCACAAGCAAAACCAGCAAATACTTGACACGTAGTTTCATTATAAATAAAAACTAAGGAAACTAACATTTATATCAAAAAGGCAGGTTCACGTAATGCGTCTCAATCGTGAACCATCTAGAAAAGATACATTAAGATCACTCGACACACTAAACTGTGGCAGCAAAGACATGTTTTGAGGTCCTGAACATTAATGCTGTACAATTGATTTTAAGTTATAATAGGCAAAATCCCACTGCACCAAAAGGTTATACGAGTTAGCATATCATGTGTCACTTATGCCAAGAACTCGTGGACACACTGAATGCAATTCACCAAACTCCTTAAAATAAAATATAAAATAAAAGAACCATTAGTTTCCCAATCAAATTCAACTTTTCCCTTCCCATCAAAACCAAGATATAAATTCAATAAAAGCTCCATTAGTTATATGAAATGGAGATATTAACAAAACCAACTCCTAAAATAACCAATGGTTAACGCAGACCAGCTAAAAAGGCATATTATGTCATTCCTTGGCAGATATAAAGTCACAAAGGACATCTCCTTAGCGCAAGGTTTTTTTTTGTGGGCATGCTTTACACTTGTTTCCACACCTGACAGTTATTATAAATGTTGGTACACACAGACACCATTTTAGTAAACACTTAACTCCATTTTCACTAAGATAAGGTGTCCACTGACCACTGTCCATCTAATATAGAAAGAAATCAAGAATAACAAATAAAAAGCGAGTCAAAACAATAATGTACAGATGTATAGACTGTAATGCGTATTCCCCAATGGACTTAAGCTACTAATTACACACGAGCTGAATAGCCAGACACCCGAAGGGTCAATGTTTTTAGACTAGAATTATCAAATCTCAGGCAAACTAAAAAGTGAAAAAAGCCGTAGAACCTCCAAATTAGAAAAATTAAACCATAACTTCCTTTTTCAGCTCGTATAGATTTTATTCCCATTTATACTAAGAAGTTGTTGCTTGCTTCCTAAAAAAATCCCTATAACAGCCACACTAAGATATGAATGCAATAAAAACGTTGACTTCTTGTATAAGATTCACGAGAGGAAATAGAGTTAACCAGCCTGAGCTGGGGGAGAGGCTTGAGGGGAGCTTAGGCTGACCCCCCCGCCGCCGCCTTATTCTGCGACGTCAGCTGCTTAGCTCCGCCCGCAGGCTTAGACGATGGAGCCACGGTTTTCTTTGGTCTCGATCTTCAGCTGCTGAGCAGCAATCAGCAGCGACGGGTCCTCCGTATCATCGTCCCCAGCAAATCGAATGGGTTCACTGTCGCCATTTCTCCCCACAGCACCAAGAACAAACCCCTCGCTATCAGCTTACTCACACGTGAAACCCTTAATCAAGCTCTATATTCATTGTTACCGTTAAGATTAACAGATCTAGAAATGGTAAAGTACGTAAAAAGTAGAGAAGTAAGTAGGGTTTGAGTGAAACCCTAGCCGCAATGCCGAGTAGAGAGAGAGAGAGAGAGAGTATGTGAGTTTAATCTGAAATTCGCGAATTTATTGTTGTTTGTTCCATGGAGCTCGTGTGTGCGCTGTTAGATTTTTCCTTTTATTATTATTTTTATTGTACTTGTATGTGTAGTGGGTTGGGCCTGAGTTAGTTTTAGAGTATGGGCCGTGTATTGGACCAATAGTTGAATCGTATGGACTTGCTGATGTCCTTTGCTCTGTATTTAGCTTATTTAGGTTTGTGATTAGTTGCGAGAAGTTTTCTTAAAATTTTATTTTCGGAAAAATATTTAGAATATATGATTGTTTGCGAGAAAATTAAAAAAATTCAAACAAAAATCTCATTTCTCTCAAAATGTAACTTATTTTTTTACTTTCTTTTTTCACACTTCCTAATACTCTTATACTATTTATTTCTCTCACCCCCTCCATATAAAGAATTTCGATAATTTCTTTAATTTATCACTATTTTTATTATTTTTCTCGTAATCTTGATAACGTAAGGTATAAAATGAGATCCATATTGCCTATATTTGGTTCTTATTTTATTTTTATTTGATTTTCTAGCATTATATTTTATACTATTATTTCCACAAAAATTTTCATAAACAATCAATATCTAAAAGATTCTCTATCACATCAACACAATTATTACTTTTTATCTACACATCCAACTTTCACTTAAAAAAACACCAAAATCACCATTGTTTTCTCGTAAAAGAAAGTGGATTTAAAATAAAGACAAACCAATCACAGCTCTTAGCTTTTTCCTTTCCAATTTTACGTATAACTTTTGGATGTCCAACAAGGAAAAGGCTATCCTTGAGACCTTATGTTGATGTGTATAAAATTGAAGATGACGATGAGTTGTGTTAGTCAAAATTTGAGACATTTTCCAATACAAACTTCTCTCTCTCACCCCCTCCTCCATGCTTCTTATTGAGGCCAACAATGGCGCTCCTTTTCACGTCCGAAGGTGGCCGGAATTTTTGGTCCAGGGTGAAAGTGGGTCGGAGGCTCACCTGAGAGTGTTTCTTTGAAAATGAGCAGACGATGGGCGCAGCAGATCTGGGAGAGGGAGAGGCATTTTTTCTATTTCTTTGTTTTT